>NC_069400.1:117553282-117580782 GCF_026875155.1 Cherax quadricarinatus | reverse complement strand
GAAAGAGAGGTGGGAGTAGTAGTGAAGGAGAGGTGGGGTAGGTAAGGAGAGGTGGGGAGTAGTGAAGGAGAGGTGGGAAGTAGCGAAGGAGAGGTGGGGGTAGTGAAGGAGAGGTGAGGAGTAGTGAAGGAGTGGTGGGGGTAGTGAAGGAGAGGTGGGGAGTAGTGAAGGAGAGGTGGGGAGTGCGAAGGAGAGGTGGGGGTAGTGAAAGAGAGGTGGGGAGTAGTGAAGGAGAGGTGAGGAGTAGTGAAGGAGAGGTGGGGAGTAGTGAAGGAGATGTGGAGAGTAGCGAAGGAGAGGTGGGGTAGTGAAAGAGAGGTGAGGAGTAGTGAAGGAGTGGTGGGGGTAGTGAAGGAGAGGTGGGGAGTAGTGAAGAGGAGGGGGAGTAGCGAAGGAGAGGTGGGGGTAGTGAAGGAGAGGTGGGGGTAGTGAAGGAGAGGTGGGAAGTAGCGAAGGAGAGGTGGGGGTAGTGAAAGAGAGGTGGGGAGTAGTGATAGGAGAGGTAGGGGGTAGTGAAGGAGAGGTGGGGAGTAGTGAAGGAGAGGTGAGGAGAGTGAAGGAGAGGTGGGGGTAGTGAAGGAGAGGTGGAGGTAGTGAAGGAGAGGTGAGGATAGCGAAGGAGAGGTGGGGTGTGGTGAAGGAGAGGTAGGGGTAGTGAAGGAGAAGTGGGGAGTAGTGAAGGAGAGGTGAGGAGTAGTGAAGGAGAGGTGGGGAGAAGTGAAGGAGATGTGGGGAGTAGTGAAGGAGAGGTGGGGGTAGTGAAGGAAAGGTGGGAGATAGTGAAGGAGAGGTAGGGGTTGTGAAGAAGAGGTGGGGGTAGTGAAGGAGAGGTGGGGAGTAGTGAAGGAAAGGTGAGGAGTAGCGAAGGAGAGGTGGGAGTAGTGAAGGAGAGGTGGGGTGTGGTGAAGGAGAGGTAGGGGTAGTGAAGGAGAAGTGGGGATAGTGAAGGAGAGGTGAGGAGTAGTGAAGGAGAGGTGGGGAGAAGTGAAGGAGATGTGGGGAGTAGGGAAGGAGAGGTGGGGGTAGTGAAGGAGAGGTGGGGAGTAGTGTAGAGAGAGGTAGGGGTAGTGAAGGAGAGGTGGGGGTAGTGAAGGAGAGGTGGGGAGTAGTGAAGGAGAGGTGAGGAGTAGCGAAGGAGAGGTGGGGAGTATTGAACGAGAGGTGGGGAGCAGTGAAGGAGAGGTGGGGAGTAGTGAAGGAGAGGTGGTGGTAGTGATGGAGAGGTGAGGAGTAGCGAAGGAGAGGTGGGGTTAGTGAAGGAGAGGTGGGGAGTAGTGAAGGAGAGTTGTTGAGTAGTGAAGGAGAGGTGGGAGTAGTGAAGGAGAAGTGGGGAGTAGTGAAGGAGAGGTGAGGAGTAGTGAAGGAGAGGTGGTGGTAGTGAAGGAATGAGGAGTAGTGAAGGACAGGTAGGGGTAGTGAAGGAGAGGTGGGGAGTAGTTAAGGAGAGGTAGGGGTAGTGAAGGACAGGTAAGGGTAGTGAAGGAGAGGTGGGGAGTAGTTAAGGAGAGGTAGGGGTAGTGAATGACAGGTAAGGGTAGTGAAGGAGGGTGGGGAGGTAGTTAAGGAGAGGTAGGGGTAGTGAAGGACAAGTAGGGGTAGTGAAGGAGAGGTGGGGAGTAGTGAAGAAGAGGTAGGGGTAGCGAAGGACAGGTAGGGGTAGTGAAGGAGAGGTGGGGAGTGGTGAAAAAGAGGGGGGATTAGGGAAGTAGAGTTGAGGAGTAGTGAAGGGAGGTGGGGGTATTGAAGGAGAGGTGGGGAGTAGTGAAGGAGAGGTAGGGGTAGTAAAGAAGAGGTGGGGAGTAGTGAAGGTGAGGGGGGGATTAGGGAAGGATAATTGGGGGGTAGTGAAGGAGAGGTGGGGTAGTGAAGGAGAGGTGGGGAGTAGTGAAGGAGAGTTGTGGAGTAGTAAAGGAGAGATGGGGTAGTGAAGGAGAGGTGAGGAGTAGTGAAGGAGAGGTGGTGGTAGTGAAGGAAAGGTGAGGAGTAGTGAAGGAGAGGTGGGGGTAGTGAAGGAGAGGTGAGGAGTAGTGAAGGACATGTAGGGGTAGTGAAGGAGAGGTGGGGAGTAGTTAAGGAGAGGTAGGGGTAGTGAAGGACAGGTAGGGGTAGTGAAGGAGAGGTGGGAGTATTTAAGGAGAGGTAGGGGTAGTGAAGGACAAGTAGGGGTAGTGAAGGAGAGGTGGGGAGTAATGAAGGAGAGGTAGGGGGTAGTGAAGGACAGGTAGGGGTAGTGAAGGAGAGGAGGGGAGCGGTGAAGGAGAGGGGGATTAGGGAAGGAGAGTTGGGGAGTAGTGAAGGAGAGGTGGGGGTAGATGAAGGAGAGGTGGGGAGTAGTGAAGGAGAGGTGGGGAGTAGTGAAGGAGAGGTAGGGGTAGTGAAGGAGAGGTAAGGAGTAGTGGAAGGAGGGTAGGGGTAGTAAAGAAGAGGTGGGGAGTAGTGAGGGAGAGGGGGATTAGGGAAGGATAATTGGGGAGTAATGAAGGAGAGGTGGGGTAGTGAAGGAGAGGTGGGGAGTAGTGAAGGAGAGGTAGGGGTAGTGAAGGAGAGGTGCGGAGTAGTGAAGGAGAGGTGGGGAATAGTGAAGGGAGAGGTGGGGAGTAGTGAAGGAGTGGTGGGGGTAGTGAAGGAGAGGTGGGGGAGTAGTGAAGGAGAGGTGGGGAGTAGTGAAGGAGAGGTGGGGGTAGTAAAAGAGAGGTGGGGAGTAGTGAAGGAGTGGTGGGGGTAGTGAAGGAGTGGTTGGGGTAGTGAAGGAGAGGTGGGGAGTAGTGAAGGAGAGGTGGGGGAGTAGCGAAGGAGAGGTGGGGGTAGTGAAGAGAGGTGGGGAGTAGCGAAGGAGAGGTGGGGGTAGTGAAAGAGAGGTGGGGAGTAGTGAAGGAGAGGTGGGGTAGTGAAAGAGAGGTGGGGAGTAGTGAAGGAGAGGTGAGGAGTTGTGAAGGAGAGGTGGGGGTAGTGAAGGAGAAGTGGGGGTAGTGAAGGAGAGGTGAGGAGTAGCGAAGTAGAGGTGGGGGTAGTGAAGGAGAGGTAGGGAGTAGTGAAGGAGAGGTGGGGGTAGTGAAGAAGAGGTGGGGTGTGGTGAAGGAGAGGTAGGGGTAGTGAAGGGGAAGTGGGAAGTAGTGAAGGAGAGGTGGGGAGTAGTGAAGGAGAGGTGGGGAGAAGTGAAGGAGATGGGGGAGTAGTGAAGGAGAGGTGGGGGTAGTGAAGGAGAGGTGGGGAGTAGTGAAGGAGAGGTGAGGAGTAGTGAAGGAGAGGTGGGAGTAGTGAAGGAGAGGTGGGTAGTGGTGAAGGAGAGGTGGGGAGTGTTGAAGGAGAGTTGTGGAGTAGTAAAGGAGAGGTGGGGGTAGTGAAGGAGAGGTGGGGGTAGTGAAGGAGAGGTGAGGAGTAGCGAAGGAGATGTGGGGGTAGTGAAGGAGAGGTGGGGAGTAGTGAAGGAGAGTTGGGGAGTAGTGATGGAGAGGTGGGAGTAGTGAAGGAGAAGTGGGGAGTAGTGAAGAAGAGGTGAGGAGTAGTGAAGGAGAGGTGGGGAGAAGTGAAGGAGAGGTGGGGAGTAGCGAAGGAGAGGTAGGGAGCAGTGAAGGAGAGGTGGGGTAGTGAAGGAGAGGTGGGGTGTGGTGAAGGAGAGGTCGGGTAGTGAAGGAGAAGAGAGGAGTAGTGAATGAGAGATGAGGAGTAGTGAAGGAGAGGTGGGGAGAAGGGAAGGAGAGGTGGGGAGTAGTGAAGGAGAGGTGGGGGTAGTGAAGGAGAGGTGGGGTAGTGAAGGACAGGTGGGGAATAGTGAAGGAGAGGTGAGGAGTAGCGAAGGAGAGGTGGGAGTAGTGAAGGAGAGGTGGGGAGTAGTGAAGGAGAGGTGGGGAGTAGTGAATGAGAGTTGTGGAGTAGTAAAGGAGAGGTGGGGGTAGTGAAGGAGAGGTGGGGGTAGTGAAGGAGAGGTGAGGAGTAGCGAAGGAGAGGTGGGGGTAGTGAAGGAGAGGTGGGGAGTAGTGAAGGAGGGTTGGGGAGTAGTGAAGGAGAGGTGGGGGTAGTGAAGGAGAAGTGAGGAGTAGTGAAGGAGAGGTGGGGGTAGCGAAGGAGAGGTGGGGAGTAGTGAAGGAGAGGCAGGGGTAGTGAAGGAGAGGTGGGGGTAGTAAAGGAGAGGTGGGGAGTAGTGAAGGAGAGGTGAGGAGTAGTGAAGGAGAGGTAGGGGTCTAGGAGATGTCTAGGGCCCAGCCCTAGACCTGGTCTAGGGCTGGGCCGCGGGTTCGACTCCAGGTAAACTCTAGATAGTGGAACCGTTGACCTTATAAAGAGAAGAGGAAGGAAGAGGGACTGATAGGAAGAGTGGAGGTGGGACTGATAGAGTCAGAAGAGAAAAGGGAGAGAAGAGAGTGCGGAGATATTTAGGGAAAAAATAACGAGGTAGGAGGGAGATGGGACTGATAGAGGCACGACTAGAGGGGTAAGAGAACTGTAGCACAGACACTGGAGGGAAAGAGGAAAGTGGTTCAGAGGACGACTGTTCCTAGGAGAGAGAGCTACTTCAGAGGAGGACTGTTCCTAGGAGAGAGCTACTTCAGAGGAGGACTGTTCCTAGGAGGGACAGCTACTTCAGACGAGGACTGTTCCTAGGAGGGAGAGCTACTTCAGAGGAGGACTGTTCCTAGGAGGGAGAGCTACTTCAGAGGAGGAAATGCCTGAGAGTAAGACACACTTGGAAAAGGGAGGTTCGTGGGGAGAGGTGGTGTGTGGGAAGGGGAGGTGCTAGGGTAGCGCTGTTATTGTCAGCTAACACATGGAGTCTATACTAATGCCATGAACATCCCATGATAGTGTTATTGTACATGATGTCGACATAATAATTCTAGAGCATATGAATGTTCGTGTTCTAAAGGGTATTATAGAAGGAGAAGCCAGGAAGAAGTCAGTCAATCAAACCAAACCACAATGTGCAAACAAAGGGGAAAATGCAGGAACTTATTGCGACTTACAAGTCCAGCTTCACTTCTTAAGATCGCCACAGGTTTGTAAATTTAAGATGGGCGTAAGTTGAAAATTTAATAATAAACATACCACGAGCGGGGACTGAACCCGCGGTTAGAGAGTCGTAAAACTCCAGACCGACGCGTTAGAACATAAGAACATAAGAATGGAGGAACACTGCAGAAGGCCTACTGGCCCATGCGAGGCACGTCCTTATCAAAACGACTACTACCTAAAGCTTCCCTAGAAATAACTCCTGTACCCAATGACACCAATCAAACCCAGCCGCTCCCACTCATATATTTGTCCAGTCTCTTCTTAAAGCTACCCAAGATCCTAGCCTCTATCACCCCACTGGGAAGACTGTTCCACGCATCTACAACTCTGTTAGAAAACCAGTACTTACCTATGTTCTTTCTAAGTCTAAATTTATCCAACTTAAATCCATTATTCCTGGTTCTTACCTGGTTCGACACCCTCAGTACTTTATTAATATCTCCCTTGTTTATGCCCGTCATCCACTTATACACTTCAGTGATATCTCCCCTCATTCTACGCCTCTCCAGAGAGTGGAGATTTAAGGCTTTGAGTCTATCTTCATACGGGAGGTTGTGTGCGAATGGTATATAATACCGACAAGATGAGATTAAGACACATGTGCAACATCTGGGTATCTTTATTGTAATAAAGTTGGTAGAATTACCGACAATATGTAAAGTAAAAGGACACAAGTGCAACTAATGTGACATTTATTGAGAGCGAAACGTTGCCACAATAAATGTCACATTAGTTGCACTTGTGTCCTTTTACTTTACATCTTTATTGTAGACGTTTCGCCATCCAGTGGCTTTATCAATACAAATTCTAGGACATAACTTGAAGACAGTAGAACTATGTACAGAAGATGAGGTAATCAGTCCCTCAACCTAGGAGTAGGTGCAAAGAGCACCATAGTCGTGGAGATTCTGAAGCAGAAGAAAGGAGCCTGGCGCTTATATAGTAACGTCAGGTGTAGCAGACGAGGGCATATTCACTGGTAGGCGGGATTCCCCAGTGGAAGTAGGTCCTTCCCAAAGAGATGGGAATCCCGCCTTACCGTGAATATGCCCTCTTCTGCTACACCTGACGTTACTATATTAAGCGCCAGGCTCCTTTCTTCTGCTTCAGAATCTCCACGACTATGGTGCTCTTTGCACAAACCCCTAGGTTGAGGGACTGATTAACCTAAATCTTCTGTACATAGTTCTACTGTCTTCAAGTTATGTCCTAGAATTTGTATTGATAAAGCCACTGGATGGCGAAACGTCTACAATAAAGATACCCAGATGTTGCACATGTGTCTTAATCTCATCTTGTCGGTATTATATACCATTCGCACACAACTTGTCAGACACTGCAACATCATGGAATCTTAATTCTGAGGACATGTACATAACCTTCACTACTACGACAACTACTATTACAACTAACCCATCCCCTTTGGGGAAGGACCTACTTCCACTGGGGAATCCCGCCTACCAGTGAATATGCCCTCGTCTGCTACACCTGACGTTACTATATAAGCGCAAGGCTCCTTTCTTCTGCTTCAGAATCTCCACGACTATGGTGCTCTTTGCACCTACTCCTAGGTTGAGGGACTGATTACCTCATCTTCTGTACATAGTTCTACTGTCTTCAAGTTATGTCCTAGAATTTGTATTGATAAAGCCACTGGAGGGCGAAACGTTACAATAAAGATACCCAGATGTTGCACATTGTTTTAAATCTCATCTTGTCGGTATTATATACCATTCGCACACAACTTGTCAGACACTGCAACATCATGGAATCTTAAGTTAGCACAGGCACCTCTGTGACCACAAATGCACGGCCACGCTAGCTGGAGATTCGTCTGTAAAAACATGGAATCTTAATTCTGAGGACATGTACATAACCTTCATACTACACAACTACTACTACAACTAACCCATCTCTTTGGGAAGGACCTACTTCCACTGGGGAATCCCGCCTACCAGTGAATATGCCCTCGTCTGCTACACCTGACGTTACTATATAAGCGCAAGGCTCCTTTCTTCTGCTTCAGAATCTCCACGACTATGGTGCTCTTTGCACCTACTCCTAGGTTGAGGGACTGATTACCTCATCTTCTGTACATAGTTCTACTGTCTTCAAGTTATGTCCTAGAATTTGTATTGATAAAGCCACTGGATGGCGAAACGTCTACAATAAAGATACCCAGATGTTGCACATGTGTCTTAATCTCATCTTGTCGGTATTATATACCATTCGCACACAACTTGTCAGACACTGCAACATCATGGAATCTTAAGTTAGCACAGGCACCTCTGTGACCACAAATGCACGGCCACGCTAGCTGGAGATTCGTCTGTAAAAACATGGAATCTTAATTCTGAGGACATGTACATAACCTTCACTACTACGACAACTACTACTACAACTAACCCATCTCTTTGGGAAGGACCTACTTCCACTGGGGAATCCCGCCTACCAGTGAATATGCCCTCGTCTGCTACACCTGACGTTACTATATAAGCGCCAGGCTCCTTTCTTCTGCTTCAGAATCTCCACGACTATGGTGCTCTTTGCACCTACTCCTAGGTTGAGGGACTGATTACCTCATCTTCTGTACATAGTTCTACTGTCTTCAAGTTATGTCCTAGAATTTGTATTGATAAAGCCACTGGATGGCGAAACGTCTACAATAAAGATACCCAGATGTTGCACATGTGTCTTAATCTCATACGGGAGGTTCCTTACACAGTAAATCATTTTAGTCATTCTTCTCTGTATGTTCTCTAATGAGTCTATATCCATCCTGTAGTAAGGGGACCAAAACTGAGCAGCATAATCTAAATGAGGCCTCACTAGAGATGTATAGAGCTGTAAAATAACTTTTGGACTTCTGTTACTTATACTTCTTGATATAAATCCAAGTAATCTGTTGGCCTTGTTGCGCACACTAAGGCACTGCTGTCTTGGCTTTAGATTTTGCTTACCATGACTCCCAATCTTTTTCTCATTCTGTATGATCAAGCTTTACTTCACCTAGATTATAGCTTCGGGGGTTTTATTTTCATTACCAAGGGCAAGTACCTTACACTTTCCATATTGAACTTCATCTGCCATTTTTCAGACCAAGACATTAATTTGTCCAAATCGTCCTGGGTTCATTGATATCCTCCTCAGAGTGAATTATACGGCCTATCTTGTATCATCAGCAAATTTACTCACGCCCACTCGTAACCCCTTTCATCAAGGTCATTTATGTAAATTATGAACAAGAGAGGGCCTAAAACTGATCCTTGTGGAACGCCACTAGTGACTAATCCCCATTCAGATTTCACTCCATTAATGGTAACTCTCTGCTTTCTATTGGTAAGCCTTGCCTCAATCCATGCTAGAACTTTACCTCCTATACCATGAGCTGCATTTTTTCTTAAGAGTCTCTTGTGAGGTACTCTGTCGAAGGTTTTAAACTAAAATCCAAAAAAAACAATATCATACCCTTATCACTGTCAACTGCCTCAAAAGTTCTATTGAAAAACGTCAGTAAGTTTGTCAGGGAGGAACGACCTCTCGTGAATCCATGCTGAGATTCATTTATCAAGTTATGCTCTTCAAGGGGACTTCTGATAATGTCAGCTATAATTGATTCTAATAACTTGCCCACTATAGATGTCAGGGTTATTGGACGGTAATTTGAAGGAGTGGAAATTATCCCCTGAGTTGAATATAGGAACCACATTAGCCAACTTCCACAACTCTGGCACAAAAACCGGTAAGGATGGACGCATTGAATACACTTGTTAATGACTGACTGAGCTCCATCTTGCATTCCTTAAGTACCCTGGAAAACACTCATCGGGTCCCGGGATTATTTTTTTTCATTTTGTTTATCTGTTTAATAACCCTGTCCCTCGTGACAGTAATATTAGTTAACTTAAATTCATCAGGAACTAAATAATTGTTAAATCACTGGAATCTCATTTACATCTTTCCCGTGTAAAAACTGACAAAAAATAGTCATTAAATAAGGTACACATTTCCAGTTCATTATCCGTCAGCTGTCCATCCCATTTTCAGAGGTCCTCTTTTTCCTTCACCTTCGTCCTATACACTTGAAAGAACCCCTTTGGATTAGTCTTTTGATTCATTAGCAACTCTAATTTCATAGTCATGTTTAGCCTTTCTAATCGCCTTTTTTACTTCTCTTTTAAGCTGAAAAATATTGGTCAGTAAGGTTAACCTCTCCTCTTCTGATGCGCCTATTAAATTCCCCTTTTTTTCTCCCCTAATAGATGCTTTAGCCTCCTGTAAAACCCCTCTGGGATCATTATTATTAGACCTAATTTCTCTCTGGGGAATGTATATACTCGGGCACTGTGTACATTATTAAGAAAACAATCATAAAAGCAGATCCCTACATATTCATAAGTATGATTATCGTCAATAAAATCATTAGCTAGATAACCCCAATCAAGATTAGACAGATGTTCCCTAAGTCCATTATAATCCGCAGAACGAAAATCAGGTATTTTTACTGTATTATCATTATTCTTGCATTCCCAATTAATGCTAAAAGTGATGGATTTGTGATCACTTGCGCCAAGCTCTTCAGTGATCTCCAGATTATTCACGAGTGTTTCCTTATTTGACAAGACTAGGTCTAGCAAATTATTGCCCCTGGTAGCCCTGGTAGGCTCAGTTACGTTCTGTTTCAGAAAACAGTCCTGAACTGTTTCCATAAAGTCACTGGACTCTAGATTACCTGTCAAAGAATTCCAGTCAATTTGACTAAAGTTAAAGTCCCCTACTATGACTATGTTACTGTGTCCAGAAGCTCTAACAATTTCGCCCCAAAGAAGTCTCCCTCTATCGTGATCCAAGCCTGGAGGTCGGTATATTACACCTAGAATTAGTTTTTCTTGACCCTCCACGAACTCTACCCAAACAGACTCTGTTACTGCTCCATCTATTTTTATACCTGTTTTATGCAACAATTAATATTTTCTCGAACATACAATGCAACTCCTCCCCCCTTCCCATCACACTATCCACCCCTGAACAACTTAAATCCCTGAATATTACACTCAGCAGTCATATCCCGACTCTTAAAATCATACCACGTTTCAGTTAAAGCAATGATATCAAAATTCCCCCGCACATGCTACCAAACGTAGTTCATTAATTTTATTTCTTGCACTTCGACTGTTAGCATAAAATACCATCATATGTTTTTTTCTTCTGCACATTTTTCCTATTCATCTTTGTTTTTACACAATTTTTGAAATTATCATTACCCAGAGTTACTCCATGACAGTTACTATTAAGATTCTTAATATCAGAGCATAAGTCAATATATCCATACTCATTATTTATCATTTCTAAACCCATACCCTAACTAATCCAAATTTAAAGTCCTAACAACCCCCTCAACTGAGTTAGCAAGAAAACCCACACCTGCCCTGGATAAGTGAACCCCATCCCTGCAACATGTCATTTCGGCCATAGAAGTTGTCCCAGTTGTCAATGAATTTGGGACTGCATTATCCTTACAGTGTTTATCCACCAACAATTAATACCAATTGCTCTGGACAACCATTCATTACCAACACCTCTTCTTGGCAAAATGCCACGTATAACAGGGCACCCCCCCTTCTTCTTAATTATGTCTATAGCTGTCCTGAACTTTCTAACTAAATCCTCACTTCTACGCTTGCCTACATCATTGCCTCCAGCACTGAGGCAAATAATAGGATTGATCCCATTACCGTTCATGATGTTGTCAAGTCGGCTAACAATGTCCTCCATCCCAGCCCCAGGAAAGCATACCCTCTGTCTCCTACTCCTGTCCTTCAAGCAGAATGCCCTATCCATGTATCTAACCTGGCTATCCCCAACAACAACAATATTCTTACCTTCCTTGTTGCCATTCGTCGTGACGATCCCAGTAGTCGACTCACATTCGTCGGGTAGCACCGAGAATGAGTTGGAGGTTTCCACAGGGGTTTCCACTTTGCTGGGAGTGGTGTTGATGCGTGGAGAATTTATGATCTGAAGAGCTCTTTTCTTGCAGTCTTTGATGAAAAAAGTTACAGAGTTACATTTTCCTTCTTTTTTCATCAAAGACTGCAAGAAAAGAGCTCTTCAGATCATAAATTCTCCACGCATCAACACCACTCCCAGCAAAGTTATAATTCTTCCCAACAGTCAGGTTGCACTGAACGTCTCAAAAGTACTTTCACAAGCTAACACCAGAGTCGCCATCGCCTCTAGCACTTCAATAAAGGATATAACCAGGACAAAATCCAAGCACCACGAACCAGTCAATGCAGGAGTTTACACTATACCCTGTGGAGGCTGTGACAAGATTTACATAGGTGAAACAGCCAGAAACCTCGACACCCGCCTCAATGAACACATTTACGCATGTAGGAACGATAACCTGAACAACGCCTGTGTACAACACCGAATTCCTCCAATCATCTCATGAAATTCAGAGACGCCCAATTAGTGATTCAAAGAAACTAATTTCCGCAGACGCAAGTGCCTCGAATCAGCACTGACCCGCTGTTTCGATTACAATTAAACAAAACAACGGCAGCTTCACCATCTCCGAAGTCTTAGCAAGAACCCTCCTGAAAACAGTAAACCCTGCCATCACATAGTCTCTCCTGTTATACTACACAAAGCACGTTACAGAGAGTGAACACTGAAACAACCTGCCTCATTCCAGTCTATATTTGTCCAACCTATTTTTATGTTACCCAAGTAATAGCTTTTATATCCTTTTACTCATGTACGAATTAATTGCTCTACCATATTGTATTACTTTTGTCACTACCACTACTACTACTACCACTAGTGAACATCGAAATGGTACCTCACTAGTATTCACCTCACTCTGAGCCTTTATATACCCTCTGTGTCCATGTATTGTTTGTAATGGCTTGATAAAGCTCCTGGAGAGCGAAACGTTGCCACAATAAATGTCACATTAGTTGCACTTGTGTCCTTTTACTTTACATATTGATTGGAATTTCTTGACTGGGAATTTAGAATCATACGACTTCTTAGAAGTAGTTCAGGATTGTTTTTTGAAGCAGTTTGTGACAGAACCTACAAGGGGAAATAACCTGCTTGACTTAGTTATGGCAAACAATGAATCCCTTGTTAATAATTTAGAAGTTTCAGAGGAACTGGGTGCTAGCGACCACAAATCAATTACATTTAGCATTGAATGGAAGTACGATAGTAGTGATAACTCAGTAACAGTCCCATATTTTCGCTTAGCAGATTACGATGGGCTTAGAGAACACTTATCATCTGTTGAATGGGGTAACGAAGTGAGCTATCAATATGACAGGTTTCTGAACACTATACATGCTGTGATGAATGGTTTGAAAAACCGACAAGTTGAAGATTGAGACACTTATGCAGCATATGGGAATCTTTATTCAGGAAACGTTTCGCCACACAGTGGCTTCATCAGTCCAATACAAAGAAGGCGTAAGGAGAGGAGGAGAATGAGGTAATCAGTCCCTCAACCTGGAGTCGATGTGTTCAGTCCATCAATCTTGTAGAATGTACAGCATAGGGCCGTAGACGTGGCTTATATACTGTAGTGAGGTGAGGTGAAGCATGCGGAGGCGGGGTCATAGTGGTACCATCCACTAGTCGAAGTAGGTCTTCGTCCAAAGGTTGAACAAGTGTTGAAGAATTCTTTGTAACAAGATCCCATGATGCTGCAGTGTCTGACAGTTGTGATGAATGGTTTGAAAAACCGACAAGTTGAAGATTGAGACACCTATGCAGCATATGGGAATCTTTATTCAGGAAACGTTTCGCCACACAGTGGCTTCATCAGTCCAATACAAAGAAGGCGTAAGGAGAGGAGGAGAATGAGGTAATCAGTCCCTCAACCTGGAGTCGATGTGTTCAGTCCATCAATCTTGTAGAATGTACAGCATAGGGCCGTAGACGTGGCTTATATACTACAGTATATAAGCCACGTCTACGGCCCTATGCTGTATATTCTACAAGATTGATGGACTGAACACATCGACTCCAGGTTGAGGGACTGATTACCTCATTCTCCTCCTCTCCTTACGCCTTCTTTGTATTGGACTGATGAAGCCACTGTGTGGCGAAACGTTTCCTGAATAAAGATTCCCATATGCTGCATAAGTGTCTCAATCTTCACTATACATGCTGCTCAAAGAACGTTTATCCCATATAAAGAAATTAGATCAAATAGAAATGACCCAAAATGGATGAATAATAGGCTCAAATATTTACTAGGGCATAAGAAAGGAATTTATAGGCGTATCAAAAGAGGTGAGGGTCATCTTATGAATCAGTATATTGACATTAAGAGGGACATTAAAAAGGGGATAAGAAAAGCTAAAAGGGACTATGAAATTAAAGTTGCTAGGGATTCTAAAACAAACCCAAAAAAGTTTTTCAGGTCTATAAAAACAAAAGTTAGAGATAAGATAGGTCCCCTTAAAAATAACTATGGGCACCTTACTGACAAAGAAAATGAAATGTGCTCGATTTTTAATATTATTTTTCTCTCAGTTTTTTACACAGGAAGACACTAACAATATTCCAAAAAATTAATTTTTATAGTGGGCTAGAAGAAGAAATTATGTAAATCACAGTCTAGTGAAATGGTTGTAAAGCAGATAGACAGACGGGAAGAAAAAATAAGTCGCCGGGTCCTGATGAGGTTTTTTCAAGGGTTCTTAAGGAATGCAAAATGGAACTCTGTGAACCATTAACTAATATTTTTAATTTATCTCTTCAAACAGGTGTAGTGTCTGATATGTGGAAGATGGCTAATGTAATTCCTATTTTTAAAACAGGGGACAAGTCGTTACCGTCAAATTACCGCCCAATAAGCCTGACCTCAATTGTAGGCAAATTACTAGAGTCAATTATAGCTGAGATTATAAGAAGTCATCTGAACATTAAAATGGTATAAAATACCGACAGGTTGTTAGGTAAGACACATATGCAACAGTTAGGTATCTTTATTATGAAACGTTTCGCCTACACAGTAGGCTTCTTCAGTCAAGTACAGAAAAGTTGATAGAAGCAGAAGATACTTGAAGACGATGTAATCAGTCCATCACCCTTAAAGTTTTGAGGTGGTCAATCCCTCAGTCTGGAGAAGAGCATTGTTCCATAGTATGAAACAATATGGTGAAGAAGTGACAGGATGGAGCTTTTATAGCGCCAGGAGGTGAGACGTAGGCCACTAGGAGAGGTAGAACTCAGATGTTGAAAGGTTAGGTCCCTCTCAAACCCAGACCTCTCACTAGTGGAAGTTGTCGAAGTTGATTGCAGGTCTGTACCAAGATACCCTTGTGTTGCAGTGTCTGACAGATTGAACATTAAAATGGTATAAAATACCGACAGGTTGTTAGGTAAGACAATATGCAACAGTTAGGTATCTTTATTATGAAACGTTTCGCCCACAAGTAGGGTTCTTCAGTCAAGTTTCAAAAAAGTTGATAGAACGAAGTATTTGAAGACGATTAAATCCATCACCCTTTAAAATTTTTAGGGGGCCCCCCCCCCGGGGGGGGAAAATTTTTTATGAAAAAAAGGGAAAAAAAGGGTAGCGGAGAGGGAATAGGGAAAAAGGTTTAAAATTGGTTTAAAAGGCCCCTTTTAAAAAGTTTTTTTTTTAAGTTGTCAAATTTGTTTAGGTCTTACCCGTACCCCCTTTTGAAATTTTGCAGTTGAAAAAAATGGCTTTGTTCTTAATTTTTGACTTTAAAAAAGGCCCCTTGGGAGACGGTTTAAAAAGAAACAATTTATTTGTCTTTCCCTTAAAATTGGTTTTATCCATTTTAATGTTCAAATTTCCAAATGAAAATATTTTTTAAAAACCCGGAAAACTTTTTAAAAAGTGAGAGGGGTTTTAGAGGGAATAACCTTTAAAGGTTTTACCTCTCCTAGTGGCCTAGTCTCACCTCCTGGGCTATAAAAGCTCCATCCTGTCACTTCTCCCCATATTGTTTCATACTATGGAACAATGCTCTTCTCCAGACTGAGGTCTGCCCACCTCAAAATTTTAAGGGGTGATGGACTGATTACATCGTCTTCAAGTATCTTCTGCTTCTATCAACTTTTCTGTACTTGACTGAAGAAGCCTACTGTGTAGGCGAAAACGTTATAAAAAAGATCCCTAACTGTTGCATATGTGTCTTACCTAACAACCTGTCGGTTTTTTTATACCATTTTAATGTTCAATCTGTCAGACACTGCAACACAAGGGTATCTTGGTACAGACCTGCAATCAACTTCGACAACTTCCCTAGTGAGAGGGGCTGGGTTTGAGGGGCCCCTAACCTTTCAACATCTGAGTTCTTACCTCTCCCTAGTGGCCTACGTCTCACCTCCTGGCGCTATAAAAGCTCCACCCTGTCACTTCTTCACCATATTGTTTCATACTATGGAACAATGCCTTCTCCCAGACTGAGGACTGACCCCCCTCAAAACTTAAGGTGTGGACTGATTACATCGTCTTCAAGTATCTTCTGCTTCTATCAACTTTTCTGTACTTGACTGAAGAAGCCTACTGTGTAGGCGAAACGTTTCATAATAAAGATACCTAACTGTTGCATATGTGTCTTACCTAACAACCTGTCGGTATTTTATACCATTTTAATGTTCAATCTGTCAGACACTGCAACACAAGGGTATCTTGGTACAGACCTGCAATCAACTTCGACAACTTCCACTAGTGAGGGGGGCTGGTTTGAGAGGGACCAAACCCTTTCAACATCTGAGTTCTTACCTCTCCTAGTGGCCTACGTCTCACCTCCTGGCGCTATAAAAGCTCCATCCTGTCACTTCTTCACCATATTGTTTCATACTATGGAACAATGCTCTTCTCCAGACTGAGGGACTGACCACCTCAAAACTTTAAGGGTGATGGACTGATTACATCGTCTTCAAGTATCTTCTGCTTCTATCAACTTTTCTGTACTTGACTGAAGAAGCCTACTGTGTAGGCGAAACGTTTCATAATAAAGATACCTAACTGTTGCATATGTGTCTTACCTAACAAGAAGTCATCTCGATAAGCATAGCTTGATTAATGATACTCAGCATGGATTCACAAGAGGCCGGTCTTGTCTAACTAATTTATTAACTTTCTTCAATAAAGCTTTTGAGGCTGTTGACCACGATAAAGAATTTGATATTATTTACTTAGATTTTAGTAAGGCTTTTGATAGAGTTCCGCACCATAGACTGTTAAAGAAAGTGGCAGCTCGTGGCATTGGGGGAAAAAGTGCTCTCGTGGATCGAGTCATGGCTCACTGACAGGAAGCAGAGAGTGTCCATTTAAAAGGGGTTAAATTCGAGTGGGGATCTGTAACAAGTGCGTTCCACAGGGATCAGTCTTGGCCCGTTGTTGTTTATAATATATATCAATGATCTTTATGAGGGAATTACTTGTGATATGAGCAAATTCGCCGATGACACAAAGATAGGTAGGATAATTGATTCAACGTAGAGTTATGGAAAATTCAAAGGGGGATTTAAACAAACTCTATTCTTGGTCAGAAAAGTGGCAGATGCAGTTCAAAGTAGATAAATGCAAGGTTCTGAAGCTTGGGAGTGCCCATAACCCTAAATACTTATAAGTTAAATGATGTGAACTTAGCCATACAGATGGGGAAAAAGGACTTGGGGGGTTTTGGTAAGCAGCAACCTTAAACCAAGACAGCAATGCCTAAGCGTACGTAATAAGGCAAATGATTACTGGGTTTATATCAAGGGAAATGTAAGCAACAGAAGTCCAGAGGTCATACTGCAGCTTTATACATCATTAGTAAGGCCCTCACCTAGATTATGCAGCTCAGTTCTGGTCTCCATTTTTACAGAAGGACATAAATTCGTTAGAAAACATTCAGCGTAGGATGACTAAATTAATACATAGCATTAGAAATCTTCCTTATGAAGAAAGATTGAAGACTCTTAAGTTACATTCACTTGTTAGACGAAGAATGAGGGGAGACCTGATCGAAGTGTATAAGTGGAAGATAGGTATTAATAAAGGGGATATTAATAAGGTCTTGAGGATGTCTCTCCAAGAGAGAACCCGCAGTAATGGATTAAAATTAGATAAGTTTAGATTTAGAAAGGACATAGGAAAGTATTGGTTTGGAAATAGGGTAGTAGATGAGTGGAACAGTCTACCTAGTTGGGTTATTGAGGCTAGGACTTTGGGTAGTTTCAAATTTAGGTTGGATAAGTACATGAGTGGGAGGGGTTGGATTTGAGTGGGACTTTCACATCAGAGCTTATTTCTTGGGTAGCATTGAAAATTGGGTTGGGCAAATGTTTGTTAGTGGGATGAATTGTAAAGGACCTGCCTAGTATGGGCCAACAGGCCTCCTGCAGTGTTCCTTCTTTCTTATGTTCTATGTGCGGGTTATTTATGTATTATTTCAGTCACGGTAATGTGCCTTTGTGTTATTTACTGAGGAGACGTTTCGCCATCCAGTGGTTTTGTCCATACTGTTTTGTCCATACCGCAAAAACGCATGTGTTCAACATAGAGACGATGTTGGACACCTCATGAAATTCAATGAAGCTAAACTAGTTATTAAAGAAGACGACTTAAGACGGAGAAAATGCATTGAAGCTGCACTAATTTCTGTCAGTAACACTATAAAGCAAAAATCCGGTAGTTACAGTATTTCAAAATTACTAAGCAAGAGGATATTACCCATCCTGGGAACTGGTGTTACTTGATGCCAGCAGGTCCCTCTCTAACCTCACCTCCTTAGTTCCATTACTACTACTACTACTACCACCACCTCTACCCACGCTTCACCTCACCTGACTCCCACCACTATATATATGTGTGTTTTCTTAGTTTTCTCTGTATTAGGACTGAAGAAGCCACTCGTGGCGAAACGTTTCCTGTAATAAATGTCCTGAACTGTACATAAGTGTCTTTTTCCACATCTTGTCGGTATCACCATACCATTTCCTCACACACAAATAATGGAAGACTTGAAGAAGAAAAATTGAGGTGATCAAATTTTCAGTCTTGATAGGAATTATACAGTCCCCCAGCCTTGATAGGAATTATACAGTCCCCCAGCCTTGATAGGAATTATACAGTCCCCCAGCCTTGATAGGAAGTATACAGTCCACCAGCCTTGATAGGAATTATACAGTCCCCCAGCCTTGATAGGAAGTATACAGTCCACCAGCCTTGATAGGAAGTATACAGTCCACCAGCCTTGATAGGAATTATACAGTCCCCCAGCCTTGATAGGAAGTATACAGTCCCCCAGCCTTGATAGGAAGTATACAGTCCCCCAGCCTTGATAGGAAGTATACAGTCCCCCAGCCTTGATAGGAAGTATACAGTCCCCAGCCTTGATAGGAATTATACAGTCCCCCAGCCTTGATAGGAATTATACAGTCCCCCAGCCTTGATAGGAAGTATACAGTTCCCCAGCCTTGATAGGAATTATACAGTCCCCCCAGCCTTGACAGGAATTATACAGTCCCCCAGCCTTGATAGGAATTATACAGTCCCCCAGCCTTGATAGGAATTATACAGTCCCCCAGCCTTGATAGGAAGTATACAGTCCCCCAGCCTTGATAGGAATTATACAGTCCCCCAGCCTTGATAGGAATTATACAGTCCCCAGCCTTGATAGGAATTATACAGTCCCCCAGCATTGATAGGAACCATACAGTCCCCCAGCCTTGATAGGAACCATACAGTCCCCCAGCCTTGATAGGAAGAATACAGTCCCCCAGCCTTGATAGGAATCATACAGTCCCCCAGCCTTGATAGGAATTATACAGTCACCCAGCCTTGATAGGAATTATACAGTCACCCAGCCTTGATAGGACTTATACAGTCCCCCAGCCTTGATAGGAATTATACAGTCCCCCAGCCTTGATAGGAAGTATACAGTACCCCAGCACTGATAAGAAGTATACAGTCCCCCAGCCTTGATAGGAATTATACAGTCCCCCAGCCTTGATAGGAATTATACAGAAGTATAGAGTCCCCCAGCCTTGATAGGAAGTATACAGTCCTCCAGCCTTGATAAGAAGTATACAGTCCCCCAGCCTTGATAGGAAATATACAGTCCCCCAGCCTTGAGAGGAAGTATACAGTCCCCAGCCTTGATAGGAAGTATACAGTCCCCCAGCCTTGATAGGAAGTATACAGTCCCCCAGCCTTGATAGGAAGTATACAGTACCCCAGCACTGATAAGAAGTATACAGTCCCCCAGCCTTGATAGGAAGTATACAGTCCCCCAGCCTTGATAGGAAATATACAGCCCCCAGCCTTGATAGGAAGTATAGAGTCCCCCTGCCTTGAGAGGAAGTATACAGTCCCCAGCCTTGCTAGGAAGTATACAGTCCTCCAGCCTTGATAAGAAGTATACAGTCCCCCAGCCTTGATAGGAAGTATAGAATCCCCAGCCTTGATAGGAAGTATATAGTCCCCCAGCCTTAATAGGAAGTATACAGTTCCCCAGCCTTGATAGGAAGTATACAGTCCCCCAGCCTTGATAAGAAGTATACAGTCCTCCAGCCTTGATAGGAAGTATACAGTCCCCCAGCCTTGACAGAAAGTATACAGTCCCCCAGCCTTGATAGGAAGTATACAGTCCCCCAGCCTTGATAGGAAGTATACAGTCCCCCAGCCTTGATAGGAAGTATACAATCCCCCAGCCTTGATAGGAAGTATACAGTCCCCCAGCCTTGATAGGAAGTATACAGTCTCCCAGCCTTGATAAGAATTATTATTATTATAATCAAGGGGGAAGCGCTAAACCCGGAGGATTATACAGCGCCTGGGGGGGATGTGGAAGGCATTCAGGCTTAATTCAGGGAACTGGAGCACAGATCTAATTCCCTAAATCAAGAGCCCCTCACCAACATCAAGGAACCTTCCTTGAGGGGCCTTGATAAGTAGTATACAGCCCCCCAGCCTTGATAGGAAATATAGAGTCCCCCAGCCTTGATAAGAAGTATAGAGTCCCCCAGCCTTGATAGGAAGTATACAGTCCCCCAGCCTTGATAGGAAGTGTACAGTCCCCCAGCCTTGATAGGAAATATACAGTCCCCCAGCCTTGATAGGAAGTATACAGTCCCCAGCCTTGATAGGAACTATACAGTCCCCCAGCCTTGATAAGAAGTATACAGTCCCCCAGCCTTGATAGGAAGTATATAGTCCCCCAGCCTTGATAAGAAGTATAGAGTCCCCCAGCCTTGATAGGAAATATAGAGTCCCCCAGCCTTGATAAGAAGTATAGAGTCCCCCAGCCTTGATAGGAAGTATACAGTCCCCCAGCCTTGATAAGAAGTATAGAGTCCCCCAGCCTTGATAGGAACTATACAGTCCCCCAGCCTTGATATGAAGTATACAGTCCCCCAGCCTTGATAAGAAAGTATACAGTCCCCCAGCCTTGATAGGAAGTATACAGTCCCCTAGCCTTGATAAGAAAGTATACAGTCCCCCAGCCTTGATAGGAAGTATACAGTCCCCCAGCCTAGATAGGAAGTATACAGTCCCCCAGCCTTGATAGGAAGTATACAGTCCCCCAGCCTTGATAGGAAGTATACAGTCCCCCAGCATTGATAGGAAGTGTACAGTCCCCCACGTTGATAGAAAGTATACAGTCCCCCAGCCTTGATAGGAAGTGTACAGTCCCCCAGCCTTGATACGAACTGTACAGTCCCCCAGCCTTGATAGGAAATATACAGTCCCCCAGCCTTGATAGGAAGTATACAGTCCACCAGCCTTGATAGGAAGTGTACAGTCCCCCAGCCTTGATAGGAAGTGTACAGTCGCCCAGCCTTGAGAGGAACTGTGTACAGTCCCCAGCCTTGATAGGAAATATATACAGTTCCCAGCCTTGATAGGTGTTCAGTTCCCAGCCTTGATAGGAAGTATATACAGTCCCCAGCCTTGATAGGAGGTGTTCAGTTCCCAGCCTTGAGAGGAAGTATATACAGTCCCCCAGCCTTGATAGGTGTTCAATCCTTCAGTCTTGATAGGAGGTGTTCAGTCCTGCAGCCTTGATGGTAGGTATTGAGTCCTTCAGCCTTGATAACGAATGAAAATGAGTAGGGAATTATACACGGAAAGTGTTCATGGCAGCCGCTGGAACCCAGAAATTTGAAATGAAAATTTCCTTTGACTGGGAACTGAATCCAGGATAGTGAATGATGAGATCTTTGAGAGAAGAACAGCATGAGTTGCCTCGGTATGACTTGATTTATGATATGACTTGGTTTAGAGAGACACGTAAGCAAACACTATGACATATTTATTAGAAAACGTTTCGGTCCTGGGACCTTGATCACTTCTAACCGTTAGAAGTGATCAAGGTCCCAGGACCGAAACGTTTTCTAATAAAGATGTCATAGTGCTTGCTTACGTGTCTTTCTAAACCAACTTGACGGTATTTATTACCAAGGTTTATACCATGATATGACTTACAAGAAGGTAACTGTTGGTGGAACATATTTTCATTAACAGGTTGGAAAATCAACCTTTTGTTACCCACTTGGGATGGAATTTGTGTTGAAAAATTACAGTAGGTTTTATGTTAGGTGTCTGTGTGTTGTATCCTTAAAGATGTGTAGAGTTTATATTCTCCTAACATTCTAACTTTCAGTTTTTTTTTTTTTGAGGGGGAGAAGAGGGGAAGCGACGTGAAGGTCAGCTAGTTACCAACTCTGCTCCTGTGAGTTACTGATATTTCACCAAACCCCCATCTAGGAAAAGGCGCGTCTCCAGATACAGTACACCCCTGTGTGTGTGTGTGTGTGTGTGTGTGTGTGTGTGTGTGTGTGTGTGTGTGTGTGTGTGTGAGTGGTAGACAGCCAGAGTGGGTCAGACGAAGCTGGGCATCGAACATGTAAGAAGGTCGATAAAACTTATGTGAAGGGTCTTGCTAGAATTTAAAGGAGCTTCCAGAGTTATATACGTAGACAAGCTAAACTTTTCAGTTTCAAGGGATTACATAGATCACATGACCTTATTCACCTTGTTCTAAGCTGGATACTAATCGCTGCTAAAATTCTCACCAGAATAATACTAGTCTCTTCCAGCAGTAACTCTGTGTGCTACTATCATTAAATATTCTCCACACAATAAATATTAGTGAAAAAAATGCTTGTATTCTATTTCATAGTTATTTCGAATTATATCCAGAATATATCCTTTCAATGTCTTTATAAGGTGGAAATATAAACACAAATGCAGTATAATGTGATCCTTTATTGACTACGTTTCGCCCACACAGTGGGCTTTTTCAAGTCACAAACAGAACTACCTGGGGTGGAAGGAACGCGAGTATTTATAGTCCGGTTCAGAATGCTGAGGTCAGGTGAAGAATGCTGCATCTGATGATGTACCGAGTGGGGTTATAGAGTCTAAAACCTTGGGTAGCTTGGAAAGGAGATTGGGTTTATATTTCCATTGTGTCGGTATTTTATACCATTTATTTCCACCGTCTTTATAAGGTGCAGAGTTTAAGTGGAGCTGGTGAAGAGGTACATCATATAAACCAGTTGATAAACTCTTTGGTGACAAGTGGGTTAGAAACTGTACTCCAAAGGAGTCAAATGAAGGCTCTGCCCTCCCTCGTCCAACCCCACCCGGGTATGAACCAAAGACAGCCAAAGTCGCCTTGAAACCTTTGTTGTCTTACAGATATTCCAAGCTCTCTAGAAACATTCACTCTCCTATAGACAGCCGAGGCTCTCTGTGAAGCCCAGCATCTCGTTGAAGATAGTATTTTCCATAATTAGCAACTAGTTCCTCAACTCTTACGTATCAGCTTCTAGGTAACGGAAGCCATGTAGCCAATACTAAGTAATGGAAGCTCTGTAACCAATCTTAGGTAACGGAAGCTATGTAGGCAATCCTAGGTAACGGAAGCTATGTACCCAGTCCTAGGTAACGGAAGTCATGTAGCCAGTCTTAAGTAACGGAAGCTCTGTAACCAATTCTAGGTAAAGGAAGCTCTGTAACCAGTCTTAGGTAACGGAAGCTGATTAGACAGTCCTAGGCAACGGAGATATGTAACCAATCCTAGGTAACGGAAGCTATGTAACCAATCCTAGGTAACGGATGCTATGTAACCAATCCAAGGTAAAGGAAGCTATAAATACATCATTTGACGACCGATTAGTAGAATTTCTGGCCTCATTCTGCAACTTCCGGTTAGCTGATGCGTTACGCATGTGTGTCGTACTCACCCTCTGATGTGTCGTACTCACCCTCTGATGTGTCGTACTCACCCTCTGATGAGTCGTACTCACCCTCTGATGTGTCGTACTCACCCTCTGATGTGTCGTACTCACCTTCTGATGTGGCGTACTCACCTTCTGATGTGTCGTACTCACCCTCTGATGTGTCGTACTCACCCTCTGATGTGTCGCACTCACCCTCTGATGTGTCGTACTCACCCTCTGATGTGTCGTACTCACCCTTTGATGTGTCGTATTCACCCTCTGATGTGTCGTACTCACCCTCTGATGTGTCGTACTCACCCTCTGATGTGTCGTACTCACCCTTTGATGTGTCGTATTCACCCTCTGATGTGTCGTACTCACTGTTAGGTAAGACACATATGCAACAGTTAGGTATCTTTATTTTGAAACGTTTCGCCTACACAGTAGGCTTCTTCAGTCGAGTACAGAAAAGTTGATAGAAGCAGAAGATACTTGAAGACGATGTAATCAGTCCATCACCCTTAAAGTTTTGAGGTGGTCAGTCCCTCAGTCTGGAGAAGAGCATTGTTCCGTTGTCTGAAACAATATGAAGTTGAAGTGACAGGATGGAGCCTTTATATAGCGCCAGGAGGTGAGACGTAGGTTGCTTTGGGAGGGCAGGTCCCTCTCAAACCCAGCCGTTCTCACTGGTAGAGGTCGAAGTTGATGGTCGTGTCGTACTCACCCTCTGATGTGTCGTACTCACCCTTTGATGTGTCGTATTCACCCTCTGATGTGTCGTACTCACCCTCTGACGTGTTCCGTACTCGTCCTCTGATGTGTGTCGTTTAAGGACCCAGGAATCCGTATGCACCAAAAATAATACTTGTCTACACAACGATGGCGTTCACGAGTTGCACCCGGATTCGCGCTGACGTGGTTGGGTCCGCAATCATGGAGTGAAGTGACAGCAATATTGTTATCATCAAATTGGTGCTCATGTCGACAGCTGATTGCTATTCTGCTAGCCTGGCATGTAAACTATTACTGTTGTCTGTTGGCGAGATGCAAAGGGTGAAGGAGAGAGAGAGAGAGAGAGAGAGAGAGAGAGAGAGAGAGAGCTTGCTAATGGGTCTTCTAACTTGGTACTCTTGCCACCTCTTAAGTTTGGCTCGGTGATGAACAACATCACCGGAGTTTGGTTTCTTTACTTTTGCACTGAAAGTCTAACTGCGAGTCAACCTGAGACACTAACAACAGTGAAGGAGTTAAACTAACAAGTCTACCTGAGACACTAATGATAGTGAAGGTTAACTAACGAGCCAGGTAACTAGTCGAGGCACTAACTGCAGCGATGCCCCTTGAACTAATGCCCGGGGTTTTAGCTAAGTCTTTAAACGAAGTGAAAAGGATTAACCCAAAAAATCCTATCAAAAGCCCCTCTTTTTGAAACAACGAAGAACGTGGGGGTTTAGCGCCCCCAAGTGCCTTTGGCCCCGGTTTTAACTAACCCACAAAAAACACCACACAATTCCCACCCCTTTACACGAAAAACACAGAAACACAAAACACACGAAAAACCCCGGTACCCCAAAAAAACGTCCCAACCCACACACACGTTTTCACAGACAACCCCCAAAACAACACCACACACACACACACACGTACACCACACACACGTGTTCACGGGACACACACCCCCCCACCCCCCCACACACACACACACACCAACACACACACACCCCATACTCGAGAAGGCCCTCAAGAAATTTTCTTTGGGTTTAAGTCAGGCAACGAAGGTCTTTAGAGAAAAGTGTAGATTTTTGTCGGCCCAACTAAGGGGAGGGGAAAAGGTGAGTTTGTGGGAGAAATTTAAGAAATGGGGGGAAAAAATTTGGATGGGCAGGGGGGCGGGGGGGGAAGGAAAAAGGAGGAGGAGGAGGAGGAGGAGGGAGTAAAAGGACGGTGGGGGCAACCCTTTCCAGACTCATTTGTCACAAATTTGTTTTGTTTGCTCAGGTGAGTCGCCTTAAAGGGGGGCATCCCCTAGGGGAAGTGCACCAGAGGGGGTTTGGAATTTGGCCCCTGGGGGGGGATGCGTGGCACCTGGGGGGAAAGTGTGGCACCTAGGGGGGAAAAGTGTGGCACCTTGGGAAAGGGAGTGTGGCCCTGTGGAGGAAAATTTGTACACCCAACACACACACACAACACACACAAAACCCAAAAAACACATAAACACACCCAAACCACAACACACACACACAACACAACAACCCCCAACACCCACACAAACACACAAAACACACACCCCACACACACACCACACCCCACACACCCCACAAAACCACACACACACACACAACCCAAAACCAAACACCACACATACCCCACAAAACACACACACACACACAACCACACACACACCCACAAACCACACAAAATACAATGGACCCGGGAATACTTGTCAGGGAAGACAGCGCGAGTCAGGGTTTACGTGGCGAGGGTGTCGGGGGGGCCCACCTGTGCCCAGGGGGGGTCCGCAGGGGCAGTCCTGGGGCCCAGTGTTGTTTCTGGTATTTGTAAAGGGAAGGGACGGAAGGAATAGCTCTGAGGTGTCCCTTTTTGCAGATGCCTTTGAATTTGGGATAAAGAAGAATTCATCGATCGAAGCCAGGCAAAAACTCCCAAAGGGATCTGACGGGCTGCAGACCGGGCCCAGCAATTGGTCCGGGGTTTTTCCCCTCCCACCAAGTGCAAAGTCATGAGTTTGGGGAAAAAAGGGCAAAAAAGGCCCGCAAAAACCGGAGTACAGTCTAGGGGGTTCAGAGACTACAAACCCACTCAAGGAAAAAGATTTGGGGTGAGTTTAAAACCAGGCCATCTCCTGAAGCGCACTAACCCCAAAAAACTGCTTTCCCGCCCTAAGGGCGCCCAGGGGAAACCTAGAACAGGGATTCCGCATCTTAAAAGGAAACATTTGGCCCTGTACAAACCGGGGTAAGGTTTGGGCCCCTTTGGAGTTTGCTGGGACCCGTTTTTGGGAAACCCCCACCAAGCCAAGACGTGAAGAAAAATAGGAAAGTGCAAGGTTTGCAACAAGACTAGTCCCAGAGCTAAGAGGTATGTCCTACGAGGAGAGGTTAGGGAAATCAACCTGAGGGACACTGGAGGACAGGAGAGATAGGGGGACATGATAACGACATACAAAATACTGAGGGGAATTGACAGGTGGACAAAGACAGGATTTCCAGAGATTGGCCCACAGTAACAAGGGGACACATTTGGGAAAGGGCTGAAGACACAGATGAATCACGGGGATGTTAGGAAGTATTTCTTCAGCCACAGAGTAGTCAGAAGTGGATGTTTGGGAAGCGATGTGTGGAGGCAGGATCCATAACTAGCTTTAAGCAGAGGTATGATAAAGCTCACGGCTCAGGGAGTGTCCAGTAGCGATCAGTGAAGAGGCGGGGCCAGGAGCTCGGACTCGACCCCCGCAACCTCAAATAGGTGAGTACAACTAGGTGAGTACACACACACACACACACATACACACACACACACCCACCAACACACCCACACACACACACACAAAACACACACACCACACACACACACACACTGCAATGGATAAGGGAAAACCTGGGCAGGGAGGCAGCAACGAGTCATGGTACGTGAAGAGGTATCACAGTGGGCGCCTGTTACGAGCGGGGTCCCACAGGGGGTCAGTTCTAGGACCAGTGCTATTTTTGATATATGTGAACGACTGATGAAGGGGAAAAGACTCTGAAGTGTCCCTGTTCGCAGATGACGTGAAATTGATGGGGAAGAATTAAATCGGACGAGGGATGAGGCAGGACTGCAAAGGACCCGGAGAGGCTGGACATGTGGTCCCGTAACTGGCCCCCTCGAATTCAATCCAGCCAAATGCAAAGTCATGAAGATTGGGGAGGGGCAAAGAAGACCGCAGACAGAATATAGGCTAGGTGGACAAAGACTACAGACCTCACTCAGGGAGAAAGACCTTGGGGTGACCATAACACCGAGTACATCACCGGAGGCACACATCAACCCAAAAAACCGCTGCAGCATACGGGGCCCTGGCAAACCTGAGAATAGCGTTCCGATACCTCAATAAGGAATCGTTCAAGACACTGTACACTGTGTATGTTAGGCCCCTACTTGAGTATGCAGCACCAGTTTGGAACCCACACCTGGTCAAGCACGTCAAGGTTAGAGAAAGACAAAAGGGTTTTCAACAAGGGTAGTACCCGAGCCAAGGGAAAGTCGTACGAGGAAAG
>NC_069400.1:117510495-117547995 GCF_026875155.1 Cherax quadricarinatus | reverse complement strand
TTGGGAATAGGCACACTGTCATCCCCTGCCCCTCGCTCCTCTACCGAAAATAAAAAAATATTTATTCAATTTATATGATGAAGTAAATACACCGTTCAATAAAAAGACGCCAACTATATTCTTGCAATTTGTTTTTATTGAAACAAAAATTTTCGAATATGTGTTACTGACCACAACATTTAAATTATAATGTTTAATAATAATAACATTTGTTTTAATGTTCTGAAAATTTTTTAAAAAATAATATATATATCATGTAATCCTCACAGTGTATAAAATCATGAATGGAACACAAAAAAAAAAATGAACACAAAAAAAGATTTGAAACACGAAAGAGGTAAAAATCACAGTAATGTGGCAGCCACGGAATAATAAACTGTTTTATGTAAATACTGCTTAAATTTAGCTACCATTTAAAAAGGCATTCTTCAGGATTTTCTTGCCAAGCGAGATTCCAGTGTTGAAACACGTATACTCTATAGCGATTCTGACACGCACTTGATCTCAACACATATTTCACTCTTCCCAGAGTGATGACAGAGCTCGCTGCCTCTGCAACAGTTACTGGAAGAGTGTAAAATATTACCACTGCAATGAATGCTTCTGGGAATATAAAGTTAAGATTTAAAAGATATAAATTCTCGAATAACTGAGATGTTTGCCAAGTGACATTTGCTAAATGATGTCTTATTAATTGCCTTAAACTGTTTATAAGTCCTCAGAGACATTTCCGCTAAATTCACTTCACAGGTTTCCAGGTTTCTCTTGTACATACATCGACACAACTTATTTCAGGATGTGTCTAGAAAACACTGAAATTTGACTCTAATTCTCCTACTGCTTCACATTGCCTTGTCGAGCTAACATTAAGACGATACAGAAGAACATTAAAAATATTTAAACAATTATTTCCTAACATTCCTGTGACTCATCTGTGTCTTCAGCTTTCATTATCCTCGCCTCTGTGCCTCGCATTTTAATTGTCTGTCTCTGCGCTGTTAAATACTCTGATTATTTTCAACTGATTTTCTGTACTTATTTCTGCCATTTTCTCGCTATTTGTTTCGTCTTCACAACGTTTCTGATATTGTGGCTGTTATACAGATTACAATCTGATAAGATTACATCCCAGTTATTTCTTAAGTAAACAAGATCATCCACCATTCTATATAATTTTTAATCTCTGTGTGTACTGATGCACTGACTTCAAGGCTCTTGTTTCTACAGTCAAAGGTTAGTTTAATTGTCAACCAAACTGAATCCATAATGTTGCATTCAAAGAATTTCCTATAGATCAGAACTCCACGCAAACCTTTACGAGCCTCACTACATAGCTTAAGATTTACGTATAATTGCT
Source organism: Cherax quadricarinatus (assembly GCF_026875155.1). Lineage (NCBI taxonomy): Eukaryota > Metazoa > Arthropoda > Malacostraca > Decapoda > Parastacidae > Cherax > Cherax quadricarinatus. Next base: position 117,546,638 of record NC_069400.1, on the reverse strand, counting down.
GTGGTCTAAGATCTTCATCCCTGGCTGACCAACCTCTGTCCAGACATTATGTACCGTATATATTATATAGCGAGTGACCCATAGTCTCAGGTAATTTATAATAGACACAAGAACCAAGTTGCAGCTCCAGTAAGACTCACGGGTCTGGGGGGGACAGGCCTCTCTTCTCTCTCCCTCTGACCATACCCTTGTCTATTGATGCTATGACTCACTCACTGATGATGTGACTTACTCATTGATGCTATGACTCACTCATTGATACCTTTGACTCATTGATGCTGTGACTTACTCACTGATGATGTGACTTACTCACTGATGCTATGATTCACTCATTGATACTTTGACTCATTGATGCTGTGACTCACTCATTGATGCTATGACTCACTCACTGATGCTATAACTCACACTTTGAGGCTGTGGATCATTCATTGATGCTATGACACATTCATTGATCCAGTGACTCACTCATTCATGCTATGACTCACAGACTGATGCTATGACTCACTCATTGATGCTAGTGAGTGTCCGGGTTCGATTAAAGGCGAAGGGTTGGAAACATTGGACGTGTTTCCTTACACCGGTTGTCTACGTTCACCCATCAGTAAAATGGGTACCTGGGAGTTAGTCGACTGGTGTGGGTCGCATCCTGGGCAAAACTGTCCTAATTTACCCGAAATGCTCAGCATAACAAGCGATTTTCTATATAGTAGTATGTCATTGATGTCAGCTAGGACTGTATACCTTGTACATGTTGTTAGGTAAGACACATATGCAACAGTTAGGTATCTTTATTTCGAAACGTTTCGAAATAAAGATACCTAACTGTTGCATATGTGTCTTACCTAACAACCTGTCGGTATTTTATACCATTTTATTGTTCACTCTGTCAGACACTGCAACACAAGGGTATCTTGGTACAGACCTGAAATCAACTTCGACAACCTCTACTAGTGAAAATGGCTGGATTTGAGAGGGACCTGACCTCTCAACGTCTACATTCTTACCTCTACTAGTGACCTACGTCTCACCTGTTGGCGCTATATAAGGCTCCATCCTATCACTTCAACTCCATATTGTTTCAGACTATGGAACGGTACTCTTCTTCAGACTGAGGGACTGACCACCTCAAAACTTCAAGGGTGATGGACTGATTACATCGTCTTCAAGTCTCTTCTGGCTCTATCAACTTTTCTGTACTCGACTGAAGAAGCCTACTGTGTAGGCGAAACGTTTCATAATAAAGATACCTAACTGTTGCATATGTGTCTTACCTAACAACCTGTCGGTATTTTATACTATTTTATTGTTCACCTTGTACATGTACTTGAAGTAAATGAAGATATTATTATTATTATTATTATTATTATTATTATTATTATTATTATTATTATTATTTTTATTATTATTATTATTATCATTATTTTTAATAATAATAATAATAATAATAATAATATTATTATTTATTATTATTATTATTATTATTATTATTATTATTATTATTATTATTATTATTATTATTATGAATCGCTCACTGATGCTGCGACTTACTCATTGATGCTACGATTCACTAGTTGACGCTATGACTCACACACATGCTATGATTCACTCACTGATGCTATGATTTGCTCGTTGATGCTATGACTCACTCATTGATGCTGTGATTCATTTTTGATGTTATGATTTACTGGTTGATGCTATGATTCACTCGTTGATGCTATGACTTACTCATTGATGCTGTGATTCACTCGTTGATGCTATGACTCACTCACTGATGCTATGATTCACTTATTGATGCTATGATTTACTCGTTGATGCTATGATTCACTCGTTGATGCTATGACTCAATTACTGATGCTATGATTCACTAGTTGATGCTATGAGTCACTCACTGATGCTATGACTCACACACTGATGCTATGATTCACTCATTGATGCTATGATTCACTCGTTGATGCTATGATTCACTCGTTGATGCTATGGCTCACACACTGATGCTGTGACCCACTCACTGAGGCTATGACTCGCTCATTGATGCTATGACTCACCGAGGCTATGGCTCACTCATTGATACTATGACTCACTCATTGATGCCGCCTAATACTGGCCTGAGTCACCTTGTTAGTTACTCATTACTGTCACTTATTGCATTACGAGGCGGGTTAATTGTCTTGTTTACCAGGCAACTTTGTCCAGCTCAGCAGTTATCACTTCCGCCGTCACTAGTGCCTCTGCCGCCGTCACTAGTGCCGCTGCTGTCGTCACTAGTGTCTCTGCCGCCGTCACTAGTGCCTCTGCCGCCGTCACTAGTGCCTCTGCCGCCGTCACTAGTGCCGCTGCCGCCGTCACTAGTGCCGCTGCCGCCGTCACTACTGCTGCTGCCGCCGTCACTAGTGCCGCTGCTGTCGTCACTACTGCTGCTGCCGCCGTCACTAGTGCCGCTGCCGCCGTTACTAGTGCCACTGCCGCCGTCACTAGTGCAGCTGCCGCCGTCACTAGTGCTGCTGCCGCCGTCACTACTGCTGCTGCCGCCGTCACTAGTGCCGCTGCTGTCGTCACTACTGCTGCTGCCGCGTCACTAGTGCCGCTGCCGCCGTCACTAGTGCCACTGCCGCCGTCACTAGTGCCACTGCCGCCGTCACTAATGCCACTGTCGCCGTCACTAGTGCCTCTGCCGGGCCCCCACTAGTGCCGCTGCTGTCGTCACTAGTGCCACTGCCGCATCACTAGTGCCACTGCCGCCGTCACTAGTGCCACTGCCGCCATCACTAGTGCCACTGCCGCCGTCACTAGTGCCACTGTCGCCGTCACTATGCCTCTGCCGCCGTCACTAGTGCCACTGCCGCCGTCACTAATGCCACTGTCGCCGTCACTAGTGCCTCTGCCGCCGCACTAGTGCCGCTGCTGTCGTCACTAGTGCCACTGCCGCCATCACTAGTGCCACTGCCGCCGTCACTAGTGCCACTGCCGCCATCACTAGTGCCACTGCCGCCGTCACTAGTGCCACTGTCGCCGTCACTAGTGCCTCTGCCGCCGTCACTGTGCCGCTGCTGTCGTCACTAGTGCCACTGCCGCCGTCACTAGTGCCACTGCCGCCGTCACTAGTGCCGCTGCTGTCGTCATTAGTGCCATGCCGCCCTCACTAGTGCCACTGCCGCCGTCACTAGTGCCACTGCCGCCGTCACTAGTGCCGCTGCTGTCGTCATTAGTGCCACTGCCGCCGTCACTAGTGCCGCTGCCGCCGTCACTAGTGCCGCTGCCGCCGTCACTACTGCTGCCGCCGTCACTAGTGCCGCTGCTGTCGTCACTACTGCTGCTGCCGCCGTCACTAGTGCCGCTGCCGCCGTTACTAGTGCCACTGCCGCCGTCACTAGTGCAGCTGCCGCCGTCACTAGTGCTGCTGCCGCCGTCACTACTGCTGCTGCCGCCGTCACTAGTGCCGCTGCTGTCGTCACTACTGCTGCTGCCGCCGTCACTAGTGCCGCTGCCGCCGTCACTAGTGCCACTGCCGCCGTCACTAGTGCCACTGCCGCCGTCACTAATGCCACTGTCGCCGTCACTAGTGCCTCTGCCGCCGCCACTAGTGCCGCTGCTGTTGTCACTAGTGCCACTGCCGCCATCACTAGTGCCACTGCCGCCGTCACTAGTGCCACTGCCGCCATCACTAGTGCCACTGCCGCCGTCACTAGTGCCACTGTCGCCGTCACTAGTGCCTCTGCCGCCGCCACTAGTGCCGCTGCTGTCGTCACTAGTGCCACTGCCGCCATCACTAGTGCCACTGCCGCCGTCACTAGTGCCACTGCCGCCATCACTAGTGCCACTGCCGCCGTCACTAGTGCCACTGTCGCCGTCACTAGTGCCTCTTCCGCCGTCACTAGTGCCGCTGCTGTCGTCACTAGTGCCACTGCCGCCGTCACTAGTGCCACTGCCGCCGTCACTAGTGCCGCTGCTGTCGTCATTAGTGCCACTGCCGCCGTCACTAGTGCCACTGCCGCCGTCAATAGTGCCACTGCAGCCGTCACTAGTGCCGCTGCTGTCGTCATTAGTGCCACTGCCGCCGTCACTAGTGCCACTGCCGCCGTCACTAGTGCCACTGCCGCCGTCACTAGTGCAGCTGCATCAGCACTAGTGACGGCAGCAGTGGTTCAAGGCTTCACCACGCCAGCTAGCCCGGAGGAAGAGTGTGAGTGTGGGAGAGAATGGGAGAGTGTGGGAGAGAGTGCGGGGAGAGTGAGGGAGTGTGGGAGAGAGTGCGGGGAGAGTGAGGGAGTGTGGGAGAGAGTGAGAGAATGTGGGAGAGAGTGCGGAGAGAGAATGGGAGATTGTGGGAGAGATTGTGGGAGAGAGTGGGAAAGTGTAGGAGATAATGGGATGAGTATACGAATACCTTTGATGAATTCCAAGAGTTTTTTCCTACTGTCAGAGCCCGGCCTTGGGCCAGGCTCGTCTTATGTGGGAGAGTGTGGAATAAGTGTAGGCAAGGTATGGGAGAGAGCGGAATGAACATGGGAGAAGTCTTTGAGGGTCTGGAAGGGGCCTGAGCGAGCATGGGATGGTTGTGGAATAGGTTGGGGCGTGGTACTGAATGCGATAGGTGTGGGAGGGTCTCGGAGAGTGGGGAAGAAGAATGGAAGAGCATGGAATGGGTTTGGAAAGGTACTGGAAAAGTTCGGATGCATATGGAAGGGGACTATGTATGGTAGAGCAGTGATTGTGTGGGAGAGGGGTAAGGGGGAGGGTGTGGTCTTGTGGGGAGAGGGTGGTGTTGGTGGGGAGAGGTGGGTGTTTTGTGGAGAGGTTGGTGTTGGTGGGGAGAGGTTGGGAGAGGTGCAGGTGTGGTTGGGAGAAGTGTGGGGTTTTTGTTGGAGAGGTGTAGGTGTTTGTGTGGAGAGGTTGGGTGGTTGTGGGAAGGTGTGGGAGGAAGTGTGGGTGATGGTGTGGAAGGTATGGGTGTTGGTGTGGGAGAGGTTGTGGAGAGGTGGGGTGTTGGTGTGGGAGAGTGTAGATGTGGGAGAGGTGGTGGATGTGGGAAGGGTTCTGGGTGTGGGAGAGGTCTGGGCATGGGAGAGGTCGGTGGTGTGGGAGAGGTCTGGTGGGGAGAGGTCTGGTGTGGGAGAAGGTCTAGTGTGTGGAGAGGTCTGGTGTGGAGAAGGTTGGGTGTTGGTGTGGAAGAGGTCTGGGTGTGGGAAAGTCTGGTGTGGGTGAGGTCTGGGTGTGGGAGAGGTCTGGGTTGGGGTGTTGGAGAGGTCTGGTGTGGGAGAGGTCTGGGTGTGTGAGAGGTCTGGGTGTGGGAGAGGTCTGGGTGTGGTAGAGCTCTGGGTGTGGGGGGAGAGGTCTGGTGGGGAAGTCTAGGTGTGGGAGAGGTTTGGGTGTTGGTGTGGAAAAGGTCTGGGTGTGGAGAGGTCTTGGTGTGGGTGAGGTCTGGGTGTGGGAGAGGTCTGGTGTTGGTGTGGGAGAGGTCTTGGTGGGAGAGGTCTGGGTGTTGGAGAGGTCTGGGTGTGGAGAGGTCTGGGTGTGGGAGAGGTCTGGGTGTGGAGAGGGTCTAGGTGTGGAGAGGTCTAGGTGTGGGGAGGTGTCTGGGTGTGTGGAGAGGTCTTGGTGTTGGGTGAGGTCTGGGTGTGGAGAGGTCTGGGTTTAGGTTGGGTGTAGAGGTCTGGTGTGGAGAGGTCTGGGTGTGGGAGAGGTCTAGTGTGGCGGAGAGGTCTGGGTGTTGAGGTGTGGGAGGTCTGGGTGTGGGAGAGGTCTGGTGTTGTGTGGGAGAGGTCTGGGTGTGGGAGAGGTCTGGTGTGGGAGAGTCTGATGTGGGAGAGGTTGGGTGTGGGAGAGGTCTAGGTTGGGAGAGTCTGGGTGTTGGTGTGGGAGAGGTCTGGTGTGGGAGAGGTCTGGGTGTGGGTGAGTCTGGTGTGGGAGAGGGATCTGGGTGTTGGTTGTGGGAGAGGTCTGGTGTGGGAAGGTCTGGGTGGGGGTGGTGAGAGAGTCTGGGTGTGGGTGAGGTCTGGGATGTGGGAGAGGTCTGGGTGTTGGTGTTGGTGTGGGAGAGGTTTTGGTGTGGAGAGGTCTTGTGTGGGAGAGGTCAGGTGTGGAGAGGTCTGGTGTGGGAGAGGTCTGGGTGTGGGAGAGGTCTGGTGTGGGAGAGGTCTGGGTGTGGGAGAGTCTGGGTGTGGGAGAGTCTGGGTGTGGGAGAGTCTGTGTGTGGAGAGGTCTGGGTGTGGGAGAGGTCTGGGTGTGGGAGAGTCTGGGTGTGGGTCGGAAAGAGAAACAGAAAAATACAGTAGAAGTGAGAGACGGATCTGGAAGAGTATGATGATAGGTATGACAGGGGTCTAGTAGAGTATGGGGTAGGTATGACAGGGATCTAGTAGAGTATGGGGTAGGTATGACAGGGGTCTAGTAGAGTATGGGGTAGGTATGACAGGGGTCTAGTAGAGTATGGGGTAGGTATGACAGGGGTCTAGTAGAGTATGGGGTAGGTATGGCAGGGATCTAGTAGAGTATGGGGTAGGTATGACAGGGGTCTAGTAGAGTATGGGGTAGGTATGACAGGGGTCTAGTAGAGTATGGGGTAGGTATGACAGGGGTCTAGTAGAGTATGGGGTAGGTATGACAGGGGTCTAGTAGAGTATGGGGTAGGTATGACAGGGGTCTAGTAGAGTATGGGTAGGTATGACAGGGTCTAGTAGAGTATGGGGTAGGTATGACAGGGTCTAGTAGAGTATGGGTAGGTATGACAGGGGTCTAGTAGAGTATGGGTAGGTATGACAGGGTCTAGTAGAGTATGGGTAGGTATGACAGGGTCTAGTAGAGTATGGGGTAGGTATGACAGGGTCTAGTAGAGTATGGGGTAGGTATGACAGGGTCTAGTAGAGTATGGGATAGGTATGACAGGGTCTAGTAGAGTAATGGGATAGTATGACAGGGGTCCTAGTAGAGTATGGGGTAGGTATGACAGGATCTATAGAGTATGGGATAGGTATGACAGGGGTCTAGTAGAGTATGGGATAGGTATGACAGGGGTCTAGTAGAGTATGGGATAGGTATGACAGGGATCTAGTAGAGTATGGATAGGTATGACAGGATCTAGTAGAGTATGGGATAGGTATGACAGGATCTAGTAGAGTATGGGATAGGTATGACAGGGATCTAGTAGAGTATGGGATAGGTATGACAGGGATCTAGTAGAGTATGGGATAGGTATGACAGGGGTCTAGTAGAGTATGGGATAGTATGACAGGATCTAGTAGAGTATGGAAGGTATGACAGGGATCTAGTAGAGTATGGGATAGGTATGACAGGGTCTAGTAGAGTAGGGATAGGTATGACAGGGATCTAGTAGAGTATGGGATAGGTATGACAGGGGTCTAGTAGAGTATGGGATAGGTATGACAGGGATCTAGTAGAGTATGGGATAGGTATGACTGGGATCTAGTAGAGTATGGGATAGGTATGACAGGGATCTAGTAGAGTATGGGATAGGTATGACAGGGATCTAGTAGAGTATGGGATAGGTATGACAGGGGTCTAGTAGAGTATGGGGTAGGTATGACAGGGATCTAGTAGAGTATGGGATAGGTATGACAGGGGTCTAGTAGAGTATGGGGTAGGTATGACAGGGATCTAGTAGAGTATGGATAGGTTATGACAGGGTCTAGTAGAGTATGGGGTAGGTATGACAGGGATCTAGTAGAGTATGGGGTAGGTATGACAGGGTCTAGTAGAGTATGGGTAGGTATGACAGGATCTAGTAGAGTATGGGGTAGTATGACAGGGGTCTAGTAGAGTATGGGATAGGTATGACAGGGGTCTAGTAGAGTATGGGTAGTATGACAGGGATCTATAGAGTATGGGTAGGTATGACAGGGGTCTAGTAGAGTATGGGGTAGGTATGACAGGGGTCTGATTGTGCTTCAAGATCATAACAATCCAGTAACAAGAGAATCTTTCATTCCGGACAACAAATCTGTGTAAAATGTTTGAATTCGATCAGGAACGCATTCTTCAGTTGCCTCACGGATTCCAACGATTTCCACGCTTTCTTTTTTTTTAGCTATATTATTATAACGTCAAATTTGCCCGCACACAGAACTTAATGGGCACTATTCTCTCTTAAAGATTCATGAACCATTTTTAATATATATATATATAATATAATATATATATATATATATTATATATATATATATAATATATATATATATTTAATTGACCAGTTTTATATATTCGTGCCGAATATGTAAAACTGGTCAATTAGCAAGAACTCATTTAAAATTAAGTCCTTTTTGAAATTTATTTATATACGTTTAAAGATATATTTTTTCATTAATGTTAATGTAAAAAAAAATAAATTTTGCACCAAAAAGAATCTTAGAAAACTTACCTAACCTTATTATAACAAGAACAATTTATTTTAGCCTAACCCAACTAAATATATTTTACATTTGTTTACAATAATTTAATACTAAACAAACACAGTGAAATATATCTTTTCGTTAGGTTCAGAATGATTTTGTCGAAATTATTGTATACACAAATTTTCACTTGTCCTATATGGCAAGATGAGCGTTGCTATTTAAGCCAAGATCGCAAGTTCTGCCTATTCGGCACGACATAATATATATATATATATATATATATATATATATAATATATATAATATATATATATATATATATATATATATATATATATAAATATATATATATATATATAAATATATATATATATATATATATATATATAATATATATAATTCAGTGCGCGTATGAGCCCTAAATTATGTAAAGAAAAAAAAATAAAGTGGATGAAAAATGAGAGGCAGTAAGTCATTCTGGTTGCTTCACCTCACGCCTTGACTCTGATTTCCCAGAGGAGCGTGTGGCCTGGCTGACAGCGATGCCCATCTCCGTGGGTGCCCCACACGGCTGTACCCACGTGCAGTACCCACGTGCCGTACCCAGGCGTGTTGGGTACGGCATGGTTGTGCCCATCCTCCTGGCACCGCAAATCCTGTGTCAACCCACACACGTGTGTGTGGGTTGACAGGTGTCTCGCCATGCTCATGGGGGCATCCCTAATTTATCCCCATCATCTTTTTTTTCAGTAAATTTCCCCGTTATGGTTTCTTTTCGATCTATTTCCCCTTCATCCCTTTTTTTCAATCTATTTCTTCATCATCTTTTTTTTTTCAATTTATTTCCCCATTATCGTTTTTTATTCATTCTTTATCACATCACTAAAGTTGAATTCTTTAGAAACTCTGCTTCACTTCCTCGGACTTCCACTGCTGCTCTCTTAGTGTCACTGCTGCGCTCTCAGTGTCACTGCTGCTCTCTTAGTGTTTCTGCTGCGCTCTCAGTGTCACTGCTGCTCTCTTAGTATCACTGCTGCGCTCTCAGTGTCACTGCTGCCTCGTTAGTGTCTCCCGCTGCGCTCTCAGTGTCACTGTGCTCTCTTAGGTGTTTCTGCTGCGCTCTCAGTGTCACTGCTGCTCTCTTAGTGTCACTGCTGCGCTCTCAGTGTCACTGCTGCTCTCTTAGTGTCACTGCTGCGCTCTCAGTGTCACTGCTGCTCTCTTAGTGTTACTGCTGCGCTCTCAGTGTCACTGCTGCTCTCTTAGTGTCACTGCTGCGCTCTCAGTGTCACTGCTGCTCTCTTAGTGTCACTGCTGCGCTCTCAGTGTCACTGCTGCTCTCTTAGTGTCACTGCTGCGCTCTCAGTGTCACTGCTGCGGCTCCAGTGTCACTGCTGCTCTCTTAGTGTCACTGCCCGCCTCTTAGTGCACTGCTGCGCTTTTTCAGTGTCACTGCTGCGCTCTCAGTGTCACTGCTGCTCTCTTAGTGTCACTGCTGCGCTCTCAGTGTCACTGCTGCTCTCTTAGTGTCACTGCTGCGCTCTCAGTGTCACTGCTGCTCTCTTAGTGTCACTGCTGCTCTCTTAGTGTCACTGCTGCGCTCTCAGTGTCACTGCTGCGCTCTCAGTGTCACTGCTGCTCTCTTAGTGTCACTGCGCCCCTCTCAGTCTCATGCTGCGCTCTCAGTGTCACTGCTGCGCTCTCAGGTTTTCATGCTGCTCTCTTAGTGTCACTGCTGCTCTCTTAGTGTCACTGCTGCGCTCTCAGTGTCACTGCTGCGCTCTCAGTGTCACTGCTGCTCTCTTAGTGTTACTCTTGCGCTCTCAGTGTCACTGCTGCTCTCTTAGTGTTCACTGCTGCGCTCCAGTGTCACTGGGTGCTCTCTTAGTGTCACTGCTGCGCTCTCAGTGTCACTGCTGCTCTCTTAGTGTTACTGCTGCGCTCTCAGTGTCACTGCTGCTCTCTTAGTGTTACTGCTGCGATCTCAGTGTCACTGCTGCTTTCTTAGGGTCACTGCTGCGCTCTCAGTGTCACTGCTGCTCTCTTAGTGTTACTGCTGCGCTCTCAGTGTCACTGCTGCTCTCTTAGTGTTACTGCTGCGCTCTCGGTGTCACTGCTGCTCTCTTAGTGTTACTGCTGCGCTCTCAGTGTCACTGCTGCGCTCTCAGTGTCACTGCTGCTCTCTCAGTGTCACTGCTGCTCTCTTAGTGTCACTGCTGCGCTCTCAGTGTCACTGCTGCTCTCTTAGTGTTACTGCTGCGCTCTCAGTGTCACTGCTGCTCTTTCAGTGTTACTGCTGCGCTCTCAGGGTCACTGCTGCTCTCTTAGTGTTACTGCTGCGCTCTCAGTGTCACTGCTGCGCTCTCAGTGTCACTGCTGCTCTCTTAGTGTCACTGCTGCGCTCTCAGTGTCACTGCTGCTCTCTTAGTGTCACTGCTGCGCTCTCAGTGTCACTGCTGCGCTCTCAGTGTCACTGCTGCTCTCTTAGTGTCACTGCTGCTCTCTTAGTGTCACTGCTGCGCTCTCAGTGTCACTGCTGCTCTCTTAGTGTCACTGCTGCGCTCTCAGTGTCACCAAGCTCTCAGTGTCACTGCTGCGCTCTCGGTCACTGCTGCCTCTTGTGTCCCGCTGCGCTCTCAGTGTCACTGCTGCTTCTTAGTGTCACTGCTTGCGCTCTCAGTGTCACTGCTGGGTCTCATTCAGGTCACTGCCCCGCGCTCTTAGTGTCCCCTGCTGCTCTCTTAGTGTCACTGCCTTTCGCTCTCAGTGTCACTGCTGCCTCTTAGTGTTCACTGCTGCGCTCTCAGTGTCCTCTGCTTCTTGTGTTACTGCTGCCTTCAGTGCACTGCTTCTCTTAGTGTCCCCTGCTGCGCTTTCAGTGTCACTGCTGCTCTCTTAGTGTCACTGCTGCGCTCTCAGTGTCACTGCTGCTCTCTTAGTGTTTCTGCTGCGCTCTCAGTGTCACTGCTGCTCTCTTAGTATCACTGCTGCGCTCTCAATGTCACTGCTGCTCTCTTAGTGTCACTGCTGCGCTCTCAGTGTCACTTGCTCTCTCTTAGTGTTTCTGCTGCGCTCTCAGTGTCACTGCTGCTCTCTTAGTGTCACTGCTACGCTCTCAGTGTCACTGCTGCTCTCTTAGTGTTACTGCTGCGCTCTCAGTGTCACTGCTGCTCTCTTAGTTCACTGCTGCCTCTAGTGTCCTGCTGCGCTCTCAGTGTTTACCTGCTGCCTCTAGTGTCACTGCTCGCCTCTAGTGTCACTGCTGCTCTTTTGTGTTTAAGCCCCTCATGTCACTGCTGGGTCTCAGTGTCATGCTGCTCTCTTAGTGTTACTGTTTCGCTTCAGTGTCACTGCTGCCTTAGTGTCACTGCTGCGCTCTCAGTGTCACTGCTGCTCTCTTAGTGTCACTGCTGCGCTCTCAGTGTCACTGCTGCTCTCTTAGTGTCACTGCTGCGCTCTCAGTGTCACTGCTGCTCTCTTAGTGTTACTGCTGCGATCTCAGTGTCACTGCTGCTTTCTTAGGGTCACTGCTGCGCTCTCAGTGTCACTGCTGCTCTCTTAGTGTTACTGCTGCGCTCTCAGTGTCACTGCTGCTCTCTTAGTGTTACTGCTGCGCTCTCAGGGTCACTGCTGCTCTCTTAGTGTTACTGCTGCGCTCTCAGTGTCACTGCTGCCTCTTGTGTCACTCTGCGCCTCTCAGTGTCACTGCTGCTCTCTTAGTGTCACTGCTTTCGCTCTCAGTGTCACTGCTGCTCTCTTAGTGTTACTGCTGCGCTCCCCGTGTCACTGTGCTCTCTAGTGTTACTGCTGCGCTCTCAGGTGTCACTGCTGCCCCTCTTAGTGTTACTGCTGCGCTCTCAGTGTCACTGCTGCTCTCTTAGTGTCACTGCTGCTCTCTTAGTGTCACTGCTGCGCTCTCAGTGTCACTGCTGCGCTCTCAGTGTCACTGCTGCCTTTCAGTGTCACTGCTGCGCTCTCAGTGTCAAATGCTGCTCTCTTAGTGTCACTGCTGGGTCTCAGTGTCACTGCTGCGCTTTTCAGTGTCACTGCTGCTCTCTTAGTGTCACTGCTGCGCTCTCAGTGTCACTGCTGCTCTCTTAGTGTCACTGCTGCGCTCTCAGTGTCACTGCTGCTCTTCTTATGTCACTGCTGCGCTCTCAGTGTCACTGCTGCTCTCTTAGTGTCACTGCTGCGCTCTCAGTGTCACTGCTGCTCTCTTAGTGTCACTGCTGCGCTCTCAGTGTCCCTGGCGTCTTGTGTCTGCTGCCTTTTTAGTGTCACTGCTGCGCTCTCAGTGTCACTGCTGCTCTCTTAGTGTCACTGTGCGCTCTCAGTGTCACTGCTGCTCTCTTAGTGTTCATGCGCGCTCTCAGTGTCACTTGCTCTGTGTCACTGCTGCCCCTTTAGTGTCACTGCTGCTTCAGTGTCCCCTGCTGCGCTCTCAGTGTCACTGCTGCTCTCTTAGTGTCTGCTGCGCTCTCAGTGTCACTGCTGCTCTCTTAGTATCACTGCTGCGCTCTCAATGTCACTGCTGCTCTCTTAGTGTCACTGCTGCGCTCTCAGTGTCACTGCTGCTCTCTTAGTGTTTCTGCTGCGCTCTCAGTGTCACTGCTGCTTTTCTTAGTGTCACTGCTGCTCCTTTAGTGTCATGCTGCTCTCTATTGTTACTTTCGCGCTCTCAGTGTCACTGCTGCTCTCTTAGTGTCACTGCTGCTCTCTTAGTGTCACTGCTGCTCTCTTAGTGTCACTGCTGCGCTCTCAGTGTCACTGCTGCTCTCTTAGTGTCACTGCTGCGCTCTCAGTGTCACTGCTGCTCTCTTAGTGTCACTGCTGCTCTTAGTGTCACTGTGCTCTCTTAGTGTACTGCTGCGCTCTCAGTGTCCTGCTGCTCTCTAGTGTCACTGCTGCTCTCTTAGTGTCATGCTGCCTTCTAGTGTCACTGCTGCGCTCTCAGTGTCCCTGCTGCTTCTTAGTGTCACTGCTGCCTCTAGTGTCACGCTGCCTTATGTCACTGCTGCGCTCTCAGTGTCACTGCTGCTCTCTTAGTGTCACTGCTGCGCTCTCAGTGTCACTGCTGCGCTCTCAGTGTCACTGCTGCGCTCTCAGTGTCCCTGCTGCTCTCTTAGTGTCACTGCTGCTCTCTTAGTGTCACTGCTGCGCTCTCAGTGTCACTGCTGCGCTCTCAGTGTCACTGCTGCTCTCTTAGTGTCACTGCTGCGCTCTCAGTATGTCCCACTGCTGCGCTCTCAGTGTCACTGCTTGCTCTCTTAGTGTCACTGCTGCTCTCTTAGTGTCACTGCTGCGCTTTCAGTGCCCCTGCTGCTCTCAGTGTCACTTCCTCTTTGTTTCTGTGCGCTCTCAGTGTCACTGCTGCTCTCTTAGTGTCACTGCTGCCTCTAGTGTCACTGCTGCCTCTTAGTTTTCACGCTGCGCTCTCAGTGTCACTGTTTCTCTCTTAGTTCACTGCTGCGTCTCAGTGTTTACTGCTGCTTTCTTAGGGTCATGCTGCGCTCTCAGTGTCACTGCTGCTCTCTTAGTGTTACTGCTGCTCTCTAGTGTCACTGCTGCGCTTAGTGTACTGCTGCGCTCTCGGTGTCACTGCTGCTCTCTTAGGGTTACTGCGCGCTCTCAGTGTCCACTGCTTGGGTTCTTAGTGTCCTGCTGCGCTCTCAGTGTCACTGCTGCTCTCTTAGTGTCACTGCTGCGCTCTCAGTGTCACTGCTGCTCTCTTAGTGTTACTGCTGCGCTCTCAGTGTCACTGTGCTCTTTCGGTTACGGGTTCCCGGCCTGCTGCCCTTAGTGTACTGCTGCTCTCTTAGTGTCACTGCTGCCTCTCAGTGTCACTGCTGCTCTCTTAGTGTTTCCTCTGGCGCTCTCAGTGTCACTGCTGCTCTCTTAGTGTTACTGCTGCGCTCTCAGTGTCACGCTGCGCTCTCATGTCACTGCTGCTCTCTAGTGTCACTGCTGCTTTCTTAGTGTCACTGCTGCGCTCTCAGTGTCACTGCTGCTCTCTTAGTGTTACTGCTGCGCTCTCAGTGTCACTGCTGCTCTCTTAGTGTCACTGCTGCGCTCTCAGGGGTCACTGCTGCTCTCTTAGTGTTACTGCTGCGCTCTCAGTGTCACTGCTGCGCTCTCAGTGTCACTGCCGCTCTTTAGTGTCACTGCTGCGCTCTAGTGTCATGCTGGGGCTCTCAGTGTCCCTGCGCTCTCTTAGTGTTACTGCTGCGTCTCTGTGTCAATGCTGCCTCTCAGTGTCACTGCTGCCCTCTTAGTGTCATGCTGCTCTCTTAGTGTATGCTGGGGCTCTCCCGTGTCACTGCTGCTCTCTTGTGTTCATGTTTCGCTCTCAGTGTCACTGCTGCTCTCTTAGTGTCACTGCTGCGCTCTCAGTGTCACTGCTGCTCTCTTAGTGTCACTGCTGCGCTCTCAGTGTCACTGCTGCTCTCTTTGTGTTACTGCCTGCGTCTCAGTGTCACTGCTGCTTTCTTAGGTCACTGCTGCGCTCTCAGTGTCCTGCTGCTCTCTTAGTGTACTGCTGCTCCTCTCAGTTTCACTGCTGCTCTCTTAGTGTTACTGCTGCGCTCTCGGTGTCACTGCTGCTCTCTTAGTGTTACTGCTGCGCTCTCAGTGTCACTGCGCTCTCTTAGTGTCACTGCTGCGCTTCAGTGTCACTGTTTCTCTCTTAGTGTCACTGGGTTTCGCTCTCAGTGTCACTGCTGCTCTCTTAGTGTACTGCTGCGCTCTTTAGTGTCACTGCTGCTCTCTTAGTGTCACTGCTGCGCTCTCGTGTCACTGCTTTCCTCTTAGTGTCACTGCTGCCTCTCAGTGTCACTGCTGGCCTCTTAGTGTCACTGCTGCGCTCTCAGTGTCACTGCTGCTCTCTTAATGTACTGCTGCGCTCTCAGTGTCACTCTGCTCTCTTAGTGTACTGCTGCGCTCTCAGTGTCATGCTGCTCTCTTAGTGTCACTGCTGCGTCTCAGTGTCACTGCTTTCTCTCTAGGTCACTGCTGCGCTCTAGTGTCACTGTGCTCTCTTAGTGTCACTGCTGCCTCTTAGTGTCACTGCTGCCCTCTAGTGTCACTGCTGCGCTCTCAGTGTCACTGCTGCTCTCTTAGTGTTACTGCTGCGCTCTCAGTGTCACTGCTGCTCTCAGTGTACTGTGGGGTCTCAGTGTCACTGCTGCCCCTCTTAGTGTCACTGCTGCGCTCTAGTGTCACTGCTGCTCTCTTAGTGTCACTGCTGCGCTCTCAGTGTCCTGCTGCTCTCTTAGTGTTACTGCTGCGCTCTCAGTGTCCAAATGCTGCCTCTTAGTGTTACTGCTGCGTCTCAGTGTCACTGCTGCTTCTCTTAGGGTCACTGCTGCGCTTCAGTGTCACTGCTGCTCTCTTAGTGTTCACTGCTGCGCTCTCAGTGTCCCCTGCTGCTCTCTTAGTGTTACTGCTGCGCTCTCAGTGTCCACTGCTGCTTCTTAGTGTCACTGCTGCGCTCTCAGTGTCACTGCTGCTTTTCTTAGTGTCACTGCTGGCTCTCAGTGTCACTGCTGCCTCTTAGTGTCACTGCTCGCTCCTCAGTGTCACTGCTGCTCTCTTAGTGTTACTGCTGCGCTCTCAGTGTCACTGCTGCTCTCTTAGTGTTACTGCTGCGCTCTCAGTGTCACTGCCCGCTTCTTAGTGTCACTGCTGCGCTCTCAGTGTCACTGCTGGGTCCTCTAGTGTCACTGCTGCGCTCTCAGTGTCACTGTGCTCTTCTTTTGTGTCACTGCTGCCTTCTAGTGTCACTGTGCCTTAGTGTCACTGCTGCGCTCTCAGTGTCACTGCTGCTCTCTTTAGTGTTTCTGCTGCGCTCTCCAGTGTCACTGCTGCCTCTTAGTGTACTGTGCGCTCTCAGTGTCACTGCTCTCTTAGTGTCACTGCGGCCTCTCAGTGTCACTGCTGCTCTCTTAGTGTCACTGCTGCGCTCTCAGTGTCACTGCTGCTCTCTTTAGTGTTACTGCTGCGCTCTCAGGGTCACTGCTGCTGCTCTCTTAGTGTTACTGCTGCGTCTCAGTGTCACTGCTGCTTTCTTTGGGTCACTGCTGGCCTCTCTTAGTGTCACTGCCTGCGCTCTCAGTGTTACTGCTGCCTCTCGTTGTCACTGCGCTCTCTTTGTGTTACTGCTGCGCTCTCGTGTCACTGCTGCTCTCTTAGTGTTACTGCTGCGCTTGTTCACGCGGCGCTCTCAGTGTCACTGCTGCTCTCTTAGTGTTACTGCTTGCGCTCTCAGTGTCCACTGCTCTGCTCTCTTAGTGTTACTGCTGCGCTCTCAGGGTCACTGCTGCTTTTCTTAGTGTTACTGCTGCGCTCTCGTGTCACTGCTGCCTCTCAGTGTTCACTGCTGCCTCTAGTGTACTGCTGCGCTCTCAGTGTCACTGCTGCGCTCTCAGTGTCACTGCTGCGCTCTCAGTGTCACTGCTGCGCTCTCAGTGTCACTGCTGCGCTCTCAGTGTCACTGCTGCGTTTGTGTCACTGCTGGCTCTCTAGGTCCTGCTGCGCTCTCAGTGTCCCTGCTGCGCTCTCAGTGTCACTGCTCGCTCTCAGTGTCACTGCTGCGCTCCCCAGTGTCACTGCTGCGCTCTCAGTGTCCTGCTGCGCTTCAGTGCCTGCTGCGCTCTTTTGTTACTGCTGCGCCCAGTGTCACTGCTGCGCTCTCAGTGTCACTGCTGCGTCTAGTGTTACTGCTGCGTCTCAAGGTCAAAGGCTGCGCCTAAAATTCAACGTACTTTTCTGTCACGCTGCCCCTTTAGTGTCATCTGTGCGCTCTCAGTGTCACCTGCGCTCTTAGTGTCCTGCTGGCTCTCAGTGTTTATGCGCGCTCAGTGTCACTGCTGCGCTTCAGTGCGCTGCTCGCTCTCGTGCAATATTGCGCTCTCTGTTAAGATTTTTCAGGTTTCCGCGGCAGCTCTTGTTGAAAGAACCTCAATTAATGTCATATTATTTTATAACACATTTATTAGGTGGAAGCCTAGATAAATTCAAATTTCCTCTTTAAGGGTCCAAATTTTTAAAGATTTATGGCTAATTTTCTCTATTTTACTTCATCTAATATTTCTTTCCCCTTGTGCGTCTATGTGATACTTTCGTTGTGTATGTGCACATTTGTCTGAAACAAAAGTTTCAATTTTTTGCCTGGTCATAAGACTTGAATTAAAAATTTTTGACTCAATTTTTATTCAAATATTTTCCGTAAAAAATTTTCTTGTTTTAAATAAATCAAAAAAAAATAATAACAGCTTAAATGAATGGTGAAACCAGAGTATTTTACCACAGAATTAACTGTTTTATGAAAGCTTCATATTCATTTAAAAGGATTCCCTAGGGTTTTTGCCAGCAATCAGTTTCACTTAACTTGTAGTTCTGCACCACTTATCTCAAAATATTTCACTTCCAATTTTGAAAACTTGTCCCCTACATTTGGGTGGTAAAAATTTCGCGATTGTGTTTAAATCAATTTGTTTAATGAAAAAACCTAAAATTGGATTTATTTTTTTTCCCCAGTTACGATGCTTTAAAAAGTTATTATTAAACCATGTTGTTAGCAAAATTTATCGGATTCCTTTTTCTTGCATTCAGCAAATTAATATGTCAAACCCAAAAAACGGAATTTGGCTTGTTTATTTTTGCAAAACCGATCCAAATTTCCATTTGGATAACCTGGAAGTGTTGAAAAGGTAAAAGAAAAAAAATCCTCAGTATTAATTTGCTACTACAGAATTTAATAAGTTTTTGCTTTTTTTAAAGCTATAGTGCCGTTTGTTTTGTTGAAAGGGTTGGATTAATTCTGTCCATTATTCGGCTTTGCATTTGTGTTGGAAACCTCTTCAACTCAAATTCTTAAACACTAACTAGATACACAAACACATTATTTCATAAAAAAACTGCTCAGGTTTATTTAAATTTAGCTGTATTCGTGTGAATTGTCAATTTTGTCCAGTGAACGTATTAACCCGGGTTGACCATTCTGTTACAATACAAAATTTAACAAAATAAAAAAATAAAAAAATTACATGAAACGCTTTGAAACCCCGACCACTGTGGAAAATTTGGGGAATTTGTACAGGTTGCGACCAAAATCATTAAATAATTTTAAACTGGATTGAAAAAACACACATGCATTTAGAAACATTTTCCTTTTTTTTCCTGTACCGGGGATCGACCCCCGGACCACTGTGTGTGAGCTGAATGCGCTAGGTTGTGATAGCATGGTGGCAGTCACTCAAAGAATATAAATAATCTATAAAAAACTGAAGACAAGATACAACATACATGCTTCTCAAAGATAAGAAAACACCGTATCGTCGTTGACTGACAGGAGGAGGAGAGGAGCCGTGCTAAGCAGGTGTTATGTCATAGAATGACAGGATAAAATAGATAAAATATTTGTAGCACTATTAAGAAGGTCGATTGGTTGGTTTATTTAGTTTAAAGGTTATAACTACTTGATTATCATTGAGACTGTTACCTGTGCACCAAAATCAAAGATATTTTAAGATACATACCTCATGAAAAAGGCAAAAATTTATATAAAATAATAATTTTAAATTATATTTTAAAAAAATTTCAATATATAAAAAAAATATTTTTTTTAAAAACTATATATAAAAATATAAAATATATATCTATTTTATAAAATTATATAAATTTTTTAAATATAAAATAAATTTTAAATATATGTATATATTCGTCCCGAATATAAAAAAACTTGCGATCTTAGTTTTTTAAATAGAAAACGCTCATCTTGCCGAAAAAACGCAAGCGAAAATTTTTTGGTATGCAAAAAATTTCCCGTAAAAACCCCCCTTAAACCAAAACAAAAAAAAAATATTTTTCATTATGTTTCTTTTTATTAAATTATTTTAGGGATTAGGTTTAAAAAAAAAAATTGCGTTTGGGTTTATAATAAGGTTTGGTTTAAGTTTTCTAAATTCTTTTGGTGAAAATTTTTTACTTTTTTTCATTAACATTAATAAAAAAAATTATATCTTTAAACGTATAAGAAAAAAATTTTAAAAAGGAATTTAATTTTTAAAAAGATTTTTCTTGCAAAATTGACCAGTTTTCCCAAATTGGCACGACTTTCACACAAAAACACCCACCACACAACACACAACAAAAACCACACACACACACCACACACAAAACCACACACAAAACAAATATATATAATATATATTATATAAAATATATTTTTTTTAATATATATAATAAATTTTAATAATATTTTATATTGGGCCCCCCTTTCCGAATATGAAAAAACTGGTCAATTAGCAAGAACTCAAAAAAAAATTTTTAAGTCCTTTCAAAAATTTTTTCTATACGTTTACAGATATTTTTTTTTAAATTAAATTGTTAAAATTTAAAATTTTTTTAAATTTTGCACCAAAAGAATCTTAAAAAACTTACTAACCTTATTTTTAAACAAGAAAAATTTATTTTCCCTTAACCCAACTAAATATATTTTAGATTTGTTTTAAAAAAAATTTTAAATGCTAAAAAAAAACACAGTAAAATTTTTTTTTTTTTCGTTGGGTTTTAAAAAATGTTTGCCTTTGGTGGTTAACGCCTCGCTTCCCGGTGAGGGCCGGGGTTTTCGTTTCCCAAGCCAGAGTAAAACTTTGGGACGTGTTTTTTTCCAAATGTTGTCTATGCCCCCAACCAGTAAAAGGGGTACCTGGGGGGTTAGCGATTGGTGGGGCGCATCCGGGAAACACTGACCTAAGGAGGCCGGTCACAGACCGGGCCGGGGGGGCGTTGCCCCCCGGGAACTCCTCCAGGTAAACTCCAGGAAAAACACAAATTTTCACTTGTCCATATGGAAAGATGAGCGTTGCTTTTTTTAAGCCAAAAACGCAATTTTCGGGCCTATTCGGCACGTGGGGGAAAAAGTTCAATAGTTAGGAGAAAAAGGGGAGGGAGTATTTTAGAAACAAAAGTTTTAAATTGGAAGGTCCCCCTTGTTAAAGGGAAAGGGGTACGTAAAGTTTCCCGCCTTTTTCCCCTTCCCCCCCCGAAAGGAAAAGTTTGACGGGCCCGGCCCTGCTTTTTTAAGGAAAGGGCCCCATCAAAGGCTCCCGTATCCCTTCCCCCCCCTTCTTCCCCCCCATCCCCCAAAAAAAGGTAACGTGGGGGGGCTCCGGCCCAAAACATATACAAACCCTCACACTCCCAGCACTACCCCGTGGATGAAAAGAGGGGGTTTCACCTCCCAAATTAAAACCGAGCAGAACTGATGGAGATGGATTTAACACCCTAATCCCACTGTAAGGGGAGGATTGACGCCAGCTTCGATTCCAAGTCCTTTTTAAAGGGAAAAACTTTGCCCCCTTTAAAACCAAAGGGAAGGGAAATCTTTAAACCTACCCTTGCTTTTTTTTTCCCCAGGGGGGGAATTTCCCCAGTGACTTTTTGGGGGTTTTCCCCTTTTTTAAAACTTCTTTTTATGGTAAAACAGGCCAGGGGGCCCATTGTCCCCTTCATAAACTTTGGACTAATGAGGAGATGAGTGTGGGGTTTTCGTCTTCTTACCAGTTTCCCCTTTACCTTAGACCAAACTTTGGAGACCTCTGACATAGTTTCGAAAAACCCCCGCTTGTTTAATGGACCCGTACCCAAAAACCCATTTTGGGTTCCAAAAGTAGAGGAAAAAGTTTTTTAAATTTGGAGATGAAGGTTTTTTTGTACTTTTGCCTTCAAGTCAAATAAATTTTAGTAGGGATGGAAAGGTCCTTAAAAAAGCATTAAAAAATTTGTGGGAAAGTTTACTACCTCATAGAAAACCCCAAAAGGGAAAAATAAAATTTTCATATCAACACCTTAAGAAAAATTTCCGAAGAAAATTCCCGGGTTTAAATGCCTTTTTTAAAAAATTTGACTTTGTTTTTTTCCCCACAAAAATTTAATTTCGACCAAAATGAAGAATGTAAGGTTTTGCGTAATTGACACCTCTAAAATTGACTATATGAAGAAAATTTTCATGACTTGGTGATCTTGCCAATCGGGGGCAAAACCAAAATTAATATTAATGAATCTTTGGGTGAAAATAAATACCCTAAAACTTCTTTTAATGTGTGAGTTTAAATTTTCAGACGTCTTTACTGATTTCCAGGGGTTACCCCCACGGTAGTGCATTTAAAATTGACTTAGTGCGGACAATCCCAACAAACGAAAATTATACCCAGTTTCCCTTTACCTTAGGGATGGGATTTGACCGAGAGGTAGACAAATTTTTTTTAAAAAAAATAAAGATCAATTTTAAACCCTTCCCGTTTCTTAAAATTGTTTCCCCCAGTAGTCATGGGTTTAAAAAGGAGGGGGTAATTCATATAGACTTGCTTTTGAAATTCAGAGGCCTTTTAAAGCAAAAACTCGGTTTGGGGTGTGAGCCCAGGCCCCTTTAAAAGAAAGCGATCTTTCCCCAAATTTTTTTGACGCCCTTCCCTTCTTTTTTAGAGATTTTATATTGCGCTGGCATATCATCATGTTTAAATTTTGATCCTTCTTTAAGGGGTACCCGCTTTTCCTTTCACACCCAAAGGGCTGATGCAATTTTAAAAAAACTATGCCCTTCGGTTTGGTAACTGCCTGTGCCAAACCCGTGAGAAGATAGAAAGGTCCCGGGGGAATATGCCAAAAAGTTTCAGTTTTATTTTGATAACATTTATAATAATGACATCCACTTGGGGGGAACTTATCCAAAAAAAATTTAAAATCAGTTTTTTCGTAGGTTTCCCCTCAATGGCCCTTTACCCGCCAAGCCAAAGAAAAAGTTCCTTGGGGATAACAAGAATTTTGATATTTGGACTGATCCCTTTTTAATAAAAATTCTGCACCTCTCTCCAGTAAGATCAAAGCTTTTTTTAAATTTAAATTCCCCAAAACCAAGAAGCTTTAAAGCGTTTTGCTTTTTTTTGGGTTTTGTTAAAATTTTTTTGGGATGGTTTTTCCCGAAACCCTTTCTGACTATAGGCTTTTTATCCCCACTTCCTTTAAAAAATCTTTAAAAGGGAAACCCCTTGAACTTTCCGACGTAGCTCGGGAAAAGTTTTTAAAGAGGGTTAAAAGTATCTTTTCGAAAGAACCCCAAACTTAAGATTCCGATTTTAAAAAAAAACATTTTGTTTAAGAACTGAAAGCCCAATACTGGTTAGGTGCCGGGTGCTACTACAATTTCCATGATGGTTCTCCCTTTTCCCCGTATGCTTTCCCAAGCCCGGGAAAATCCTTCCCCCCAGAAACGAAAAAATACTCCCCCCAAAAAAAAGGGAATGTTTTTGGGCCCCTTTTGTGGGGGATCTCCAAAAATTAAATTTTAATTTTCCCGGGGAAAAAAATTCATTTTAGAAACGGACCACAAACCTTTTATTTACCCAGAAACTTTTAAGGGAACCAAACAGTCGCCTTTTTTAGGTGGACATTTGGGGACTCCAGGTTTTAAGTTTTCCCTATTGGGGAAAAACAATGGTTCATTTCCCAAATTTTTTCTCTGAATGGGGTTTAAATGATTCCGTCAGTAGGGAAATTTCTTGCCTTACAGACTTCCCCATGTTAGAAAAATTTTCCCCGGGCCCATTCTTCTTTTGTCCTTGACTGTAAGTCCCCTTTGGGATGGGGGAGTGTGAGGGAAAAGGTTTAATAGATTGGATACCAAAAGGGGGTATATGTAACTTTGTTTCATTGCCGGCTAAATTGTTTTTTTTTTGTAGGGTAAGTTCCCAAGCTTCCCCCGGCCCTTTTTTTCCCGCCTTTTTTCCCCCCCCCGAAAAGGTGATAGTTATTCAAATTGTCCCGCTTAACCTTTGGTTAAAGGGGAGGGGTTTCCCCTCAACTCCCCGCCTTTTTTTCCCCCCCCCTGAAAGGATAAATTTTTGGACTGGGCCCCCCCCCCGGCCCCCCCCCCCCCCCCCCCCTTCCCCGAAAAGGTTTACGGGGGGTGGGCCCCGGGGCCAAAAAGTAAAACACTAGACTCCCCAGCTCCCCACTACTCGTGGATGCCCGAGAGGGTCACCTGCCAAAACCCAAAGAGCAGAACTTATGGAGGGTGGACTAAAATCCTGAGGGGCTTTCCCCCCTTTTGGGTTTAATTACCTGTTTCACCTGTATGAAATTTTCAAGGGCGTAAAACCCCCCCATTTATTGCCGTGGTTTTAAAAAACCTGCCTTTTTCCCGTCCTCGGGGAAAAATTAAACTCAAGGGCTATACGTTTAAGAACGAACCAGTGGGTTGTAGCCAACACCTGCGACCCCCCCCCCCCCTCATCGCAAAAACTACGATTTTAACCAAAATCATGTCACCAAAACCCGACACCCCCTTTTTATATTACGTTGAATTTTTAATTTTAATCATTTTTAATTTTTCATTTTTTTATTTTTTTTAATGTAGGAATTAAATTTTCTTTTTTTAAGTGTTTTTTTATTTTCTATTAATAAAGTGTTTTTGTTTTTCTGTTACTATTTCTTTTTTTATTCATAATTTTTTCCCGAGGGGAGCCGCCTTGGTAATACTTTCTGAAGTTGTTTTCCCGGGCCCGAGGGGAAGCCTTCACAGGCACGACATATATAAAATATATTTTATTTTATTTATTTAATATATATTATTAAAATATTTATATTATTTATATTTATATGTATATATTTTTAAATATATTTATAATATATTTATATATATAAATATATATTTTTAAGTATATATATATATAAATGTATATTATATAATATATATAATATATAATATATATATATATATATATATATATATATATATAATATATACTAATATAATATGTATATATATATATATATATATATATATATATATATGTATATATAATTTTTATATATATATATATGTATATATATATATATATATATATATATATATAATATATATAGTATATAAAATATATATATATATAATATATATATATAATATATATCTAATATATATATATATTATATATATATATATATATATATATATATATAATATATCGTGCCTAATTGGTAAAACTGGTCAATTAGCAAGAGCTCATTTAAAATTAAGTTCTTTCTAAAAATTACTCTTATACGTTTAAAGATATATTATTTTCATTAATGTTAATGTAAAAATTTTATAATTTTGCACCAAAAGAATCTTAGAAAACTTACCTAACCTTATTATATAACAAGCGCAATTTATTTTAGCCTAATCCCAACTAATTAATTTTAGATTTGTTTACAATAATTTAATACTAAACAAACACAATGAAATATATTTTTTTCGTTAGGTTCAGAATGACTTTCTCGCGAAAATTTTGCATATAAAAATTTTTGCTTGCCCAAAGGCAAATACGTTGCTTTTTAAGCCAACATCGAAAGTTTTACATTCGGCACACATATACAGTATTAACCCAAATTAAATGTAAAATAACTACTGGTAAAAAAACATACTTCAGAATAAAGTTTAAAACTTTTAACAAAAAACACTGAAAAAGGTATAACAAGAACAGCTTTTCGGGAAACACTGAAGGGGGTCCCCAATTCAACTCTGAGTTTTTTAGAATTTAAAGGGTATACCGGGTCACAGCCGCTGTTGTACAATCAACGGGGAAAAAAAAAAAACTCCTCAGACATTTCCGGGAGATAAAATGATTTTGCTTGACAGGTTTCGAGTCGATTTGGGGAATCACCAAAATCACATTGAGAATCGTTTTGGGCTTTTTGGGTCAATTTCCGCCCCTCCGTCATATTTTCAAATTATAATTTAATAATATAATATAAATTATAATAATATATATAATAATATATTATATATATAATATATATATATAAATATATATATATAATAAATAATATAATAAAAATTATGTTTAAGGGCCCAAACCCAATTGATTAAGTTAAAGCAACCCCTGTGAACAATTCCCCAAAATAAAGATTCTTATTTTGGTTTATCCGACAAAATCCCCAAACGTTAAAACGAAATATTTTAGGGTTGACATGAATAATCAAGTGAAGGAACTTTTTCTCATCTAAGGATGAGAAAAAACAAACACCATCACACCTTACCTTCTCCACCCAAAAAGTGGCACTGTTTTTCCAAAAACTAAAGAAAACGTCACCACGAAAAAACCTGGGCTACAAACCCCCACAACTTGATTTTATTTTAATCGTGAGAGGGGCAATTAGGACCGAAAACAAAACACATTACATCAAAAAAGATCTCATAAAAAAATTAGGGGCCCTTAGGAAAGTGAAATTCTGTAATACATTTAAAAAGGGGATTCGGGAAATGGGCAACCGGACTTAAGTCCGGGAGGGGGGAAGCACAATTTTTCACTCTAAGGGGGGGTTTTTAATACTCCTTTTTTTTTTTTTAACTGTAGTGTAGATACCCTTTGGTTAGACAGTGATGAGTGAATGATGATAAATTTTTCCCCCTTTTTTTTCGGTCACCTGCCTTGGGGAAATGGGCCAAAGGTTCAAAAAAAGACGAGGGCTTTGAACCACAGTCCAACGCTCTAAAACCCTCTCGGTTGCCTGGCAGTCAGATAGGGAAAGACTGGGGAAATTTAAACTTACGTAGTACTCTTCAGAGGCACCAACTGTAACTCAAATGGATCCTCCCCCGCCCCTTTTTTTTTACACACACCCCCACACACACACACCACACACACACACCCCACACACGCGCCGTCAAGAAATTAAGAAAGTACAAAAGGGTTTCAACAAGGGGAGTCCCGAGCTCAGGGAATGTCGTACAGGGAAAGGGGAGGGGAAAATTGGGGACGACACGGAGGACAGAAGGGTAGGGGGGAAAATGATAACACATACAAGATACTGCGGGAGTAGACAAAAGGGACAGAAAAGGATGTTCCGAGAGGGTACACAAAACAAGGGGTCACAACGGAAGCTGAAGACTCAGACGATCACAGGCTTAGGAATAATTTTTTTCAGACATAAAGTCGTCAGGAAGTTGAATAGCCTAGCAAGTGAAGTTGGAGGCAGGAACCATACATATTTTAAAAAAGGTAACAAAGCTCAGAAGCAGAGAGGGAAGACCGAGCGCATAAGAGGCGGGCCAGACTTTTTAAACGACCCCCAAAAAAATTAGGTGAAACAATTAGGTGAGTACACATACACTGGGAAACAGTACGCAAAAATGCTCCCAGGATTTTGCTTCAGTGGCTGTCCAAAATATTATTACTCATCGTACTGAGGAATCGGGAAAAACCTACAAAAATGTTACAGCTTTAAGAGTGTAAAAATGTATAAATCAAAAATTTTACAATTTAAATTTTAATGAATGTTGATGAGGAGGGGGGCAGTCAGCAATGGGGCTGGCCGCAGTGTTTCACAAAAACCAAACAGTTAATTGGGTAACGTGTGACTGAAATATTAAAAAATACATATTTTTTTGATTATAGCAGCAGTGTAGGAAAAGGTCATAAAAGGGATTAAATAAAAACTGAAAGTAAGAAAAAATTTGTCAACCCCACTTTTGGGGTTGTGAATGTATTAAAAATCATCAAATTTTTTACCAAAAACTGCACAAAAAAAAAAAAGGTGAATACCAAGCTTTAAAAAAAAAGAAAAAAAAAACTTGAATGATGATAAAAATTTTTCCCGAAGGAGGTAAAAAAGTGAAGGAGTTATAGCAGCCACCACAGGAACCTCCATTGTTGTGCAACGACATCACTTGCCTATTTGGGGTTTAAAATTTTGGTTAGTGTCTAAAGTCTCAATTGTCTCGCCCCGCTGGTTGTATGCTATACCATCTTTCTCTCCCTATTTCAGTACCAGGAGATAGATAGTGGTAACCCTGATAATGTTTAGTAAATTATCTAAATATCTCCCCCCCCCCTGACGGGCGACAAGCTAGTAAACAAGTACGCACATACAAACACACGTGTTCACCAGTAATTATTATTATAACAAACATTAGTATATATTAATAAGGAATTGAGTGAGAGAAAATAATCCTATAATTTTCAAAAAAGTAACGTAGCCTAGCGTGCAAAGATCTGGGCCGGGAGAGTACCGGTGAACCAAGAACAACAACAATAGTGTTAACCTGACCCCCCCCCTCCTCTTTTTCAAAGAACGACAAGCTAGTAAACACACACACACAAACACAAGTGTACACACTTAATATTATATAGTATACATTAGTGTATATTAATAAGGCATTGATTGTGAAAAAATTTTAGTCTTCAAAAGAGTAGCGTAGCCTAGTGTGCGCACACACACCCACATACACACCCACATACCCACCCACACACCCACATACACACCCACATACACACCCACATACACACTCACATACACACCCACATACACACCCACATACACACCCACATACACACCCACATACTCACCCACACACCCACACACCACACACCCACACACACAAAACCCACCCACACCCACACACACACACACCCACCCACACCCACACACCCACACACACACAAAACACACACACACACACCCACACACACACCCACACACACACACACACAAACACACACACATACACACACACACACACACACACACACACACACACACACACCCCACACATACACACATACGCATACACACACATACACCACACACACACATACACACACACACACACATACACACACACACACACACACACACAACACACACACACACACACAACACACACACACACACACAAAACAACCTAACCAAACCAAACACATTAGCTCATAAATGCCCCCACCACCCCACACACTTTTTAAAACGATAAGCTGAAGCAGCTAGAACATCCCAACGGGATAAAAACAAAATGGGCCCCAAAAAAGGGAGGACGTAAAGGCAAGGAACCATGATGGCGGGTCAGAAAAGGAAGAATGGGTAGAACAGCTCAAGAACAAAATGGAACAACAATGGGAAAAAGGTTAAACGAGCTTTGCAATAACATGTTAGAGCAAATATCTGCAGAGAGCAAGAATGGGAATCACGAGCTTAGTAGCCGAGGCAAAGATACAAGATTGTGAGAAAGAATTGGATGTCCTAAGCAGAATCTAAAGATGAGGTCTGAAAGGAGCAATGACTGAAATGGGAACATCAACAGGCACGAGGGGGCGAAGGAGGGATGGATCTAACAGTCTTTTGTAGCAGTAAATATCAGCCATCATGGTGTCTGGGGGATGATTAGGGAAACAGCAAAGGAGATGCTTAAATCAATCCAAGATACAGAGGGAAAAGAAATGGAAGAGGAGAGGGAGAGATCAATAATTATTCATGGGCTTCAGGAGGGGTGAAGTGCAGACCTATGATGAAAGAAAGCATTGGGAAAAAAAACAGAGATTAAGAACATCATTGCAATAGCAGGGGAGAGGACATGTCTCAGGTAGAAAATTTTAACAGACTTGGGGGGTATACGAGGGAAAGAAATCGACCAATCAGATTGACATTCAAGACAGATGTTCGGAACAGGATACTACAACAAACCACTGTTAAAGGGCTCTCCAATTACAAAAAATGTTCCTCAGTCGAGACAGAACACGAAAGGAAAGGGAACAACTGAAAGTGAGAGCAAGACAGAACCATGTGAAGGAAAAAAAGACAGACAGGCAACGACAGACAGGAAAACTCAGCCATTGGGGAACATAAAACACAAATGCTTACAGAAACCTCTCAACCCCTGTCACCACATATCAACCAAACACAGTAAACAGAAACGAACCTCACTCCATAAGCCCCCCCCCTAAGCACTAATTCCGCAGTCACAGCAGCCTCCCATAATATTGTGCCCTGCCTCCCACCCTCCCCAGCTTGCACCTTCCTCTTTCCCTCTCCCAAAATACAGTAATTGAAAGGAAACTAAAGGTATGGTACACCAATGCAGATGGAATAACAAATAAAGTAAAGAGGGCAAAAACGCATCTTTTGTTTGCATCACCTGACATTATACACAAAACAGAGAAAAAATTTAAACGGGGATGAAAAAACCAGATGCTTTTTTTCCACCTGGTTTATCAATTAGAGGAAAGACAGAGAGAACAGGGGAGGGGAGGAGAAACTTTGCTCATAAAAAACCAGTAAATTTTTCAGGGATAAGGAATGGATAAAAAGGGAAAAAAGAGGGACTTCATCGTGGGAAAAATTTCAACTGGGGGCCAAAAGGGGTGATGATAGCAGGGGAATGTAAAACCCAAAACCAAACTTAACACCCAGTAAAAGAGAAGATATGGGGTGCAAAATGGGGCAATGGGGTTTCCTTGCTAAAGGGTCGCCGGGAGGGCCCCTATGGTAGGACAAAATTTGCTTATAAGGGGGGATTTCAAAAAAAAAGAGATTGACGGGGAAAACCAAAGCCACAGGGGGGACCAAAAAACAGGGGGGGCCCCAAAATGTTGGAGGCTGAATTGGAGAACTTAAAGCCCCCAACTTTTTTAGGGATAACAACCAAGAGAGGGGAGAGATTTTGAAAGGAAAAGGCTGGATCTCATTTTAAACCTTGAATATTTCGACATAAGGGATATCACCCCCGAAAGCCCCCTTTTGGCGCTAGTGACCCATGATGTCCTGAGTTTTGAAAAATCTTGTTGATTTAACAGTGGAGAAGCTTTAGCACAGAAAAAGGAGAGAAACCAAACTTAAAAAAAGGGGGACTACATGGGAATGAGAAGTTTCCTTCTTTAAGTGCAGTGGGAAAGAGAACTAAGGGGAAAGAAGTAAAAAAAATGAGGGAAATAGAAAACCACAAAAGTGCAGGGGGGCAGGGGAAAAGGGTTTTCTTCCCAAAAGGGGCAACAGAAAAAATGGAAAAGACCGAGTGAGCCCGGGTTTTTTAACGGGGGTTTAAAAGTGACCAAAGCCAAGTGGGGCAAAGAGCATGTGAAAAGCAAAAAAGGGCAAAGGACTCAAGAAAAAAAGGGAGATGAGAAAGAAAAACCAGAAACAAAATAACAAGGAAAAGGAGGGCCCCCAAGAGGCAATACGAAAACGACAAAAACATAAAAAACCCAAAATCAAACCCAAAAAGTTGTCATACAGCACTTTAGGAGAAACAACAGTAAAGGGACCAGGAAATCAGCAGGGGAAAAAAGGGGGGAGCTGACAAAAGAGTGACCAAGAAGAAATGTGAGATCAAAACAAAGATTTAGAGAAGTATTCACAATAGAGTCAGGAACGCTTCCAAAAACCCGTGGAGGTAGGGTGCACCAGCACGCTGGACACAATACACAAAAAAAAGGAAAGGGGTGAAGAACCTGCTAGACGGAACTCGATACCTCAAGGGGGGTGGGCCCAGAAAACATATTTTCCAGGGATACTGAGAGGGGGACAAGGAACTGGGGTGTGCCATTAGCCAAACTTCAGAAAAACCCAAATCGAAACGGGGGCAGTTGCCGGGAGTGGAAGACAGCACATATATTTCCCAAATTTTTAAAAAAAAAGGGGGGGCAGACATGAAAGCAAAAAAACTACAGACCAGGTCACTGGAAACCCCGTTTTTGTAGAAAAATCATGGAAAAAATTAAACAGGGGAAAAGTAATGGAAACATTGAAAAGACTGGGTCATCATGACAGTTTAGCATTTTTTTCAGAATGGGAAATCCCGTGTCACAAATTTACTTTTAGTTCCCAGGATAAGGTAAAAAAGTAAATATGAAAGAGGGGGGGGGTAATTTCATCTTCTTAGATTTCAAGAAGGGTTTTGACAAATACCACACAAGAGAAATGGAGCAAAAAAATTTAAAGGGGCCGGCAGGAATAAAGGGGAAAAAAAAACTGCAATGGATCAGGGGAAAACCCGACAAAAAGGAAAAAAACGTGTGTTGGTAACGGCTGAAGTGTCGGAGTGGGGAAAAGTGTAGGGGGGTTTCCCCAAGGGTCCCTTTTTAGGCCCCGGGGCTGTTTCTTGATAAAGTAATGAAATAAATGGGGAAAGGGAAAAAATTTAGAAAAGTCACTGTTTGCTAAAATGGAAAAATGATTTAGGAAAAACAATTGGGGGAGGAAACAGTAAAATTACAAGGGAACTGGACAAACCCACAAGTATGAACCGAAAAAAATGGGACCTGGGGTTTTTAAACCCCCGTAAAATGTAAGGCAAGAAGAAATTGGGGGGGGAAAGGGCACAAAATATCGCAACGGGGTACAGGGTTTGAAAACCAACAGCTGAAAACGTCAGTTAAAGAAAAGGGTCTTTGGGGAAGCATCATAACGAACAAGTCCCCTGAGGGACCCATCAATAAATAACTGCTGCACATATGGAGATTTTGGGAAAACCCAGATTGGGGGGCCTTTGACATTTTGGGGTAAGGAACCATTTACAAAATTTTTACACAGTGTACGAAGGGCCCATACGGAATTTTGCAGCCCCCCAGTATGGAACCCTCAAATTAGGGAAAAAACGTCAAGAAATTGGAGAAATGCAAAAATTTTCAAAAAGATTAGTCCCGGAAACTGGGGGGGGATGTCTTAAAGAGGGGAAAGGGTTAAGGGGAAATCAACCTGATGACACTAAGCATGGTTTTCCCCCAAAATTTTTCAGCTTTTTACCCAATTTAAAAATGCCCCCATAAAAACATGTTACCCCCCTTTCCAAAAAAATGTTATTATTTTATATATAAGGCTAAATTAAAAACACTTTTAATATTTTCTTTTATTTATTTTATTTTTAACATTTTGCATCCAATGACCCATTACCAAGATTCAAGAACCCTGAGTGGATGGATGGAGTTTCGTACTTTTAAAACTAGTTTAAAGGAAATTTTGGGTTCTGGTTGAAAGTGCCACCCGGCATCGTTTGCAAAAATTTAAGCGAGTCCTCTTCTTTTTTTTTCAAAACCCAGCACAGTTGGAAGCCCTTTTTCGCACCGATACGTTGTTGAAAAATGATACCAACAACTTCCCAAAGGGTTTTCTTGGGCAACCTCGCAAAACTCTGCTAAAAACCAAACAAAACCATTGAAAACGTAAAACCACACATACATTATATAAAAAATTTAATTTAAAAGCTTTCAAAATTCCCGTAAAAGTGGGTAAATATAACTATAACTGCAAAAGGGCATAAAACATACATACCAGCTTATGTCTACCTCGGCTTGATTCTCACAGATAAACTGAAAAGTGTGGGAAAAAGACAGCCTCAGAAGTGATGACGCGTACAGGGCAGGTCGATCTGGGTTACTGAATGACTTTTGTCCTGAACTACTTTTCAAAATCTTTGGGGTTTTCCCCACACTTTGCTATATAAATTTTCCCTTTTTTTTCTAATTTCTGTAATTTGTTTTTTTATGTTTATTGTTTTTTGTTTTAACCTTTTTTACTTACTTATAATAGGTTTTCTTTCAACTTTATATACTAAGACAAATTTAACAATAATCCTCATACCCGGGGACCGCATTGGTTTTCTTGATTTTCAGAAATTTATAACTTTTTTTTTGTCATCCCCCCATTACCCCAACCCCCAAAAAGGTTAAAATTTCCCCCCAGGGGGGAATTTACCTCCAGTTTTTGGGGAACCACTGCCCAGGGGGATAAGGGGGGATAAAAGGGGGCATGATAACAACGGGATAAAATACTAAGAGGCATTTACAAGGTTTAATTTTAAGGGGTCCAATTTTTTTTGAATGGGATAAAAAGAAACACGGGACACAATTGGAAACTGAAAAACCCAGATGAGTCATAGGGGGGTTAAAGGAAAATATTTTTTTAGTTTTGAATTGTCAGGAAATGGGAAAAATCTGGAGATAAGTTTGAAGCAAGTTCCATAAATAGCTTTAAGAAAGGTTTTGAAAAATTTCAGGGGCAGGGGAGGAGTGAATTATACGACCAAGAAAAAGGCGGGGGGTAGGGGCTATGCTCGACCCCCCGCAACCCCATATAGGTGAGTAAAATATAGGGAGTACACATACTCACGAAAAAAACAAGAAACCAACAAAAATGGGGGGGAGGAGAAGAGTTTTTTCCTCATTTTTTTGTTTTCCCCTCACAAGCCCCCACACCCCCCACTGAAGAAATTTTTTTTTGTTTTAAAAAAGCAAAGTCTTTTTTTCCGCCCCAAATTATTTCATGCTCAACTTTTTTTTTTCGCCCAATAAAAATTTAAATTTTGGTTTTTCTTCTTTTAAAAAACACGTCTTTAAATTTAATTTTCTTTTCTCTCTTTATTTTCTTCCCCTCCTCCCCTCTCCTCTCTCTCTCTCTCTCCTTTTCTCTGTCTTGCTCTCCCCTCTTTTTTTTACACTAAGGTTTTTTCGGGGTTAGGTTAAGAGTTCTTACTTTTATTCACAATACTAACGCACTTTTGAAAACCTTTTATTGTTTTAAAAAAATTCAAACAGGGAACAAGATAAAGGTTGGAGCCACCTATGTGCCAGAGATTTCATCGATGTTGTTATGCCATGCGGACATGTTCAAGACTCGAGTTATTCTAGGAATGAATTTCTCAGATGAAGTGTGTTCTTGAGAAGGTTACAGTCCACCTGTAGTGGCTGTTTTCAAACCATTTTTGTTGAAAAGACGCTGTCTTCTCGCTGTCCGCGAAGGGGAAACCTTGTACATAACAGTAAGGCCACCCAAAATCTTTCCGATGTTGAAGGCTCTGCTGGAATGACATATTTTTCCAGGTCGGAGCCCGTGAGATATTAGTCATCTTGCTGGGTTTTCTATCTGTCCAGAAGTCCGTAGATCAAACGTGGGACACGCAGCCCAAGACAGAGGAGTATACACAAGGTGTGAGGGCACTTGGGCCCCGAATACAGATTTTTGCAGCCTTTTCTGTCGAGCAGGTATGAGATTTTTAAAAGTTCTATAACTTTTAGTGGCTAGTAAAATTTCTCTCAGGTATAATCTTATTACGAAAACCTTAGTAATGAGTACTTTTTCCGGGGATAACTGGTCCTGCTCCCATGAGCTAAAGATTAACATTGGTATAAAAAGTTAGAAGCCAGAAACAGGCCTAGTGCTGGATGGGTATAAATATGTAGATTTCTAGTATGTCTGGTAAATAGTTAAGGTAAGTTATTATGTTGTAACATGTTTCCTCTGAAGCAAATGTAACCGGCAGTCGTTTACCTCTCTCTCTCTCTCTCTCTCTCTCTCTCTCATCTCTCTTCTTCCCCTCTCTCTCTCTCTCTCTCTCTCTCTCTCTTCTCTCTCTCTCTCTCCCCTCTCTCTCCTCCTCTCTCTCTCTCTTTTTTTTTTTTTTTTTTTTTTACACAGGGTTTGACAGGTTAAGGACCCTAGCTTTATTGACAGCTATTTTACAGGTTAAGAATTCCTAACTTTATTGGCAAGCTAAGAGTGTTACCTACATCACTCTTTTGAAAGCATTTTTATTGTTATGAGACATACAAGTAGGGAAACAGGATGAAGTTGGAGCCATCTGTGGGCCAGCATTTTCATTTGATCACTGACTTTATCTCGTTGACATCATTAGCTTTTACGAATGTGTTCCATACTCGAGTCATCCTGGGGTATGTATGATCTCAGATGGAGTGATGTTCGGGAAAGAAGGATACAGCCAGAGTGAAGTTGCTGCTTTCTGCCCGTCTTGTGGCATAAAAGCTTGTTTCACGCTGTCTCTCTCTCTTCTCTCTCTCTCTCTCTCCCCTCTCCCCTCTCTCCTCTCTCTCTCTCCCCTTTTCTCTCTCTCTCCCCTCTCTATCTGTCTATCTATCTCTCCACCTTCCCACTTGCCTTTTGCAATTTTTCGGCTTCTTAAATCCATAACTTTGTCCGGGACAATTTTTCTTAGTGTTTATACGATGCTTGTGTAGTGGCTCGTGATATTTGTCCTCTCTCATTTTTTTGGGAATTTCAAGTGGATGTATATATATATATATATATATATAATTAATTTTATAATATATATATATATATATATGTGGTGTGTGTGTGTGGTGTGTGTGTGTGTGGTGTGTGGTGTGTGTGTTTTGGGGTGTGTGAAAGAGTTGTGAGTGTGGGGGAAGTTCGTGAGGCAGTAGGTAAAATGAAAGGGGTAAGGCAGCCGGGATTGATGGGAAAAAGATAGAAATGTTAAAAGCAGGTGGGGATATAGTTTTGGAGTGGTTGGTGCAATTATTTAATAAATGTATGGGAAAAGGGTAAGGTACCTAGGGATTGGGAAAAGAGCATGCATAGTTCCTTTGTATAAAGGCATAGGGGACAAAAGAGAGTGCAAAATTATAGGGGATAAGTCTTTGAGTATAAACCCGGTAAAGTGTATGGTAAGTTATTATGAAAGAATTAAGAATAAGACGGAGAATAGGATAGCAGATGAACAAGGGCTTTAGGAAAGGTAGGGGGGTGTGGGACCAGGTGTTTACAGTGAAACATATAAGTAACAGTATTTAGATAAGGCTAAAGAGGTCTTTGTGGCATTTATGGATTTGGAAAAAGGCGTATGACCGGGTGAAATTTGGGGGGGGCAATGTGCAGATGTTGCAAGTGTATGGTGTTTGGAAGTAGGTTACTGAAAGCAGTGAAGAGTTTTTTTCGAGGATAGTGAGGCTCAAGTTAGAGTATGTAGGAAAGAGGGAAATTATTTTCCCCGTAAAAGTAGGCCTTAGACAAGGATGTGTGATGTCGCCGTGGTTGTTTAATATATTTATAGATGGGGTTGTAAGAAAAAGTAAAAAGCGAGGGTCTTGACAAGAGGCGTGGAGTTAAAAGATAAAGAATCACACATAAAGTGGGAGTTGTCACAGTTTTCTCTTTGCTGAGACACTGTGCTCTTGGGAGATTCTGAAGAGAAGTTGCAGAGATGGGGGATAATTTGGTAGGGGGGCAAAAAAAAAAAAAA
>NC_069400.1:117486773-117509995 GCF_026875155.1 Cherax quadricarinatus | reverse complement strand
AAAACCCCCCCCCCCCCTCCCCCCATGCTCTATAAAACTCCTAATAACTCCATGCCCTTCAACATTGATCTACCCGGTATGCCTTTGTCCCCAAAACAAATTACTTTACCTAAAACCTTTTGATTTGTCCCTAATACCCTTGCAAATAACTTAAATCACCGCACATAAGCGATATTGCACTTAATCTTTTTCCCTTTTGTCTGTCCACCCTTGGGCACTAATCAACAACAGCGCCCTTTTTGCTGCTCACCCATTCCCCATTTTCCCTTCATTACATTGAACAATCTGCAAAAAATTTTTCCCTCAATACTTCCCATTTTTTTTAACATAAAAATCTTTAGGCAACCCGTCTACCCCCGGTGCCTTCCTAAATTGCACCGCTATCTTGCCAAATTTCCCCCCGTAATCTGTCCCCCAAAATCCCCCTTCTTCCATCAAGCTCGCATTGCACATAACCACCCTTTCCCTTAAAGCTCTCTGTATCCCCCATGTTGTGCAATGCCTAAACCATACATCAAGTATCCACTCATCCCTTTCAGTCGAAAACAATACCTGCCCCCCCATACCCTCCCACCCCCACAAAACATTTAATCCCATCACTCCGCCCCCGCTTTTCCTCTACCTGTCCTTCAATACACACGCCGAGGGCCTACACCCCATAACACCCCTCCAACCCCGCCAAAACCTGCCCCCTAAAATCTTCTTTTGAAAATCCCAATGCTTCCTTTAATCCCTCAATATCTCCCCCCGGGTAACTACCCCCCTCGTTCGTACAAGCCCCAACCCCCCTCAAGAAAAATTAAAAACCCCATTTTTTAACCCCTTTATTTCCCTCCCTTTTACGTACATAAAATCCTTAATCCCTTTTTTCGCCCCCCCGAGTCCCACCTCTAACCATCACCACCCCAGGCGTTTTTGCCCCCAAACCCCCCCAAAACTGTTTAAATGACTGTCTATTTCTTCTTCATGCACAACTTTACTTTAATTTCCAATCCCCCCTACCCCTTCGTGGCAACCCCCCCCAACCCAAATCCCCCATAACCCCCCTAGATCAGAAAATACCACACCCAATACCCTCACCTATTTTTACTCCCCTTTGGGGGATACAAACGATCGACCCTAGGCATACCCACGCCTAAAATTATGCTCTCCCCCCCCCCCCCCCCACAATATCGTTAACCCCCCCCTGATAAAAATTCCCCCCAATGCCCCCATACAATGCCCCGCCCCCCTCGGTTCCACACCTTACCCTTATCACACAGTTCCAATCCCCCTATCACGGCTACCCCGGGCAATCCCGAAAGTGAAAACCCAAAACACTCCCTCACAAATTTATTTTAACGCGTCGTCTCCCTTCCGGTCCATACACACACCCAAAACGTCATCGTACCTGACCCCAAATCCTCCACACGATCACCCTCCCCTCCCCCCTTCACAATGCCTGAAAACCCCAACGGGCTTTTTTCCCTTTTACCAATATGCCACACCCCCTTTTCAATCTGCCGCATGTTAAAACATACCCCTTTATTCCCTCCACCTTCAACCCAAACCATGTCTATAATTAGTCCTGCAAGAACACAACGTCAAACCATGACGCTCCAAAACCCCCCAACCACTCACATTTTCTCTGCGCCTAAACCCTTGTGTTCAATGCAAGCACTTAAAACCGAAAAAGGTGGTTTCCTCTTGACAAAACCCCTTTTTGTCACCTGATCCCTCTTGCACTCTTACCCCCCCCCCCCCTTTTGTGCACTCTTCTCGATCCCTGTCCTGAGTGTTTTTTAAAAACCCCCCTTGCTGACACCCCCCATTTTTTCTTCCTGAACGTTGTCGGGCTAAGCCTTTATCGAAACTAAAGCACTGCTGCGCGCTTTTTCGTCGTTTGTCGACCTCATCTTCATAAAAACTCATACCACGATAACCTCAACCTCCACCTATTTTACCCCAAGACAAAACCCTTTTCACACCCTTTGGGCGAACTACCCTTGCCCTCCGTCCTCCAAAAGTCCAAATCCAGATCGTGCCTTCTTCCCGATTCGGGGCCCCCGGGCCCCAAAAATCCACAAGCGTCCAAAGCTTCCTCCTTGCTATCATTACTTCTGCGATGTCTCCCCAATGCCTGAACCACGTCCAAGGAAGGGGGGTCCCCCCCCTCGCCATCTTCTCTGCCTTTTCAACCCCCTCATCCATGACGCACTTGCGGGTCATGTCAAAAAAAGGTGTTCTTGCTCCCTTCCTCACCCCTCTTTCTTTCCTTCGTTTTTGCAGGTCGTTGTCTCCCCTCCTCTACCAATTGCGCTCCAGGGGTTCATTAAACACCCACAAAAACACAAGGCGTCGTGCCCCCGGTATGTCACAAAACCTGGTTTGAATCTTCCCCTCACCACATCGACGGTATAGGGTGTCGTATCGTCATCTTTGGAGTACGTACCCTCGT
Source organism: Cherax quadricarinatus (assembly GCF_026875155.1). NCBI lineage: Eukaryota > Metazoa > Arthropoda > Malacostraca > Decapoda > Parastacidae > Cherax > Cherax quadricarinatus. The sequence continues at coordinate 117,507,558 of NC_069400.1, read as the reverse complement.
ATTCCCAATACGTACCAGCTGACCCTCTCCGGCAGTAACCTGTGTACCTCCCATATTTATCAGGCAAACCTTTTGTCAGATGCATCCGCCTCAAATGGAATTCCCGATCTTCCCCAAGTGAAGTAAATTTATACATCTGATCCTCACCGTGACAGCATATTTCCAGGTATGGGCCCCTTCCTGAAAATTTTTAACCACGTCTATACATACCGCGAATGAATTTAAGAAATATCTTCGGGGCCCTCAAGGCAGTCCCAAATCCTTCATAGCTAAAAGCCGTAGGTGTCCCCTAAATTTTTCTGGTAGAAATAGCTCCATGACGGCCCCGTGATAGCCATGGTTAATTCAATACAGACTGTATTGACTCCCCGGGGACAAGCCTCGCCCTTTTTGAAAATATTTCTTCACCCAGTAACACCCGGGGTACAGCAGCACAGTCCTCTTCCAAAGGGGTGAGAGACAATGAACTTGTATTTTACCAAAACAAAAGCATTCACATTGCTAAATCACAAACCCAATGAGTCACTTACTTTAATACCATAATCTGTAAAAATTTTAAAATTTAGAATTAATCTAAACTGCCCGAAATTCCTACCCCTGCTGGTGCCCCTATGGCCCCCTTGTAATTAGTATTTAAAGTGGCTAAAGCTCCCCTTCCACGGGGGGCCCCGGGGTTCGATTCCCGGCGGGGGGGAAAATTTGACACGTTTCCTTCCCTGTTGTCCTGTTCACCTAGGAAAAATAGGTCCCGGGGTGTTAGTCGACTGGTGTGGGGGTCGACCCCTGGGGGAAAATTTAAGACCCAAGGGAAATAAGTTAGAAGTCCTCTGACGCACTGCTTTCGGGGTTATCCGGGGTGGCAAAACCCCCGGGGGTTTAAAAAACCCAAACGAAATCTTTCTTATTTATCTTATCAAAAACCCCCGCTTGTAACCTTTAGAGAATAAACTTGTTGATTATTGATTATTGTAACCCAAGTTGGCAAAGTTATGGCTCGAATGGAGACATACAGGTGTTTGATGTAATGTAGGCTCTGACTCATAATGTTCAAATTTAAGATGGCGGATTTTGGGGTTTTTCTGTATGGAAAACTTTCCTTGGGTCTATAAGATCCAGTGAATTTTCATTTTTTAAAGAGCGCTTAAAGTAATCCACCCTTTTTATAATTCATCATTTGTACTTTTTTTTGTTTAAACCCAAAGGCAGGAGTTGGTATCCCCAGGCACTGGGAAAGAGATATTTCTTTTGTGAAATAGTTTTTCGAAGATTTATAACATTGACACGTTCTATGGGCCTATAGTTATCTATGTCGTTTGGGTTCCTTTTTGTTTATGAAAACCCTTACTTGGTGCAAAAGCCTTGCCTAATAATAATAAAATTTCTAAAAAGTAAACATGTACAAGGTTTTACATTCCTACTGACATCAGTGACATACTACTATATAAAAAGCCGCTTTTTATGCAAGCATTTCGGGCAAGTTGGGTCATTTTTTGTCCCTGGATGCGCCCCACACCAGTCGAAACCCCAGTACCTTTTTTATACGATGGGGAACGGGGACAGCAGGTGTCTTAGGGAAACACATCTCTATGTTTTTTCATCCGTACTGGGATTCGCACCCCGGACCTAAAGGTGGAGCAAAGTGCGCTAGCTTTGCCGGGTGGCAAAAGCTCTCGCATTACACGGGGGGGGGCCCGGGTTTGATTCCCGGCAAAGGGGTAGAAAAACGGGGAGTGTTTCTTATCCAGTTGTCAAGCCCCCGTCAGTAAAGGGGTACCTGGGTGTGTGTTAGTCGATGGTGTGGGCCACCGGGGGACAAAATGCCCAAATTTTGCCCGAAATCTCTGTACCTCAAATCTGGCGTCAGAGCAAGTTGCAAGCCCTCGTCGACTTCCAAGGGTCTGATATTAGCTGAGTGGACTGGCCGGGGGACCGCAGCTTTTTCACTCCCGTGCACCCCTCAAAGACGCTATTCATTGCATTGTACAGCCCCCTCAACGTCGATTTTTAAGTTCAACGCGGGGGCCCACTCCCCAAAAATGCCATCTAAGTCACACGGTTGCAGTGTGTGCCAATGCTCATCCTTCTACGGTGTTAGCTATGATCAAACGCAACAGACTGTTGTAACAATGTATCAAGAAGACCTCAGGAGTCACGCAGTCAGTGACTGCTCAGTGTGGGGGGCTGATCGCACGCACCCAACCGCCTTCAACCCTGTTACCCTCATAAGGGCCCCCCAGGACTCCCATTACCTCGGTCTGAATACTGGCTCATCCCTGCCCTCACAAGGGGGTTGAGACCTCCCCTGGGGAGCACGTCACAACCCCCTCACATGGGTTCAAACCAGCCTAGTGAGCAGGACGTCACCCAAATAGTCACTGACCGGGATTTTCACGTCTCCAGATGTTCCCAAGTCTGCCCTGTGGTTCAACCTGATGTCGCGCATAAAAATACGGGAAACACAACAGTTACTCTGAAAAAAAATTTAAAAAAACACAAGGAAAGAGTGTAGAGTGTACCAATAAAAAATTGTCACAATTTGTGAAAGAATTGTAAGGCGCTGAAAAAGGGGTGGTGGTGTTCTTAATCCAGAAAAGACGAAAATAATATTTGGTTTTGTAACTGTAGTGGGGCATCTAACAAAGGCTAGGGTGTAAAGATTTTGTAATAGTGATGACGAATAAAAGTGGGGGGAAAGATGTATGGGGGCTATGGTGTCTATAATGTTAGTAATAGTGGACAAAATTTAAGTGGGGGTGAAGGTGTGATGAGAGCGGGGGTGTCTAAAAAGTTAGTAAATGATAGCAAAATTTAAGTGGTGGTGAAGAGTGTGATAAGGGTGGTGTCATAAGTTAGAAAATAGTGATGACATAATATAAGTGTGGTGCGATGTGATGAGGTTAGTCACATAGCAAAATGTTGAATACAATACTTTTTACAAATGAATGAACAAAATGTGGAGGGGCCCTGGTGATGACAGTTGTGTGTTGCGTGTAATGTTAGGGGAGGAGGGAATGTGATGGTGGTGGTGTCACCTATCATACATTCACACAAAACAGCGTCATGCTCGGGTTTACGAAGACTCCCGGGGCCCCCTTACAACTGGGGGTGCCTTGAAAAAACTATGGACAAGGGTACACTTTTGACTTTAAAAGGCTGCTTTTTTATATGAACATTTTTTCATTATTGAGAAACTCAAGATGATCCCGGGTACTATAAGGATCAAAACTGTATAAATTTCTATAAAAAGCGGAATTTGCATATTTAAAAAAAAGGCTTCCGAACTTCACCCATAAAGTAACACCGAACCCATTGTGTTGTTTCTAAAAGGGTGCAGAGCCCTGAAAAACCCCAACCCCCTAAATTACCATCATTGTTGAATAACTCAAATCTACAAACCCTTGTGTTCTATAATTAAAAATCATTTCCCCCCATCAACTTTTTGACACAAAAAACAGAGGGGCTACAATATCACGGTGTTGGGATTTATATGGGAACTCTGCCTCAACATTTTTAACTTTTATGCTCCTGCTGAAAAATTTTTAATTATTTTGGCCCCCAAAACTTGTGCTCTTCGAGCCTATCTTATTATTGGCGATTACTGCGAGACAAAAAAGCATTGGAAACTCACGTTTGGTATCGAAATGGCAATCAACTGTTGTCACTCTTAAACAGTCACGAAATGTCCAAATTGAGGGACCTTAAACCCACAATATTAGGGAGGCGCCCCTTGATCTTGCCTGGGCTTAAACTTTACTTCTGCCATTTGAGTTTCCCCATTGTAACAGATATAGCTCGATCATTTCCTAGGCAAACCTCTCAGATATTGGTAATACTTTTCCTTTCCCGGGGGATATTAAAAACGGAAACGTTTAATTTTCCCACAGATCAGCATGATGACTTTTTTGCACATGTGCTGACTGGTATTTTCCCCCTATGAGTGTTCCTTGTAGAGCCCTTTAACAATGACTTGTGAGCAGTATTCAGAATACTTAGAGCCGCCACGGGAAAACCTTTGGTATCAAAAACCCCAACAAACTCCGTATAATCATCCCTCCTTCAAAAACCAATCTTATTCAAAATTTTTAAAAACTTCGTACCTAAAAACGTACTGCTCGCAGACTAGGCCTACCCTATAAAAACATCGTACCCCTGAATGCGGGGCCCTTCCAAACTCCCTTCTGCCCAGAGACGTATGACAGAGCGCGGCAAACCGATGGGAAAAAAATTTTGTCAACGGTCTTAATGCTCACACCCCCTTAGCCGGGCATGGGGGACCTAAAAGAAAAAGGGGTAAACGAAGGGCAGATCGCGCCCCCTAAACCCTTTTGCTAGGGCGAATGATTTTTGTCATGCTTGGGCTGCCATTAGCTATAAAATCTTCCCAGTCCACACGGGAAAAAATTAAAAAATGAAAAAATATGTTTGCAAGGGGAGAACTTGTTTGCTTTATGCTCAAAAGGCAGATGATTGAAACCCTTCCTTTAAAATTTTTTGAACTTGATGCAGCGTTTTAACAAAGGGCAACCCCACGTCCCCCCTGGGAGGATGGAATTCTTAAACATCCTCGTTGCTGTGTCGAGTCCCGGGTAACCCTTTTATTTGAATTATATAACATAGCTTGAAAACTGGGGAGCTCCCTCAATTTTGGACCAACAGCCTCATCATTCCAATTCAAAGCCCAATCAAAAAAAAGCTTTTTTCCCCCCAATATCTCTTTTCAGTGCTTTTGTAAAAAAAATTTGAGAAATGATTCTTTAAACGTCCCCCATGTACAGAAAAAAACAATTTTTGTTCCCCGGTTACATGGTTTCATGCTGGGAAAGGGGCGTGCATATTGCAAGCCACCTTTTCACCCTGCACACGCATTTCCTACATGCCCCTTTCCTTGACCTTAAAACCCCTTTCGATGTAGCCCCCGCATGTAATAATTAGTGAACTTTGGCCAGAAAGGATGTTGGAGGAGGCTTCCCGCTGGATAAAGCTTTTCCCTTTCCCCAAAAGAAAATCGTCTGTGTTTTTTTCCAGGGACAAGAAGTGTAACTAAAAAACTTTGAATTTGGAACCCCACAGGGGGGTGTGCTCAGTCCCACACTGTTCAATATTCTATTTTAAAAACATTACTTAATGCTATGCCTAGTCAGCCCCATAATTTTGTGATTAGTTTTGTGTGATATAATGTTCACACCACCGGATTCCCCCAACACCCAAAAAAATTTTAATCATTTACTAGCCCCCGGGGGGTAACCTGGGTTGATAAACTCTACTGATAAAACAAGATACTCAAAAGGGCCTTCCCCACAGAGAGGCACGTTTTCGTCAGACCAATTTCATGATGGGTTTCTTTCTAGAAAATTAAGCAATACAGGTATCTAGGCTTTGAGGGGTTCCACTATTGGACCCGTTGTAACAAGACTTTTTTCGCCCAAAACAAAAAACGACTAAAAGGCACTTAGATTGTGGCAGGGCTTCACCCCAGGTTTGGTGCAATGTTAAAATTGTGAAAATGATGTATCTTGCTTATTTAAAAATCATTGGGGTTTATTTTGCTGCGCCCACTTTGCCTTGTGTCTGACTGAAGCTTGGGGGCTGGGAAAAATGCAGAACGAGCAATGAACATCCAGGAAGCCCTCGACGCCAAAAATTTTTTAAAAATCAAAAAGAACTGATTTTCCAAGCATCAGAGTCGTGTTTTCTGAAGAAATACCTAATTGGGGTTAATATGCTCGGAAGCTCATTCAAACCCTGCACAGAAGCCCTCCAAAATTTCCTCCCGCACTGGTGAAACTCCTCCAAAAGGACGAAAAGACTGGAAAACCCACCTCCGCATGAATCAATCTGACTAGTCCCAAAATAAGGGGAACAGCGGCACTTCCCGCTCCTGGAATATTACCCCATTCCCCAAACTCCCCTTCCTCCATTTCCCCCCAAACTATTCTTAAATCAAACCAAAAACTTCGCCTTGAAGCCCAAACAGAGGCCTTAAGCTGTATTTTTAAATTGTCCCACAGCCACACTCTCGCAATTATTTTCGTTGATGGCCCGTTCCCCAATCCACGGGCAGCTGGTAGTGCTGCTGTTGTCCCCTACAGGTTGGCTCTCTTAAAGAAATTGGAGCACCAAAAAAATAATTGGGGGCCTCTACCCTTTTAAAGAACTGTTTGCCTACTCCCCCTTTCACTGAAATGCATCTATGTATCAAAAATTTACAGTTTAATTTTTTAACTGATTCTCTGCATCCATAAATGCTCTCAAATATTAAGCAAAATTGTGGCATGCTTTTGTCAGAAGCCGACACAGGTTTTGGTAGGATTGTGGACAGTGGAGTCCGAGTGCACTCTGTGGTTCCCCTCCACATTGGTCTTTAGATGCTGATAGAAAATGATAAATTGGCTAAGCTTATGCTTTCAAAGAGGGAGTAGATTACAATCTTGGCTTGTAGGTATAGTTTTTAGAACAATAATTCGAAAAAAAACTTCAGCTGAAATTTTATGGACTTAAGGGTCAGGGGATTGACACCGTAGTCCCCTATCATCATTTTATCAAAGCAGGAGGGCCCCATTCTATGGTGCAAACCAACCAAAATAACAGACTTTGGATGTCACTACCGCCCGGGCTCCCGGTGGGTTACAAGTTTTTTGGCAGGTTAAAACCCACCACCGATGAGACCAAAAGAAATGTAAAACTTGCCAGATGGTTATTGTCCACCCTGCGTCCATTAGTCTGGGTGCGTAAAATTAATGAATAGAAAACAATCACTCAGAAGTGTTCAAGAAATGGCTAATATTTTATCCACATGGTATTTACAGACCATTTCGGAGAAAATTTTCCCCGACTTTTTCTAGCGAAAAAAACATTACCACATGTGTGCATGTGGGGTGGGGGTTTTGTGTGGGGGTGTGTGTGGGGTGTTGGTTTTTGTGGGGGTTGTTTGAGTTTGAGTGTGTTGGTGTATGAGGTGATGTGTGTATGAGTGTGTGTGAGAAAAGGGTTTGGGGGGCGTGTGTGTATGATTTTTGTGTGTGTGTGTGGGGTGTGTTTTTTTGTTTGGGGGTGTAGAAATTTGTAAAAGGTTGTGTGGGTGTGTGGTTTTTAAGGGAGAAGGACTCAGCAATCAAAAATTTGCCCCCCAAAAACTCACTCAGTTGTGACCGGGTGTGGGAAATGTGAAAAAGCTCATTTACTCTAAAATTTGTTCATGATTGCAGCCATGAAAAAACTAAGTAAAAACCCTTTTTTACAGTATTCATTACCTTTGGAACTTGTGAGTTTTCATTTCCTTTGTAACTTGTGATTTATTACCGTACTATTTTCCACCTCAAAACTTTTGGGGGCCCGGTCCCCCCGGACCCATTGTGTACCCTTAATCTGTAAATACCTTTTTTTAACTTGTAAGATTGTGTAGACCTACCTGGAGTTTATTTCCTTTGTAAATTGTGAGTTCATTACCCTTTGTAAATTTGTGAAAATTTATTTTCCCTGTAACTTTTCTCAGCTACAAAACTTTGAGGCCCCCGTCCCCCGGACCCATTAATTTTCTCGTAATCTTTTTTTACAACCGCCCCCGGAGGGTATGGGGGCATAAAAAAACAATTAAACTAACAACTAAACCAAGCGTCTTTCTATAAGTAGTATGTCCCCTGATGCAAAGGGGGCGTATACCTTGTACTGTTTCTTTTTAGTAAATAAAGAATTATTTTTATATTAATGATTTATTGAACAATATTGTAACGCGGTGTTTGGACATGAGTTGCTTTTTTTGTACATTGGTGGGAAAAATTTGTAAGTTTCCCGCTATTTTTTTAGGGAATTTTTTTTAAGAGTTTGGCAAGAACTCCGGCTAGTTTGTGTGGGGCATGCCCCCTTTCCCCCCTCAACTGTGGGGACGCTCACCCAAAAATTTTTTTTTATACAAAAACCGACAAATACTCAAAAGCACTAAGAAAGGGAAGAAACTTCTGACTTGTTACCAAGCAACCCCCAAACCACAACATGTATGGTTTACCCAAGACCCATAAACACAATTTCCCTCAGACCCATCACGTCAGGAATAGGCCCTGTACCAAACAGCCAGGTTCTTGCCAAAAATCTTTTCCCCGCCTTCTGGGGGCCCTCAGCCCCGCTATCTTAAACATCAGGCGACCTTCTCAACCCCATCCGTAACCCCTCCCCTCCCCTAACAAGGAAACTAAGCAGTTTAGATTGACTTCCCTTTCACAAAAGTACCTACCAAAAAAACCCCCGAGGGTTTTTCCCACGTAAAGTCAATCAGGACCCCTTTAACTCCTCTACCCCCGGAGATTTTGTTTGACTTGAAATTTAATCCCTTTTTAATTTCAAAATGTTTTTTCTTTCAATAAAAAGCTCTACAACAAACCACGGGGATGGGAAGGGGTCCCCCACAGTTGCCTTCCCCCAGCCAATTAAATGAAAAACCTAGAGTTCCGAAAAAACTTCGCCAACAATCCCCCTTTCAAGCGTCACTTGGTTACGTTACGTGGCGATGTCCTGTAATAACTCCCCCAAAATTTTATGTACGGTCTTCAGGCAAAGGCCAACGCAGTTGAACCGGGGATCCCCGTTTACACAGAAGAAGAATCCCCCGGGCAAAACCTTTCCTCGACGTCCCCCCCATTCACAAAAGTAGACAACAACCCCAAATTTCCCAAGTTTTTTCGGAAACCCCACCAATAAAAAAAGATCTCCCGCTTCTATTCCATCAAGATACCAAGACCAAAAGAGGATCATCATCCCGGGTTTTTCCTTTTAAAGCATACCCAATTTTTTAGTCCTGAGGTTCTTGACGGGAATGTACATACATTCAAACACTCTTTTAAATTTGTTTTAAATGAGAAGAATTTTCATCCCTGGATGTTTTGGACATCATTTATGATGTCATTTTTGCTTTTTCAAAAGGGGGAAGGGATAGCAACATTGCCAGTTTTTTTTCCGGGTTTTTTTTATTTATACCTTTCCACTAAATTTAAAAGGGTGGGACCTATTTAATCCCACTAACAAATTGTTCCCCGTTCCCGTTGCCTAAGTTCTTGCTTTCTATTCCTTGCTTTTGTTGTGCAGCTTGGAATTTTTTTCTGAGCAGGTCGGGGGGTTCTACATTCATGGTAAACCTAGATACCCCTACTCATAGTGGTAAGAGAGAGTGGGAGAGGTTTTAAAAAAAAAATTGCTGATAACAAAAAAAGACCCCTTGGGGATAAATAAGGAGAAAGTCCGGGGCCAAGTGTTTTTAACAATTAAAAAAAGAGGCTAACCCCCGGGAAAGAGGAGTTTGGAGACTTTGGGGGAAGAAAGGTAATGTCCAAGAAGCTGTTGAATTTTTGATTAGGCAAAAACAGGATTTCCCTGCATTTGGGCAGGGGGGTAAAATACCTTTTAGAAGTCAAGAGGAGCCAGATATGAAAAATGGGGAAGTCCCCTGAGACAGGGTATAAAAATGAAAGGGTGGAAGGTACTTGGGGTTAACACAGTTCCCCTTTTTAAAAAACAAAAAGTGGTAAAAAAAAATGTAAGAATAATATGAGGAAAAGACCTTTAGTATAAAAGGTCAACTGGGGTGGTACAGAATTATGGGAAAAACAGAGAAAGGACTGCAGCAGAACAAAGGGACTTTAGGAAGGGTAAGAGAGTGTTAAAAAAGTGTTTTATTTACATGAGGCATAAGTAACCCCAAACTCGGGTACGGTAACGAACTTTTCATCGCTTTTTTGGATTTTTGAAAAGGATGAAAAAAAGGGGGATAGGGAAGGAAAAGTGATAGCTATTACCCCGTAAACAATAGGTGTAGGTACTTTTAAAAAGTAAAAAAACATTTTTTGTGGATAACAAGGTTAAAAGTTCGAGTAATAAGGGAAAAAAAAGTAAATTTTTTCCAGTAAAAGTAGGCCTTTGACAGGGATGTGTGATATATCTCATAGATGCTTAAATATTTATTGATGGGGTTGTAGAAGAAGTGAAACGTAGTGTGTGGGGAGAGGTGTGAGATGAAGATGGTGAATTTAGTACGTGTGGTATGTCACAGTTACTTTTGCCGATGACACGGTTCTTTTGGAGATTCTGAAGAGAATTGCTATGGTTAACAAACGAATTGGGAGGTTATATGAAAGTATATAATTCATCTACATAGGCTTTTAGAAGTGTCGAAATGAAATGTCTCTTAGGTTACACCGCAGGGAGGAGTTCTTAGTCCCATGCTATTTATATTCTGATATGATCTCTTAAAATGCTCACCTGCCTCACCCTGAACATATAGCTATAAGCTATGTGGATGAATCATGATACATACAAACTGGGCATAAGAGATGAGCACCATTCTTAATGAAAGTTCTGCCAATTTTGTAATCGACTGGCTCCATAATATCTTACTCTTCAAACAAAGATCATTAACAAGCAAACGAACCCCCACCCATCTATTTGCAGGGTGAAAACATTAGACTACGTTAAAAATTACAGATATCTTGGTGTAGATGTACCTTTTATTCAAATACCACTCATACCACAGTAACAAGGAAAGCAAAGATAGGATAAATGCTCTCAAAGCTGTTATGGCTTCAACACAAACTATGGGGTAATGTGAGAATGTGAGATGATGTACATAGCCTATGTTATGTCCCTTAAATTGGGTTATGATTGCTCCCATGTTGATATTAGCTAGAGAAAGTCTCTCCGACCCTTGGAATTAATGCAAAATGGAGCTCTCAGAATTATTCTTGGGTGTCCCAAATCTGCAAAGGTTCTTAATTTTTTTTTTATATTTTATTTAAAAAAACAGTGCGATACATTAGCAGAAAATATGATTAACGATACACGACAAAAGCTTACTGCATCTTGAATTTAATTAACACAGAAAAACTAATATGATACCATACTGCACATTGGTAATACCACACACCCAACACACTGTAATTACAATGGTATACACTCTCACACACAACACACCGTATATTACAGTGAATATACACTCACACTTCAACACTATTCATTACAGTGATATTGTTTTATTTGTTAAAGATCATCTCTAACAAGGTTACTTATACAAAACATTCAAACACTGGAAATTATAAAGATTGTACAAAAAAGAAGAGATATAAAAAAAACTAAAAACACGCACAATGACACACTTACAAAGCACACATAGGTGAGGTTCTGGTCCTGTCAACACAACGTTTGAGAGACTAAATCTAAGATCTCAGGTGATTCAACAGACACCACGATATCAAAAACATTAATTTTGGCGATTATAACCAAGATCTTAACACAATAGGTATTTAGGATACAAAGAAGGATACAGGGATAATACTAAAAGTCACAATAAAAACATCCAATATAACAAAACAAAAACTACGATGTGAAATTTTACCATTCAGCGGATCTAAGAAAAAATGATGAAGTTGTACATGTATTTTAATATTACTTGAAAAGCACACTAGTAACACAGCATAAATATAGAACAAATTAAGAACCAGTAGCTTATGCTAAGGGAAAAAACTTTTTTTTTTTTATAAAACATTTACACTTGAATCAAAATCATTAAAGAATCTATTAACATATTGGAGTCATTGAACAATTTTCATCATAAAGTCCTTGAAATGATTAATTGCATGATAAATGATAATATGCAATGTAGTACAACACTTTCTAAATGATACTTTTTGTTCCTGAAACCACTCGGGGCAATAACCATATTGCCAATAGTAGATATCCAAAAACTCAATTATAACATCCTTTTAAACAGCATCCATGCTCACACCAAAGTCTAGGAAAAGTAGCCCGTTGTGTCCCTGTCCCATTTTGCATTCCAATAAATCCCTTTAATGTGAAATTTACGATAAACCCTCATAAAAATCTCGCTCCCATCTCCCTCCCATAACCCCTTTATTTCCTACCTGTGTACTATAAAAAGTTGCTGCCAAACGCATTAATTCTTGCACGCACGTCCCTACTCATAGCCCCACATCACATGTATATATAGTCCGTATTCTCATTACCAATCGCATTCTCAACCCTTTTATTACCACTGTATATCTAAACTTAAACCATCAATGACCTGTAAACACCCTCCCCAAACTAACATTAAAACCTACCCATCAAACCATAATAAGTTCAATACTATCGGCAAAATACAAAGATATGATAAATAGTCGCCAATCCTCCACAATCCTTGCATTTCCCCATCCTCTTCGTATTTATTTAGAATAAAAACCATTCCTGACGGAATATTCAATGTAAAAATCTATACATAACTTCTCGACTTAGGTTTAAACGCAATTTGTTTAAACGCCCCATATATTACGCCAATCATACATCGGATATACTCCTTCTACCGCTCCTACCAAAGCCTTACCATCTGCCCTATCAAGATTTTCTCAATTTAATATGTAAAGGATCCCTCCGTTTATAAATTACCCGTAAACTTTGCCTAACCTATCATGAACTCCCTACCCCCCCCCACGTGCTTATCCTGATGTATTCTATGAAGACCGTCTCCTTTCACCCCTCCCTCCCGCTTATAACTATGTTTTAAATACATACTTATTATCCTCTTTTCGAAATATATAAGACCCAGCCTCCCACGGCCAACGGGAGTGTGACAAACCGCTCTATTAACATGCGCTCCCTGTTCCCAATGAATTAAAAACATCTTTTGAGGCCTTTTTAACTCACAAGAAAGTATCGGTAATATATTACCGTAACTTGCCATAGTTTACATATAATAGCACATTCGTTGTTATCACCCTTTGTTGCAAAATTTAAATTAGCAGCTCTTAAACCACTGTGGCCGCTTCAGAACCACTGTCAACGATACAGCACGGAATTTATTTGCTGTGCTAACTTGAAATCTTTACTTAAACGATTTCCCACATATCTTATTTTCGGTCCACCCTTTCAAAACTTTCAGCAACATCATTCCGTCCTCACTGTGACCCCTTTTCCAAGATTCATATACTTTGTTTTCCCCATGTTGATCGTCATGCCTCTGTAGCTTTTTCAAAAACTTTCACTAACGTTTCTACCCGAATCAATCAATGTTTCTCTCATCCAAAATCGTCGTATCGTCGACATACCAACATGCACGCTCCACATCCCTTACATTAACCATCCCCTTTTTGCTTCCAATAAACCCTTATCCCTCTATAAAAGGGATCTTGAAAACAAGCAAATAAAAATTTGTGAAAGGGGACAACCTTGACGCAAACCCCTTCACATCTGTATTGATATCCCAACATCCCATTCACCTGCACACGCAAGGTTGCCCCTGATACATTAATTTGGCCATGATATATTTTCCGCCACTAAACCCTGCCATCTCATGATCTTCCATAACGTCTCCCGTTCCACACTATCATATGCCGCCTCCCAATCTTATAGCCAATACCCCCCCTTCCTAATCTTACTCTTTCTTCACTAAAACTTCTAATCATACCGTGGACCTTCATACATAGTCCTGCCCTCGGGCACCCCTTATTGTCCCTTGGCAATCACTCTGCCAGGACTTTTTTTATTCTGTTAGCCAGATCCTTCCATAAAATTTTTATAGGTCACCTCATAATAACGAGTTTGCACGTAATCTTTAACCGTTAATGGCTCGCTTTGGAACTAGGACGACCACACGCTCCAACCTTTGTTGTTCCCCTTAAAACCCTTCCCGCTTCGTTATATTGAATAAAACTTACCAAAAAACCCTTTTAAAACGTTCCAATTTTGAGATAAAAGACAGTGGGCAACCCATCATTTCCTGGCGTTACCCATTGCGCCCCGATAAAGCCTCCAAGTCTCACACTCCGTTATCGGCCCTACAACATCAACGATCATGCTCCGCCAGTCACATGCACAAAACCTACGCAATTGACTGCAATGCAATTTCACTTATATCCCTACACTCTGCGTTTTCATATTTCTAACCCAGGCATTCTATATACCCACTCATACCCTCCGTCGTTCGTCAAAATCCTGATTCACTCTATACCCCAGCATACCTACCTGAACATTCAACCCCATTAACTCCATTGCTTTGCGACGTCTGTGTTGATCCTCAACACACACGCCGTCGGGCGATCTCCCAACAAATCTCTCGATTCCACCCTTAAGCCTTTCCCTTCAAACCTTTAGTTTTGTAAATTTCGTAGTTGCTCTTTATTCTTTCTTTTTCTTATAAAGGATAATTAGCATTCGCTTGTTCATAGAGTCGCGCAATGCCCCTCTAAATATCGTTGGAACCGTATTGTAAACTGACTATATCTCACTCCTTGAATAATATTAATATTCCTTAATTCGCTTTTTGGCTATCGTTTCCCACCAATTAAACCAAATTCCACATCTCTAGGTGCTCAAACCACATGGCGTTCCCACATATGCCCAAAAGACAAGGATGACATTTCCTCCCTCTTCAATAACCTTTACATTTAATTCAAAAAAGATGGACCCCTTCTAGGCACACCCTCAATATATACATCCATTACATAGCCTCTATGATCAGAAAAAAACACATTTATCACATTACACTCTCCCACTGTAACCGCACTAGACACGTACATTCTTTCCAATATCGGCCGCATAATCTCGTCTCATACAAGTATGCTCCACAATGCCACCCCCCCACACCCACATCCATTAAACCCCCACTCGTCAATAATCTCACAGGGAATACCAAGCAACAACCTGCTCCTCGAGGCTCCACATCTTTTGTCCGTATTACACAATTCTCCAGTCGCCCTATTATCGCTTCATTTGGTAAATACGTAGATTAATATACTAATAATCGTGTACAAAATGAGTTTAGTCGTACCCCCCAATTCCCTCGGCCGCCTATACACATACATAACTTATGTGTGCTCCTACTCCATAAACCATCCACCCTAATCTCTCTCCTCCCCCCTTTCCACTATGATTAATTTCAAACGGGCTATTTTCCTTTTCCAAATGGCGGACGCCTCCTTTTAACTAGTCGCATTTCCTTATAAACATCATAAAAAACCATCCATTTCTAAACTCATATCCAATTCTGTAATTGAGTGCTGGGATAAATACACTTCACATCTAGACGCACCAAAATTATTAAACCACTTTCGCTTCCGCTAGATCTCAAACCGTTAATATTTATTGTCAAAACCTTAAAGTCATTTAATGGGGTTTTCCTTTCGTTTTGGTATAGACTTTTCATTCTACAATTTTACACCACCTCTATCCCTCCCCCCCTTTTTTGGACACACCTTGATAAACCCTTGTTTCGTGGATTCTCTGTTCCCTGTCCTCTGTACATCCGCCCAAGACTTTTTTTCTGGCCTTTGGGCCAGGATGTAAGCACGTCGTCTGAGTCTGATGGAGGTCGCAGTTCGCTTTCGCGTCCTACTCCACCTGCATTGGGATTTCTTTAAGTATATCGTGATGCACCTCCACATTCTGACTACATTTAACCGTAATACCATGCGTACACTAGGATCAATGCTTTCATCAGTCGCCTCACATGTGTTATCGATCCCAAAATTGCACCTGGAGCCTCACATGGTTGACGATCGACTCGTTAACAAAAAACATCCAGTGCCTTCACTAAAGACGCCGCTACATCCTCTTCACCACATTGTGGGCAGAGTCTCTTACAATACTTTATTTATGTCAGTGACTGTGTTCTTCTCGCTGTTTTGATTCCTCAAGCATTTCCTGCGCTTTTTCTACCTCTTCACTCAGATGTCCGTTATCGAGAGGGTGAGCATAAGACTGTTCTCGTCCTCAACTTCCTAGACTTCTTCGAGTTGTTGACTGTTGCGTATTTGGAGATTCCACGAGCTTACCACTTTGCCGCTATGTGGTCATTAGACCCACACAGCCCGACACGTACGGCGTTCGCCCCGCATATGTCACATATTCTTGAGTTCGAAATGCTTGCAGCATAATTATTGGAACGGTATGGGGTGGCGTAAGGACATTTTGACTGAATATGTTCCTCACAAACTTCCAGCATAAGGTCCAGCGGCCCACCGACCTGCCAGAGGCCATATGAAACCGTTCCATTATTACGTAGTTCATCTTTTATAACAAAAATCAGTCGCTTCAAAAGGCACATTCTTGTCTTTTTAACCCATGTGTAGTATCTTGATACTTCATGGAGACGTACTGATACGCTGAATTGACGGCTATAATGGTTCTGATACTTATCCACCACTGCTTCGTAACTTTTGTGACGTCATTTTAACGAAAATCCGTGTGTCCCATAAGTGCTACCACCATATCTCTTCATTTGCAGATACCGTAGGTATCGCGGATACATCGCCGGTAGTAACAAATCATCGTGGCTCCCGTGAAAGCCCAACGGGGTCACTCAACGCATAACAGTGTTGATGGGCCTGTTGCTATGCAGCCCATGTGGAAAATGTGCAGCCAAGTCCTCACTACTCAATTGATGTTGACGAAACTTCAAAGGTTCATAATACTGAGGAAAGGAAGCTTGGTATTTCTAGTATCAGTGTAGGATTGTTGAGATTAACACTGTACTCGGTTTTACATGTTATGAATGAACCAGACACTGTCACAATGAATCTTACCAAGTAGTCCAGAGGCTAATACACACAGATCTAAATAGATTGTAAAACGTGCAATTGGCATTAAGTTTTATAATCTGCCATGACTGTATCACTGTAGTCACTAAGGCATTTCACCCTCCATGGGAAGATGTGTTCATCCTAATATCACATACGAGGTTTGATTAAAGCTCATGGAGCGGGGAATGATGAGGGGTCTGTAGCAACCGGTGAAAGAGCGGGGCCAGGAGCTAGGACTCGGACCCTGCAACCACAAATAGGTGAGTACAAATAGTGAGTACCTGCAAGTCCCTCCAAGAAGCTCATTGCTAGTAATCCCGTCTTAAATCACTTGTTAAAGCAACTGCTCAAGAAGAATTCTCTCGCTAGCTAGGTAGTAGTTAGTTATCACAAGTTTTATCACTGATGGATCTAAACAGGGAGTCTTCTGGTTGGCTGCATCTGCTCTGTTGCAACTTCCATAGTTAAGCAACGACAATAAATTGTTGATAGGGCACAAAGAATTAAAAACTGGGCTCTACACTGCAAACTGAATTGTTTGCAATCCTAATGGAGTATAACTACCTATAAACACTGAACTTGACTCTATCATCATTACTGATTCTATGTCATGATTGAATGCTCATAACCCATATAATGACTCCAACAACATGCTCACTGGAGAAGCCAGGTATAGATACTCAAAAATCAGGGACAAAGGAATTAATGTACAATTGCTATGGATCCCATCACACATTGGATTACTTCTTCATGATAAAGTTGATATGTTAGCCAAGAAGTGTACCCAGAAGGAGAATGTAGAATATAACTTTGGTACATCTGTGTCTAGCATTAGGAGTAACATTAGGAGAGAAGTAAATAATGAAAATGATTGTTATAGGAATGCAGTTAGAAGCCTGAGTAGATCTATAACCCACTATGATAACATGAACGTAGATAAGTATGTTTATGGAGCAATTTGCAATGTGAACAGACTGCCTTTGGGGCCTAGTTCCTAGGTCTTTTGTGTATCCATATGCTCTAGCGCTACCGTCCACAGGATGGATATGAGGTGCACAATAAACTAGCCGCTTCGATGGCAAAATCTAAATCTGACTGATGTTGTAGTAGCCAGGCTTAGGCTTGGTTACAAGTTCTTTTGGCAGTTTGGGAGACACACAGATGATGATCAAACTAAATGCAAATTATGTGATCCGGCATATGGTCACTGTCTTGAACACTATGTGCTTAATTGTTCACATATTGAGGAACACAGAGACAGACAGTATAATAACCTATGTGACATGTCATGATATCTTATTAATGAAAATAAGATACCAGATATACTCAGCAAATTTCCTAAATTTGCATGTAACAGATAAGTGAACTGTAGATATGTAGATAAATAAAAACCCATATGTACACCTGTTAACCCTTTTGGGGCCTAGTTCTTAGGCCTTTTGTGTATCCATATGCTCTTGTGCTACCGTCCACAGGATGGATATGGGGTGAAGAATAAACTAGCCACTTCAGTGACAAAATCTAATAATCTCACCACTGGCCTGTTGGTCTAGGGGTATGATTCCTGCTTTGGGTGCAGGAGGTCCCGGGTTCAAATCCCGGACAGGCCCTAATTTTTAGGGGTTGCACAGTGTGCAACCCCTAAAAATATAAGTTGTACATACACAACTTAGACAGTTACATCTACGGCGTGTACGTCTAGTAGTATGATTCTCTCTCTCAGGGTGCGAGAGATACCGGGTCCAACTCACAGACAGGCCCCGGTTACTTTTCCACTGGAAACCCGTGAAAATGGGAGAAAAAGCAATATAACCGAAGTCAATACATCAGCGGCCTGTTAATCTGGAAATCCGTTTTCTTTTTTGGGTGTAGGAGTCTTCTGACACGGTGGTTAGGTTTTGGGCTTTGCAATACATGATTGGTCTCTGTTCTATGTCCTTTCCAGGGAGGAACCCTGACGCTAGTGAGGAGCTCTTGATCCAAAGAATTGGAGTTGCTGTCACTTACCTTGGATCGAATCTGACTCCATAGGTTTAGTGCTTCCCCCATGAATACTTTGCTATTGTGTCAGTTTTCTTCTTCTTCTTCTTCTTCTTTTATCTTTCTTCTTCTTACCCTTCCCTGTCTTCCTCTCTGTCTTATTTGGATAATAAAAATAAAAATAGTTTTCCAGGATTGCCATCTTAGATGGCTACTCTTCTAACCCCACAAGGGGCTGGAGATGTAATGATAGACTGAGATGAACTGTCTGACAAGTCGTGGGGTTTTACAACAGGTATTTGGTCAGTGCTGACATGTAAAGAGAACGAACGGGAGAATGGGACATTACCTACAGGAGTTTACGTGGGAAAAAGTGAAGAATTAAAGGGATGAAAATAAACATGAAGGTATAAGATATCACAGCGAGGAAGCTGCTATTTAATTAGCTAGATATTTTGGGCTCTTGACTGCATGCTGAAATAATGAATTGGTAAAAATCCGATATAATGAGAACCTTTCAGCGTTTTCACTGCCTCAAACTTGTTGTAAATGACATACTGTAACTGACATGCATCAACTCAGTCAAATCACTGGAAGCGCGTTTTTCTGCCACGTACCTTGAGTTTTTCTGTTTAAAAGTTATATATGAATTAAGTTTATCTCGACGCTGATCCTGCATTAGAGTAGCAGAACCAGAAGGTACAAAGCTCTCATTAAACTTAAAGAAAACTTTGATTTGGCAGTCTGCTCTTCTTTTACGCAATTTTTTTTTCGAAATATAAATTATTTATATATGAATGCAAATTAATTGAACCCAAGAGCTGAGGAGCACCACCTTTCGTGAAACGAGAGGATGTAGCGCATCTATTAGTAAGTTGCCTTGCTAGCACCTGCCTTCATAATCTGCTGGATCATTGAAGTAGCACAAGCCTTCTCTTGCGGAAGAGAAATCAGTTGTTACTAGTGTAAATAATTCGATTTATTTTACCTAAACTTATAATTAAAAACCTGACATCTGGAAAGCAGAGAAATCAACCTAACCAATCAGTTTACCAGGGTATGATTCCAGCATCGGGTGCTGGAGGTTCCGGGCTCATGTCCCGAAGAGGTGCAGATCTGTTCTCTAAAACAAAGCTTTACACTGTGTTCTCCTACATAAAAGTGAAATTTACTCAGTCAAGACCAGTGTGTACAGTGGTATGTTGGTCTAGTGGTATGATTCTTGCTTACAGTACAAGAGGTCTCGGGTTGACCTTCCAGACAGAGCCTTGTATATTTTTTATTACGAACCTTCCATATTAGTGTGAAAGAGAAATAGATGAGTGGTTCGTGCTCTTTCATCTCTTCCTTCAATTTGCTCTGCCGCCTGGGTACAACGTGCCCTGCCCACACGGGCTAGCGTTCCAACCTCTCGTTACATGGCAAGTGATGTTCCTCGGTTCTTGAATTCCTTTAAATTAGTTTTCGTATATGGATAAGTTTCACTTCAAGGTGACTCTTGTGTTAGGTGACCAGACTGTCTGGAATTTACCTGGAGAGAGTTCCGGGGGTCAACGCCCCCGCGGCCCGGTCTGTGACCAGGCCTCCTGGTGGATCAGAGCCTGATCAACCAGGCTGTTGCTGCTGGCTGCACGCAAACCAACGTACGAGCCACAGCCCGGCTGGTCAGGAACCGACTTTAGGTGCTTGTCCAGTGCCAGCTTGAAGACTGCCAGGGGTCTGTTGGTAATCCCCCTTATGCATGCTGGGAGGCAGTTGAACAGTCTCGGGCCCCTGACACTTATTGTATGGTCTCTTAACGTGCTAGTGACACCCCTGCTTTTCATTGGGGGGATGTTGCATCGTCTGCCAAGTCTTTTGCTTTCGTAGTGAGTGATTTTCGTGTGCAAGTTCGGTACTAGTCCTCTAGGATTTTCCAGGTGTATATAATCATGTATCTCTCCCGCCTGCATTCCAGGGAATACAGGTTTAGGAACCTCAAGCGCTCCCAGTAATTGAGGTGTTTTATCTCCGTTATGCGTGCCGTGAAGGTTCTCTGTACATTTTCTAGGTCAGCAATTTCACCTGCCTTGAAAGGTGCTGTTAATGTGCAGCAATATTCCAGCCTAGATAGAACGAGTGACCTGAAGTGTCATCATGGGCTTGGCCTCCCTAGTTTTGAAGGTTTCATTATCCATCCTGTCATTTTTCTAGCAGATGCGATTGAACAAAATTATGGTCCTTGAAGGTGGATCCTCCGACATGATCACTCCCCG
>NC_069400.1:117421242-117481242 GCF_026875155.1 Cherax quadricarinatus | reverse complement strand
GTATATATACCGAGACATATAAATTGACGGGGTATATAAAACTGAGACATATACTTGACGGTGTATATATATACCGAACATATACTTGACGGTGTATATATACCGAGACATATACTTGACGGTGTATATATACTGTGACATACACTTGACGGTGTATATATACTGTGACATGCATTTGACGGTGTATATATACCGAGACATACATTGACGGTGTATATATAACCGAGACAATATAAATTGACGGTGTATATATACCGAGACATATAATTGACGGGGTATATATACTGTGACATACATTTTGACGTTGTAAAATATACCGAGACATATAATTGACGGTGTATATATACGAGACATATACTTGACGGGGTATATGTACCGAGACATATACTTGACGGTGTATATATACTGAGACATACACTTGACGGTGTATATATACCGAGACATATAATTGACGGTGTATATATACCGAGACATATAATTGACGGTGTATATATACTGTGACATACATTTGACGGTGTATATATACCGAGACATATAATTGACGGTGTATATATACTGAGACATATACTTGACGGTGTATATGTACCGAGACATATACTTGACGGTGTATATATACTGAGACATATACTTGACGGTGTATATATACTGTCATACATTTGACGTTGTATATGTACCGAGACATATACTTGACGGTGTATATATACCGAGACATACGCTTGACAGTGTACATATACTGTGACATACATTTGACGTTGTATATGTACCGAGACATATACTTGACGGTGTATATATACCGAGACATACGCTTGACAGTGTACATATACTGTGACATACACTTGACAGTGTATATATACTGTGACATACACTTGACAGTGTATATATACTGTGACATACACTTGACAGTGTATATATACTGTGACTTACACTTGACGGTGTATATACCGTGTTGCTGTGTCTGTGAATGTCTGAAATCGCTTGAGTGCGGCCCTGGTGTCTGAGAGCATCAACGACGTTGATGACTGTCGTCAGCTGATAGCTGACACCTGTGCAGTACCTGAGGGTCCCTCTATTGATAGATGTTTCGCCCGCACAAAAGGATTCATTTGTCTAATGCAGAATCATCTGTATTAGATTTATAAATGTTGTGAGAGCGAAACGTCTCGCGGTAAAGATGTCTCCGTTTTTTTCCCTCACTATCTTCCTCTTTCTCACTTTATTATCTTTTTCTCTTCTTTTTATCTTCCTCTTTCTCTCCTTATATTCTTCCTATTATTCTCATTATTTTCCTCTTTCTCTCAGTTATTCCCTATCTCTAGATTGTGTCTTTCTCTAATATCCCTTTCTCAACATATTCTCTCTCTCTCTATCTTCCTCTGTCTGTCTGTCTGTCTGTCTGTCTGTCTGTCTTACTGTCTGTCTGTCTGTCTGCTTGTCTGTCTGTCTGTCTGTCTGTCTCTCCCTCCCTCTCTCTCTCTCTCTCTCTCTCTCTTCTCTCTCTCTCTCTCTCTCTCTCCTCTCTCTCTCTCTCTCTCTCTCCTCTCTCTCTCTCTCTTCTCTCTCTCGCTCGTATTGTCCCATCTGTTACAGTTATTATAGTGTTCATCAGCTTACCTCAACGGCCTGTTGATGCTTTCAAACTTCCCGTTATGTTCTTACCTCAACGGCCTGTTGATACTTTCAAACTTCCCGTTATGTTCTTACCTCAACGGCCTGTTGATGCTTTCTAACTTCCCGTTATGTTCTTACCTCAACGGCTTGTTGATGCTTTCTAACTTCCCGTTATGTTCTTACCTCAACGGCCTATTGATGCTTCCTAACTTCCCGTTATGTACTTTCCTCAACGGCCTGTTGATGCTTTCTAATTTCCCGTTATGTTCTTATCTCAACGGCCTGTTGATGCTTTCTAACTTCCCGTTATGTTCTTACCTCAACGGCCTGTTGATGCTTTCTAACTTCCAGTTATGTTCTTACCTCAACGGCCTGTTGATGCTTTCTAAGTTCCCGTTTATGTTCTTACCTCAACGGACTGTTGATGTTTTCTAAGTTCCCGTTATGTTCTTACCTCAACGGCCTGTTGATGCTGTCTAAGTTCCCGTTTATATTCTTACCTCAACGGCCTGTTGATGCTTTCTAACTTCCCGTTATGTTCTTACCTCAACGGCCTGTTGATGCTTTCTAACTTCCCGTTATGCTCTTACCTCAACGGCCTGTTGATGCTTTCTAACTTCCCGTTATGTTCTTACCTCAACGGCCTGTTGATGCTTTCTAACTTCCCGTTATGTTTTTACCTCAACGGCCTATTGATGCTTTCTAACTTCCCGTTATGTACTTTTCTCAACGGCCTGTTGATGCTTTCTAATTTCCCGTTATGTTCTTATCTCAACGGCCTGTTGATGCTTTCTAACTTTCCGTTATGTTCTTACCTCAACGGCCTGTTGATGCTTTCTAAATTCTCGTTTATTTTCTTACCTCAACGGCCTGTTGACGCTTTCTAAGCTCCCGTTTATGTTCTTACCTCAACGGCCTGTTGATGCTGTCTAAGTTCCCGTTTATGTTCTTACCTCAACGGTCTGTTGATACTTTTTAAGTTCCCGTTTATGTTCTTACCTCAACGGCCTGTTGATGCTGTCTAAGTTCCCGTTTATGCTCTTACTTCAACAGCCTGTTGATGCCTTCTAAGTTCCCGTTATGTTCTTACCTCAACGGCCTGTTGATGCTTTCTAACTTCCCGTTATGTTCTTACCTCAACGGCCTGTTGATGCTTTCTAACTTCCCGTTATGTTCTTACCTCAACGACCTGTTGATGCTTTCTAACTTCCCGTTATGTTCTTACCTCAACGACCTGTTGATGCTTTCTAACTTCCCGTTATGTTCTTACCTCAACGACCTGTTAATGCTTTCTAACTTCTCGTTATGTTCTTACCTCAACGGCCTGTTGATGCTTTCTAACTTCCCGTTATGTTCTTACCTCAACGACCTGTTGATGCTTTCTAACTTCCCGTTATGTTCTTACCTCAACGACCTGTTGATGCTTTCTTACTTCCCGTTATGTTCTTACCTCAACGGCCTGTTAATGCTTTCTAACTTCCCGTTATGTTCTTACCTCAACGACCTGTTGATGCTTTCTAACTTCCCGTTATGTTCTTACCTCAACGGCCTGTTAATTGCTTTCTAACTTCCCGTTATGTTCTTACCTCAACGACCTGTTGGTGCTTTCTAACTTCCCGTTATGTTCTTACCTCAACGGCCTGTTAATGCTTTCTAACTTCCCGTTATGTTCTTACCTCAACGACCTGTTGATGCTTTCTAACTTCCCGTTATGTTCTTACCTCAACGACCTGTTGGATGCTTCTAACTTCCCGTTATGTTCTTACCTCAACGGCTGTTAATGCTTTCTAACTTCCCGTTATGTTCTTACCTCAACGGCCTGTTGATGCTTTCTAACTTCCCGTTATGATCTTACCTCAACGGCCTGTTGATGCTTTCTAACTTCCTGTAATGTTCTTACTTCAACGGCCTGTTGATGCTTTCTAACTTCCCGTTATGTTCTTACCTCAACGACCTGTTGATGCTTTCTAACTTCCCGTTATGTTCTTACCTCAACGGCCTGTTAATGCTTTCTAACTTCCCGTTATGTTCTTACCTCAACGGCCTGTTGATGCTGTCTAACTTCCCGTTATGATTTTACCTCAACGGCTTGTTGATGCTTTCTAACTTCCTGTAATGTTCTTACTTCAACGGCCTGTTGATGCTTTCTAACTTCCCGTTATGTTCTTATTTCAACGGCCTGTTGATGCTTTCTAACTTCCCGTTATGATCTTACCTCAACGGCCTGTTGATGCTTTCTAACTTCCTGTAATGTTCTTACTTCAACGGCCTGTTGATGTTTTCTAACTTCCCGTTATGTTCTCATATTTTCTTCTTCTTGTTATTTATGTTCTCGTTAACGATACAGTGTTCCAGTCTGTTCAACGATCCCGTTGATATCTCTACATTCCCGTTGATATTTTTGTTTGCTTATTCCCGTTGATGTTGTCGATGTTCTTGTTGATGCTCTGTTCAAGGCGTGTTGTGGCCTGTTACCTAACATGCGGTAAAACTAGGCGAATTTAATTCGGTAATAATTCTATGTAATGTCATGGTCAAGCTTGCAGGAGAAATTAGAGGCTGGAGTGTGGCATGCAACGAGAACTTTCCTGAAAATCAATGGTTATATTTGTAACCATAATTTTTAAAGGGGTGGACCGGTAAGCCAGCGGAAGGCCTCGGTCAGATGACTAAAATCTCCAGCTGCGGGTCATCATATGACTAAAAACCGCATCGGGAAATACTTGTTTTGTTTCCTGACAAACCTTACCTAACCTAACCTGCAAATCATTGGAATTCAGTGCATGGGTAACTTACGAGGAGCCGCAGTAATAACCTCTGTAACGCCAGCTGAGATTACAGCTGGCACTAGCTAGCATTACAGCTGGCACTAGGTAGCATTACAGCTGGCACTAGCTAGCATTACAACTGGCACTAGCTAGCATTACAGCCAGCATATGTTACTTCTTTCATAATTTCTACATCAGTTGTTAGGTAAGACACATATGCAACAGTTAGGTATCTTTATTTCGAAACGTTTCGCCTACACAGTAGGCTTCTTCAGTCGAGTACAGAAAAGTTGATAGAAGAAGAAGATACTTGAAGACGATGTAATCAGTCCATCACCCTTAAAGTTTTGAGGTGGTCAGTCCCTCAGTCTGGAGAAGAGCATTGTTCCATAGTATGAAACAATATGGAGATGAAGTGACAGGATGGAGCCTTTTTATAGCGCCAAGAGGTGAGACGTAGGTGACTAGATGAGGTAAAAAACTCAGATGTTGGGAGGTCAGGTCCTTCTCAAATCTAGCCGTTCTCACTAGTGGAGGTTGTTGAGGTTGATTGCAGGTCTGTACCAAGATACCCTTGTGTTGCAGTGTCTGACAAATTGAACATTAAATACCGACAGGTATTTTATACCATTTTAATGTTCAATTTGTCAGACACTGCAACACAAGGGTATCTTGGTACAGACCTGCAATCAACCTCAACAACCTCCACTAGTGAGAACGGCTAGATTTGAGAAGGACCTGACCTCCCAACATCTGAGTTCTTACCTCATCTAGTCACCTACGTCTCACCTCTTGGCGCTATAAAAAGGCTCCATCCTGTCACTTCATCTCCATATTGTTTCATACTATGGAACAATGCTCTTCTCCAGACTGAGGGACTGACCACCTCAAAACTTTAAGGGTGATGGACTGATTACATCGTCTTCAAGTATCTTCTTCTTCTATCAACTTTTCTGTACTCGACTGAAGAAGCCTACTGTGTAGGCGAAACGTTTCGAAATAAAGATACCTAACTGTTGCATATGTGTCTTACCTAACAACCTGTCGGTATTTTATACCATTTTAATGTTCAATTTGTCAGACACTGCAACACAAGGGTATCTTGGTACAGACCTGCAATCAACCTCAACAACCTCCACTAGTGAGAACGGCTAGATTTGAGAAGGACCTGACCTCCCAACATCTGAGTTCTTACCTCATCTAGTCACCTACGTCTCACCTCTTGGCGCTATAAAAAGGCTCCATCCTGTCACTTCATCTCCATATTGTTTCATACTATGGAACAATGCTCTTCTCCAGACTGAGGGACTGACCACCTCAAAACTTTAAGGGTGATGGACTGATACATCGTCTTCAAGTATCTTCTTCTTCTATCAACTTTTCTGTACTCGACTGAAGAAGCCCACTGTGTAGGCGAAACGTTTCGAAATAAAGATACCTAACTGTTGCATATGTGTCTTACCTAACAACCTGTCGGTATTTTATACCATTTTAATGTTCAATTTGTCAGACACTGCAACACAAGGGTATCTTGGTACAGACTGCAATCAACCTCAACAAAACCCCCACTAGTGAGAACGGCTAGATTTGAGAAGGACCTGACCTCCCAACATCTGAGTTCTTACCTCATCTAGTCACCTACGTCTCACCTCTTGGCGCTATAAAAAGGCTCCATCCTGTCACTTCATCTCCATAAATTTTTTCATTACTATGGAACAATGCTCTTCTCCAGACTGAGGGACTGACCACCTCAAAACTTTAAGGGTGATGGACTGATTACATCGTCTTCAAGTATCTTCTTCTTCTATCAACTTTTCTGTACTCGACTGAAGAAGCCTACTGTGTAGGCGAAACGTTTCGAAATAAAGATACCTAACTGTTGCATATGTGTCTTACCTAACAACCTGTCGGTATTTTATACCATTTTAATGTTCAATTTGTCAGACACTGCAACACAAGGGTATCTTGGTACAGACCTGCAATCAACCTCAACAACCTCCACTAGTGAGAACGGCTAGATTTGAGAAGGACCTGACCTCCCAACATCTGAGTTCTTACCTCATCTAGTCACCTACGTCTCACCTCTTGGCGCTATAAAAAGGCTCCATCCTGTCACTTCATCTCCATATTGTTTCATACTATGGAACAATGCTCTTCTCCAGACTGAGGGACTGACCACCTCAAAACTTTAAGGGTGATGGACTGATTACATCGTCTTCAAGTATCTTCTTCTATCAACTTTTCTGTACTCGACTGAAGAAGCCTACTGTGTAGGCGAAACGTTTCGAAATAAAGATACCTAACTGTTGCATATGTGTCTTACCTAACAACCTGTCGGTATTTTATACCATTTTAATGTTCTACATCAGTTACATAGTTACCGTTATACACATCTTCTCCCTGTCAATATAGTCAGTAATATTCACATGTCCGGGGCTATAGAAGCTGCTAGCCAA
Source organism: Cherax quadricarinatus (assembly GCF_026875155.1). Lineage (NCBI taxonomy): Eukaryota > Metazoa > Arthropoda > Malacostraca > Decapoda > Parastacidae > Cherax > Cherax quadricarinatus. Next base: position 117,474,410 of record NC_069400.1, on the reverse strand, counting down.
ACAGTGTTCATGTTAAGATATATTATGAGAGAAGAGAGGGAGAACGGCTGGAGGTAGAGTGATGTTAACTCGTACAAGGAAGCCACCACACGCCATCTATTGTAAGAAACACTGCACTCTCTGTACCTAATATTCCCAGGACCGGACTCCCAGTCCCTGAAATAACGAGACTACTCAGGACTGGAGCCACACAAAACATGGGGTAGTGCTCCTTAACCTTTTCTTAAGTGCCCGTTCCACCTCGGTTGTCTTGACCTTTCTTCGGACCCCATGTCAAAAAAGCTTAAAACCTGAATTTCTTTCTGAATGACCTTTTTTTTTATAACAAGAATGAATATAATGATGAAGTAGATCAAGTACCACATGTATAAGATCTTACATGCATTAATTTTAAACAGAGACGGTGGTTCTTTTGTTGCTGACGTTCATTAGTGGTGATGCAGGGACGAGACTTTCTAGGCTTCGTTTTTATGTGTAGAAGAGTTGAAAAAAACTGTCTGGCACAAACAAGTGGTGGCAAATGGCACAAGAAAACCTCCAGAAATTTTTCTGCAACTGTGGGAAGGTTGTGAGTTGTGCACGCCAGAAATTTTCCACCGTCATTGGTACGAATTCCATTCGGATTCCTTCATAAGCTTTCAGATGGATAAGATCAACTTTCATCACATTACTGTCTTCCAAGGAATTCGGATTAAAAGTGGGTTCCACATCCATCTTTGAACCACAAAAACCTCGGACTGAATCGGTTCACGTGAATGATGCTTCACTTCAGCCAAGAAGGGCAACAGCCTCACCCAGTGAAGGAAAATGAGCAAAATGTTTGTTCTCAGTGGAATATATCCAAACTGAAAGGTTTTGGGAGAAGGTTGACAACCTTTCCACTGGCAGTGATCATATTCATTCCTCTTCCTTGGATGGAGGAGTTTAATTTGTACAGTTTACTTCACGTCTCACGCAGGAGGTAAAGGTAACACTCTCATGAAACATCTATGGCTTCCATGGGAAAAGGAGGAGACAGCCTGGCGTAAACAGCACCATTGACGCCGTCAGTCGATGCTCTCTATATTTCTTTAACGTTCTCTTTTACCGTTGGTAACAGTCCCACTGGGACTCCATCCATTGCCACTGGGACTCCATCCAGTGCCACTGGGACTCCATCCAATGCCACTGGGACTTCATCCAGTGCCACTGGGACTCCATCCAGTGCCACTGGGACTCCATCCAGTGCCACTGAGACTCCATCCAGTGCCACTGGGACTCCATCCAGTGCCACTGGGACTCCATCCAGTGCCACTGGGACTCTTCAAGGTTTATCCTGGCTTACCATGACAATTTTTTTTTTTGGTTGTTGTACAAGTACAGGTATATAGCAATGTACGTACAGTCAAGACATTCATTGAATTAGGCGTTTCGCCACTGGTGAGTTTTTCAGCATGTCTCTATTCCCGTGGCCTACATTTGAGCACTCCCACGGACGGGGCTCAAAAGACACATGTTTTCTCTCCAGCCTGAGTTGAGGTAACAAAAAAAAAAAAAGGCACAATACCGTGATTGGAACAATACACAGATAACCCGCACATAGATGAAAGGAGCTTACGACGACGTTTCGGTCCGACTTGGACTATTTACAAAGTCACACATTTACAAAGTGACTTTGTAAATGGTCCAAGTCGGACCGAAACATCGTCGTAAGCTCCTCTCTTTTATGTACGGGTTATTTGTGTACTGAGTTGAGGTACTCGCCGGATCACCTCCGCTCTTGCATAGGGCAGATGTTGACGCAGGTGTCCAGGAATATATTTCTAAACTGCTGGGAATTTCTGCACCTGTTCTTTGTTGACGAGACAGCAAGGTATTATTATTATTATTAATTATTATTATTATTATTATTATTATTATTATTATTATTATTATTATTATTATTATTATTATTATTATTATTATTATTATTATTATTATTAATTTATTACTATTATTATTATTATTATTATTATTATTATTATTATTATTATTATTATTATTATTATTATTATTACTATTATTATTATTATTATTATTATTATTATTATTATTATTATTATTATTATTATTATATTATTATTATTATTTCTAATATTGTTGTGTGTCGCTGCGTAATGCGTAAGTTAAATAATATTGAACCAGAATATATGGAATGTGTAAAAGGACTCGGGAATTATGAAGCCATAACAGCAGCACTTGAGCGTGAGTAATAAGGTTAACAAACTGTTTGCATTTACGAGTATGTCAGTAAATAAGTAACGGGAGTTCAAAGGCTGTTTCACAGCTGTATACAACTCCAGAAAGGTCTCCTTGGGATTATAAGATTCAATTATGTTCTCCGTACCACAGATGTTTGCTGCTGGAGAGCGAAATATCTTCATTATAGATACTCGGGTATTGCACATGTGTTTTATTCATCAGCACTCAGGTATTGCACGTGTTTTATTCATCAGCTTGAAGGCATTGTATACCTTTGCTATATGTGATCCATTCCTGGTCCACTGCTTTAACTGCTTTACTGAAGGAGGTCAGAAAATCTATCAGAGAAAAACCACACCTTGTGAACCCGTGATGACACTATTAAAACTATTCTCATCAATGTGGCTTCTGATTATATTAGCTTTTATTGATGCTAATGATTAGCCAATTATTGAACCCAGGCTTTTTGGGCGGTAACTAGATGGTATGAAATTATCTTCTGGTTTGAAGGTAGGAATTACACCAGCCATGTTCCACCTGCTGGAGTGATGTATTGAGTAAGTTGTTGGATGGTCACTATGTTTAGTTATGCACTGGTAAAGTATTTTTGGAAACAGATTTTCGAGGCCCACTTCAGGACAGACACACTTCAGGACAGACTTCAGGACAGACACACTTCAGGACAGACACACGTCAGGACAGACACACTTCAGGACAGACACACTTCAGGACAGACTTCAGGACAGACACACTTCAGGACAGACACACTTCAGGACAGACACACTTCAGGACAGACACACTTCAGGACAGACACACTTCAGGACAGACTTCAGGACAGACACACTTCAGGACAGACACACTTCAGGACAGACACACTTCAGAACAGACTTCAGGACAGACACACTTCAGGACAGACACACTTCAGAACAGACTTCAGGACAGACACACTTCAGGACAGACACACTTCAGGACAGACACACTTCAGGACAGACACACTTCAGGACAGACACACTTCAGAACAGACTTCAGGACAGACAAACTTCAGGACAGACATACTTCAGGACAGACACACTTCAGGACAGACATACTTCAGGACAGACACACTTCAGAACAGACTTCAGGACAGACACACTTCAGGACAGACACACTTCAGAACAGACTTCAGGACAGACACACTTCAGGACAGACTTCAGGACAAACGCACTTCAAGACATACACACTTCAGAACAGACTTCAGGACAGACACACTTCAGGACAGACTTCAGGACAGACACACTTCAGGACAGACACACTTCAGGTCAGACACACTTCAGGACAGACACACTTCAGAACAGACTTCAGGACAGACACACTTCAGGACAGACTTCAGGACAGACACACTTCAAGACAGACACACTTCAGGACAGACACACTTCAGGACAGACTTCAGGACAGACACACTTCAGGACAGACACACTACAGGACAGTCTTCAGGACAGACACACTTCAGGACAGACACACTCCACGACAAACACTGCACGACAGTCACTCCACGACAAACACTGCACAACAGACACACTCCACGACAGACACACTCCACGAAGGACACACTCCACGACAGACACACTCAACGACAGACACACTCGACGCCACGACACACTCCACGACAGGCACACTCAACGACAAACCACGACTCACAACGACAGACACACTCCACGTCAGACACACTCAGACGACCAGAACACACTTCACGACAGACACACTCGACGACAGACACACACTCCACGACAGACACACTCCACACAGACAGACACACTCCACGACAGACACACTCCACGACAGACACACTCCACGACAGACACACTCCACGAGACGACACACTCCACGACAGACACACTCCACGACAGACACACTCCACGATAGACACACTCCACGACAGACACACTCCACGACAGACACACTCCACGACAGACACACTCGACGCCAGACACACTTCACGACAGACACACTCGACGACAGACACACTCGACGACAGACACACTCCACGACAGACACACTCCACGACAGACACACTCCACGACAGACACACTCGACGCCAGACACACTTCACGACAGACACACTCGACGACAGACACACTCCACGACAGACACACTCCACGACAGACACACTCCACGACAGACACACTCCACGACAGACACACTCCACGATAGACACACTCCACGACAGACACACTCACAGACACAGACAGACACACTCCACGACAGACACACTCCACGATAGACACACTCCTAGCACAACGACAGACACACTCGACGACAGACACACTCGACGACAGGACACACTCCACGACAGACACACATCCACGAAGACACACTCCACGACAGACACACTCAACGACAGACACACTCGACGCCAGACAGACACCTCACGACAGGCACACTCACGACAAACAGCTCCACGAGACACACTCCACGACAGACACACTCACGCAGACACACTCACGACAGACACACTCGACGACAGACACACTCCACAGACACACTCCACGACAGACACACTCGACGACAGACACACTCACGACAGACACACTCCACCGACAGACACACTCCACGACAGACACACTCCACGACAGACACACTCCACGACAGACACACTCCACGACAGACACACTCCACGACAGCACACTCACGACAGACAACTCCACGACAGACACACTCGACGAGACACATCACGACAGACACACTCCACGACAGCACACTCCACGACAGACAGCACTCCACGACAGACACACTCCACGACAGACACACTCACACAGACACACTCGACCCAGACACACTTCACGACAGACACACTCGACGACAGACACACTCCACGACAGACACACTCCACGACAGACACACTCCACGACAGACACACTCCACGACAGACACACTCCACGAAGACATCCACGACAGACACACTCCACGACAGACACACTCACGACAGACACACTCCACGACAGACACACTCCACGACAGACACACTCCACGACAGACACACTCGACGACAGACACACTCCACGACAGACACACTCCACGACAGACACACTCCACGACAGACACACTCACACGACACAGACCCACACACTCACACGACACTAAGACAACACTCCACGACAGACACACTCGACGTCAGACACACTCGACGCAGCACATCACGACAGACACACTCGACGACAGACACACTCGACGACAGACACACTCACGACAGACACACTCCACGACAGACACACTCAACGACAGACACACTCGACGCCAGACACACTCCACGACAGGCACACTAAACGACAAACACGCTCCACGACAGACACACTCCACGTCAGACACACTCACGCAGACACACTCACGACAGACACACTCGACGACAGACACACTTCACGACAGACACACTCGACGACAGACACACTCGACGACAGACACACTCCACGACAGACACACTCACGACAGACACACTCCACGACAGCACACTCACGACAGAAACACTCCACGACAGACACACTCCACGACAGACACACTCCACGACAGACACACTCCACGCAGACACACTCCACGACAGACACACTCACGACAGACACACTCACGACAGACACACTCCACGACAGACACACTCCACGACAGACACACTCCACGACAGACACACTCTCACGACAGACACACTCCACGACAGACACACTCCACGACAGACATCAGCATCACGTACAGACACACTCCACACAGACCACTCCACGACAGACACACTCCACGACAGACACACTCCACGACAGACACACTCTACGACAGACACACTCCACGACAGACACACTCCACGACAGACACACTCCACGACAGACACACTCCACGACAGACACACTCCACGCACCAACTTGGTTAAGTTAGGTCTTCAACAAGTTCTGGTAACTTACTGACGACCGAGTCTCAATGTTACTAAGTTAAAGAAAGTTTGAGGTAGAGATGGGAAGTGACAGTAATGGCACTGAGGCACTTACCTGGCACTTACCTGGTACTCACTTGGCACTCATCTGGCACTCACTAGGTATTCAACACTCACCTGAGACTCAGTACTCACCTGGCACTCAGTACTCACCTAACACTTAATACTCGCCTGGCATTCAACACTCACCTGACACTCAATACTCACTTGGCACTCAACACTCACCTGGAATTCAACACTCACGTGGCACTCAATACTCCCCTGGCACTCAACACTCACTTGGCACTCAACACTCACCTGGCACTCAAACTACCTCCTAGATGTTTTTTTAAGTTCTCACCTATTTGTGATTACAGAGTCTCAGCTCCTGGCCTTGTACAGTAAATTAGCCGCTAATGAGTTCACTCTCTCGTAGCATGAGTTTGATCGTACCTCTTCTTAATGCTGTGTATAGATCTTGCCCCTACCACTTCGCTGTTCAGGTTAATCCACTTCCTGACCACTCTGAGGCTGAATATATACTTCCTGACATCCCTGTAACTCAAACGTGTTTTTAAGTTTCACCTGTGCCCTCGTGTACCTTTTTCCAGCCTCTCGAACAGCCTGTAATTCTCCACCCTATTAATTACTTGGATTATTTACATAGCTATCATATCTCCTTTGGTTCTATTGTTATTCAGGTCATCAAGTTTAGTTCCTTTAGTCTTTTCTAATAGCTCCTGGACTAGTCTGGTTGCAAACCTCTGCACTTTATAAGGTGTGGGTTCTATGCTGGTGCTGTGTACCTGTGTGTGTGTACTCACCAAACTGTGGTTGCAGGGGTCGAGTCACAGCTCCTGGCCCCGTGTGTGTGTGTGCTACACCATCTTACTACAGCAGCAATACTGCCTCACTACAGCAGCTACACCACCTCACTACAGCAGCTACACCACCTCACTACAGCAGCAACACTGCCTCACTACAGCAGCAACACTGCCTCACTACAGAAGCAACACTGCCTCACTACAGAAGCAACACTGCCTCACTACAGCAGCAACACCACCTTACTACAGCAGCAACACCACCTTACTACAGCAGCAACACCACCTTACTACAGCAGCAACACCACCTTACTACAGCAGCAACACCACCTCACTACAGCAGCAACACCACCTTACTACAGCAGCAACACTGCCTCACTACAGCAGCAACACTGCCTCACTACAGCAGCAACACCACCTCACTACAGCAGCAACACCACCTTACTACAGCAGCAACACTGCCTCACTACAGCAGCAACACTGCCTCACTACAGCAGCAACACCACCTCACTACAGCAGCAACACTGCCTCACTACAGCAGCAACACTGCCTCACTACAGCAGCAACACCACCTTACTACAGCAGCAACACCACCTTACTACAGCAGCAACACTGCCTCACTACAGCAGCAACACTGCCTCACTACAGCAGCAACACTGCCTCACTACAGCAGCAACACTGCCTCACTACAACAGCAACACTGCCTCACTACAGCAGCAACACCACCTCACTACAGCAGCAACACCACCTTACTACAGCAGCAACACCACCTCACTACAGCAGCAACACTGCCTCACTACAGCAGCAACACCACCTTACTACAGCAGCAACACCACCTTACTACAGCAGCAACACCACCTCACTACAGCAGCAACACCACCTTACTACAGCAGCAACACTGCCTCACTACAGCAGCAACACTGCCTCACTACAGCAGCAACACCACCTCACTACAGCAGCAACACCACCTTACTACAGCAGCAACACTGCCTCACTACAGCAGCAACACTGCCTCACTACAGCAGCAACACCACCTCACTACAGCAGCAACACCACCTTACTACAGCAGCAACACTGCCTCACTACAGCAGCAACACTGCCTCACTACAGCAGCAACACCACCTCACTACAGCAGCAACACCACCTCACTACAGCAGCAACACCACCTCACTACAGCAGCAACACCACCTCACTACAGCAGCAACACCACCTTACTACAGCAGCAACACTGCCTCACTACAGCAGCAACACTGCCTCACTACAGCAGCAACACTGCCTCACTACAGCAGCAACACTGCCTCACTACAACAGCAACACTGCCTCACTACAGCAGCAACACTGCCTCACTACAGCAGCAACACCACCTCACTACAGCAGCAACACCACCTCACTACAGCAGCAACACCACCTCACTACAGCAGCAACACCACCTCATTACAGCAGCAACACCACCTCACTACAGCAGCAACACCACCTTACTACAGCAGCAACACTGCCTCACTACAGCAGCAACACTGCCTCACTACAGCAGCAACACTGCCTCACTACAGCAGCAACACTGCCTCACTACAGCAGCAACACCACCTCACTACAGCAGCAACACCACCTCACTACAGCAGCAACACCACCTCACTACAGCAGCAACACCACCTCACTACAGCAGCAACACCACCTCACTACAGCAGCAACACTGCCTCACTACAGCAGCAACACTGCCTCACTACAGCAGCAACACTGCCTCACTACAGCAGCAACACTGCCTCACTACAACAGCAACACTGCCTCACTACAGCAGCAACACTGCCTCACTACAGCAGCAACACCACCTCACTACAGCAGCAACACCACCTCACTACAGCAGCAACACCACCTCACTACAGCAGCAACACCACCTCATTACAGCAGCAACACCACCTCACTACAGCAGCAACACCACCTTACTACAGCAGCAACACTGCCTCGCTACAGCAGCAACACTGCCTCACTACAGCAGCAACACTGCCTCACTATAGCAGCAACACTGCCTCACTACAGCAGCAACACCACCTCACTACAGCAGCAACACCACCTCACTACAGCAGCAACACCACCTCACTACAGCAGCAACACCACCTCACTACAGCAGCAACACCACCTCACTACAGCAGCAACACTGCCTCACTACAGCAGCAACACTGCCTCACTACATCAGCAACACTGCCTCACTACAGCAGCAACACCACCTCACTACATCAGCAACACTGCCTCACTACAGCAGCAACACTGCCTCACTACAGCAGCAACACTGCCTCACTACAGCAGCAACACTGCCTCACTACAGCAGCAACACTGCCTCACTACAGCAGCAACACTGCCTCACTACAGCAACAACACTGCCTCACTACAGCAGCAACACTGCCTCACTACAGCAACAACACTGCCTCACTACATCAGCAACACTGCCTCACTACAGCAGCAACACTGCCTCACTACAGCAGCAACACTGCCTCACTACAGCAGCAACACCACCTCACTACAGCAGCAACACTGCCTCACTACAGCAACAACACTGCCTCACTACAGCAGCAACACTGCCTCACTACAGCAGCAACACTGCCTCACTACAGCAACAACACTGCCTCACTACAGCAGCAACACTGCCTCACTACAGCAGCAACACCACCTCACTACAGCAGCAACACTGCCTCACTACAGCAGCAACACTGCCTCACTACAGCAACAACACTGCCTCACTACAGCAACAACACTGCCTCACTACAGCAGCAACACTGCCTCACTACAGCAGCAACACCACCTCACTACAGCAGCAACACTGCCTCACTACAGCACATGCAAGAGTCTTGGTGAAGGCCGTGGTGAGTAAGCCATAACAATGAACTCTTTGGAGATAGTGAAGAGAAGCCCCCGGTTATTGTACTGCTGTTGGTGATTACTTGGCCGTGCAACACTTACTGTCTGTTAGTTGGTCACATAGTTTTATTATGCACCCCATCTCCATCCCCATCCTGTGGGTAATAGCCTCCCCATACCCATCCTGTGAGTAATAGACGCCCCATACCCATTCTGTGTGTGATAATATTCACCCTATACCGTTCCTATTGGTGATAGTCGCCCCATGCCCATCCTCTGAGTGATAATAGACACCCTATACCCATCGTGTGACTGATAGTATTCACCTCAGACCATCCTGTGAGTAATAATAGTCACCCTAAACCCATCCTGTGAATGATAGTAACCCCATACCCGTTCTGTGGGCGAGTCACTCCATGCCATCCTGAGGGTGATAGTCACCTCATACCCACCCTAGGGGGTGATAATCACCCCATATCCATCCTGTCAGTGATAGAAACCCTATACCCATCCTGTGGGTGATAGTCACCCCATTCACATCCTGTGAGTGAATCACCCCATACTAATCCTGTTTATCTGGAGTTTATCTGGAGAGAGTTCCGGGGTTCAACGCCCCCGCGGCCCGGTCTGTGACCAGGCCTCCTTAGGTCAGTGTCCCAGGATGCGACCCACACCAGTCGACTAACACCCAGGTACCCATTTTACTGATGGGGAACATAGACAACAGGTGGAAAGAAACACGTCCAATGTTTCTACTCTGGCTGGGAATCGAACCCAGGCCCTCACCGTGTGAAGCGAGAGCGTTAACCACCAGGCCACCAAATACCCATCCTGTGAGTGATAGTAGTCATCCCATACCCATCCTGTGAGTGACAGTAGTCATCCCATACCCATCCTGTGAGTGACAGTAGTCATCCCATACCCTTCTGTGGGTGATAGTCACCCCATACCTATCCTGCGAATGAAAGCAGTCACCCCCATACCCATCCTGTGAGTGATGGTAACCCCATACCCATCCTTTAAGTGATAGACACCCCATCCTGTGAGTGATACTAACCTCATGCCCATCCTGTGAGTCATAGTAACCCTATACCCATCCTGTGAGTGATAGCAAACCCATGCCCATCCTGTGAGTGATAGCAACCCCATACCCATCCTGGGTGTGGTAGTCAAAAAGATTACAGAGGTACAAAATGGGTGCAGAGACTGGGCCACACAGTGTCGCTGGCAAACAAGTTACAACGCAACGAACTATTTTCAGGTTTATGATCTGGTAACAACTGTAATATATCACTGTGGTTAAAATGTTTTGATATTCGTTGAACATTTGGGAGTTGTTTCTAAATTCATGATATATTTTCCTCATTGTAGCGGATAATGAGGCGGCGCGCGATAATAGTTCCCCTGGCAAGGTTGAGATCTGGTTACTGCTACGCTGGCCAGTCCTCAGTCCTAACTCTGCAAGTTAGTCTCCGCAAGATAGACCTGGAAATACCTTGTGCAGCTGGTCAATACAAGAGGCACCCTGGCCAGTTCTACAGGAGAAAAAAAGGCAACTACTTGGAGCCTCGTTTTAACCGGCTCAGTATTTGAAATACTTCACTGACACTGATGAAGACGATGAAGAACTGACCATCAACACAGGTGATCCACCAAGACCACACTAACCTTATTAGAGATGTGTGGGAAAAGATACTCTCACATAACAACAGTCCAAGGTTCAGCAGTGACCATTCCGGCTGGGTTCAGCAATGGAGAGACGACTGTCTCCAGGATTTTCAACAATGATAAGCACAAGCCCGAGGTCTACTGACCCATCTCTCTCTCTCTCTCTCTACCTCTCTCTCTCTCTCTCTCTAAAGTCACTAGAAAGTCTCCTGCAGGTTGAAGTACTACGTGGAATACCATAATCTTTTCACCGGGAAGATGTTTAGGTTCAGAAATCAAGGGACAACTCAACACATCATCACCATCATCAATGACGTCGTTGACTGTCTGCGCAAGAAAGGCAGTTTGTCACTGATTGCAATGAGAGATGTAAACACGGCATTTGGCAGTCTCTGGCACAATGGCATAATGTTCAAACTATCTGACAATCCCGACCACGATTGGATATTCCTGAAAGTGGTCTACAATTTCTCAACCAAGAGTCTGATCATCCCTTTCTTCAGCTACAAAACAGCAGATTTCAAGACTACAACCAGAGCACCACAGGGTTCCTGACTGAGTTCTGTTCTACTCAACATCTACGTTAATGGCCTTTCCTAGCCTGAGTACAGGGCACCATCATCATCCAACATGTGGTGTCCTCCACCCCGGCTGGCAGCATCAACACAAAAGTGTCTGAGAAGATAAACAAAGAATTGATAAGAACGGTCAACTGGGAGAGTAAATGGAGACTTACCTTAAACCCGAACGAAGTTCACATCAGCAATATTGGATGTTACCATACGACAACAGAGAACAAAGGAGGAATTACAATCAGAGGCATTTCTAGTGCTGAAGAATTAGACACATCTGCAACCTCTGAGTATCTTTATTTGTAGACTTTTGCCATCCAGTGGCTTTACCAATGCAAATTGGGAAGACTGTAGAATGGAAAGACTGTAGAACTATTTACAAAAGATTACCAAGGATACCGAGTGATCCACCAGATGATAAAGTCTGGATAACGCCGGACCCAGTCTACGCACACCGTAGACAAATCCATCATTGTTGTGACACCTTCGAACACCTGAACGCGTGAGCACTCTGAAGACTACCGTAGGCAGAATATCAAGACAGCCGAAGGCAGAAGACAGTGCTGAGAAAGTAACAGGCTGTCACCTGTGCTTCCACCTACACTTACCGTATGAAAATGCAGGCAGGAAACTTATATGTATACATGTGTATGAGTACTGGGTAGGATACATCCTTCATAAACTTCATGATGACGTAAATTGTCAACCACACACACACACTCAGTGCCAAGTAAAAATCATCAGTGGTTGGGCCACCTATCTTTTATTCCCTCCTCCTCCTCTCTTCTCCTCCATCTCCTTAACCCATTTCCATCCTTCCCCATCCTTCTTCGTCCCCTCCTCACCAGAGCTTTGGTAATAGTTCAACACGATATATCTACATCAGCAGGTGGAGCCAATTGCCGCAGGTACTTGCAGTCCGGTCGAAGTCGGACGGTAAGTAACAGCCACCAGTCTGTTGACATTGTTGGATGTGCCAAAGACAGGCTTGTTAGTGTATCACTGTTGTTGATGACTTGCTACACGCTAGTGTACCACTGTTATTGAGGCTTACAACACGTTAGTGTACCACTGATGTAGATGGTTTGCAACACGCTAGTGTACCGTTGTTGTTGATGGCTTGCTCCACGCTAGTGTAACACTGTGATTGATGGCTTGCAACTCGCTAGTGTACCACTGTTGTTGATGACTTGCAACACGCTAGTGTACCATTGTTGTTGTGCTCTGCAACACGCTAGTATACCACTGTTGTTGTGTCTTGCAACACGCTAGTGTACCACTGTTGTTGTGCCTTGCAACACGCTAGTGTACCGCTGTTGTTGTGCCTTGCAACACGCTAGTGTACCGCTGTTGTTGATGGCTTACAACACGCAGGTGTGCCACTGTTGTTGTGTCTTGCAACACGCTAGTGTACCACTGTTGTTGTGCCTTGCAACACGCTAGTGTACCACTGTTGTTGTGCCTTGCAACACGCTAGTGTACCGCTGTTGTTGATGGCTTACAAAACGTAGGTGTGCCACTGTTGTTGTGTCTTGCAACACGCTAGTGTACCACTGTAGCTGTGCCTTGCAACACGCTAGTGTACCGCTGTTGTGGATGGCTTACAACACACAGGTGTGCCACTGTTGTTGTGTCTTGCAACACGATAGTGTACCACTGTTGCTGTGCCTTGCAACACGCTAGTGTACCAATGTTGTTGTGCCTTGTAACACGCTAGTGTACCACTGTTGTTGTGCCTTGCAACACGCTAGTGTACCACTGTTGTTGTGCCTTGCAACACGCTAGTGTACCACTGTTGTTGTGCCTTGCTACACGCTAGTGTACCACTGTTGTTGTGCCTTGCAATACGCTAGTGTACCACTGTTGTTGTGCCTTGCAACACGCTAGTGTACCACTGTTGTTGTGCCTTGCAATACGCTAGTGTACCACTGTTGTTGTGCCTTGCTACACGCTAGTGTACCACTGTTGTTGCACAACGCTTTGCTACACGCTATTGTACCACTGTTGTTGTGCCTTGCAATACGCTGGTGTACCACTGTTGTTGTGCCTTGCAACACGCTAGTGTACCACTGTTGTTGTGCCTTGCAATACGCTGGTGTACCACTGTTGTTGTGCCTTGCAACACGCTAGTGTACCACTGTTATTGTGCCTTGCAACACGCTAGTGTACCACTGTTGTTGTGCATTGCAATACGCTGGTGTACCACTGTTGTTGTGCCTTGCAATACGCTGGTGTACCACTGTTGTTGTGCCTTGCAACACGCTAGTGTACCACTGTTGTTGTGCCTTGCAATACGCTGGTGTACCACTGTTGTTGTGTCTTGCTACACGCTAGTGTACCACTGTTGTTGTGCCTTGCTACACGCTAGTGTACCACTGTTGTTGTGCCTTGTAACACGCTAGTGTACCACTGTTGTTGTGCCTTGCTACACGCTAGTGTACCACTGTTGTTGTGCCTTGTAACACGCTAGTGTACCACTGTTGTTGTGCCTTGCAACACGCTAGTGTACCACTGTTGTTGTGCCTTGTAACACGCTAGTGTACCACTGTTGTTGTGCCTTGTAACACGCTAGTGTACCACTGTTGTTGTGCCTTGCAACACGCTAGTGTACCACTGTTGTTGTGCCTTGTAACACGCTAGTGTACCACTGTTGTTGTGCCTTGAACACGCTAGTGTACCACTGTTGTTGTGCCTTGTAACACGCTAGTGTACCACTGTTGTTGTGCCTTGTAACACGCTAGTGTACCACTGTTGTTGTGCCTTGCAACACGCTAGTGTACCACTGTTGTTGTGCCTTGTAACACGCTAGTGTACCACTGTTGTTGTGCCTTGTAACACGCTAGTGTACCACTGTTGTTGTGCCTTGCAACACGCTAGTGTACCACTGTTGTTGTGCCTTGTAACACGCTAGTGTACCACTGTTGTTGTGCCTTGCAACACGCTAGTGTACCACTGTTGTTGTGCCTTGCTACACGCTAGTGTACCACTGTTGTTGTGCCTTGTTACACGCTAGTGTACCACTGTTGTTGTGTCTTGCAACACGCTAGTGTACCACTGTTGTTGTGCCTTGCAATACGCTAGTGTACCACTGTTGTTGTGCCTTGCAATACGCTAGTGTACCACTGTTGTTGTGCCTTGCAATACGCTAGTGTACCACTGTTGTTGTGCCTTGCAATACGCTAGTGTACCACTGTTGTTGTGCCTTGCAATACGCTAGTGTACCACTGTTGTTGTGCCTTGCAATACGCTAGTGTACCACTGTTGCTGTGCCTTGCAACACGCTAGTGTACCACTGTTGTTGTGCCTTGTAATACGCTAGTGTACCACTGTTGTTGTGCCTTGCAACACGCTAGTGTACCACTGTTGTTGTGCCTTGCAATACGCTAGTGTACCACTGTTGTTGTGCCTTGCAATACGCTAGTGTACCACTGTTGTTGTGCCTTGCAACACGCTAGTGTACCACTGTTGTTGTGCCTTGCAACACGCTAGTGTACCACTGTTGTTGTGCCTTGCTACACGCTAGTGTACCACTGTTGTTGTGCCTTGCAACACGCTAGTGTACCACTGTTGTTGTGCCTTGCTACACGCTAGTGTACCACTGTTGTTGTGCCTTGCTACACGCTAGTGTACCACTGTTGTTGTGCCTTGCAACACGCTAGTGTACCACTGTTGTTGTGCCTTGCAACACGCTCGTGTACAACTGTTGTTGTGCCTTGCAACACGCTAGTGTACCACTATTGTTGTATCTTGCAACACGCTAGTGTGCCACTGTTGTTGTGCCTTGCAACATGCTAGTGTACCACTGTTGTTGTGCCTTGCAACACGCTAGTGTACCACTGTTGTTGTGCCTTGCAACACGCTAGTGTACCACTGTTGTTGTGCCTTGCTACACGCTAGTGTACCACTGTTGTTGTGCCTTGCAACACGCTAGTGTAACACTGTTATTGTCCCTTGCAACAAGCTAGTGTACCACTGTTGTGCTTTGCAACACGCTAGTGTACCACTGTTGTTGTACCTTGCAACACGCTAGTGTACCACTGTTGTTGTGCCTTGCTACACGCTAGTGTACCACTGTTGTTGTGTCTTGCAACACGCTAGTGTACCACTGTTGTTGTGCCTTGCAACACGCTAGTGTACCACTGTTGTTGTGTCTTGCTACACGCTAGTGTACCACTGTTGTTGTGCCTTGTAACACGCTAGTGTACCACTGTTGTTGTGCCTTGCTACACGCTAGTGTACCACTGTTGTTGTGCCTTGCAACACGCTAGTGTACCACTGTTGTTGTGCCTTGCAACACGCTAGTGTACCACTGTTGTTGTGCCTTGCAACACGCTAGTGTACCACTGTTGTTGTGCCTTGCAACACGCTAGTGTACCACTGTTGTTGTGCCTTGCTACACGCTAGTGTACCACTGTTGTTGTGCCTTGCAACACGCTAGTGTACCACTGTTGTTGTGCCTTGCTACACGCTAGTGTACCACTGTTGTTGTGTCTTGCTACACGCTAGTGTACCACTGTTGTTGTGCCTTGTAACACGCTAGTGTACCACTGTTGTTGTGCTTGCTACACGCTAGTGTACCACTGTTGTTGTGCCTTGTAACACGCTAGTGTACCACTGTTGTTGTGTCTTGCTACACGCTAGTGTACCACTGTTGTTGTGCCTTGCTACGCGCTAGTGTACCATGTTGTTGTGCCTTGCTACGCGCTAGTGTACCACTGTTGTTGTGCCTTGCTACGCGCTAGTGTACCACTGTTGTTGTGCCTTGCTACGCGCTAGTGTACCACTGTTGTTGTGCCTTGCAACACGCTAGTGTACCACTGTTGTTGTGTCTTGCTACATGCTAGTGTACCACTGTTGTTGTGCCTTGCAACACGCTAGTGTACCACTGTTGTTGTGCCTTGCAAGACGCTAGTGTACCACTGTTGTTGTGCCTTGCTACACGCTAGTGTACCACTGTTGTTGTGCCTTGCTACACGCTAGTGTACCACTGTTGTTGTGCCTTGCTACACGCTAGTGTACCACTGTTGTTGTGCCTTGCTACACGCTAGTGTACCACTGTTGTTGTGCCTTGTAACACGCTAGTGTACCACTGTTGTTGTGCCTTGCAACACGCTAGTGTACATGTTGTTGTGCCTTGTAACACGCTAGTGTACCACTGTTGTTGTGCCTTGTAACACGCTAGTGTACCACTGTTGTTGTGCCTTGCAACACGCTAGTGTACCACTGTTGTTGTGCCTTGCAACACGCTAGTGTACCGCTGTTGTTGATGGCTTACAAAACGTAGGTGTGCCACTGTTGTTGTGTCTTGCAACACGCTAGTGTACCACTGTTGTTGTGCCTTGTAACACGCTAGTGTACCACTGTTGTTGTGCCTTGCAACACGCTAGTGTACCACTGTAGCTGTGCCTTGCAACACGCTAGTGTACCGCTGTTGTGGATGGCTTACAACACACAGTGTGCCACTGTTTTTGTGTCTTGCAACACGATAGTGTACCACTGTTGCTGTGCCTTGCAACACGCTAGTGTACCAATGTGTTGTGCCTTGTAACACGCTAGTGTACCACTGTTTGTTGTGCCTTGAAACACGCTAGTGTACCACTGTTGTTGTGCCTTGCAACACGCTAGTGTACCACTGTTGTTGTGCCTTGCTACACGCTAGTGTACCACTGTTGTTGTGCCTTGCAATACGCTAGTGTACCACTGTTGTTGTGCCTTGCAACACGCTAGTGTACCACTGTTGTTGTGCCTTGCAATACGCTAGTGTACCACTGTTGTTGTGCTTGAAATACGCTAGTGTACCACTGTTGTTGTGCCTTGCAAACACGCTAGTGTACCACTGTTGTTGTGCCTTGCAACACGCTAGTGTACCACTGTTGTTGTGCCTTGCAATACGCTAGTGTACCACTGTTGTTTGCCTTGCAACACGCTAGTGTACCACTGTTGTTGTGCCTTGCAACACGCTAGTGTACCACTGTTGTTGTGCCTTGCAATACGCTAGTGTACCACTGTTGTTTTGCCTTGTAACACGCTAGTGTACCACTGTTGTTGTGCCTTGCTACACGCTAGTGTACCACTGTTGTTGTGCCTTGCTACACGCTAGTGTACCACTGTTGTTGTGCCTTGCTACACGCTAGTGTACCACTGTTGTTGTGCCTTGCTACACGCTAGTGTACCACTGTTGTTGTACACGCTTGCTACACGCTATTGTACCACTGTTGTTGTGCCTTGCAATACGCTGGTGTACCACTGTTGTTGTGCCTTGCAACACGCTAGTGTACCACTGTTGTTGTGCCTTGCAATACGCTGGTGTACCACTGTTGTTGTGCCTTGCAACACGCTAGTGTACCACTGTTATTGTGCCTTGCAACACGCTAGTGTACCACTGTTGTTGTGCCTTGCAATACGCTGGTGTACCACTGTTGTTGTGCCTTGCAATCGCTGGTGTACCACTGTTGTTGTGCCTTGCAACACGTAGTGTACCACTGTTGTTGTGCCTTGCAATACGCTAGTGTACCACTGTTGTTGTGTCTTGCTACACGCTAGTGTACCACTGTTGTTGTGCCTTGCTACACGCTAGTGTACCACTGTTGTTGTGCCTTGTAACACGCTAGTGTACCACTGTTGTTGTGCCTTGCTACACGCTAGTGTACCACTGTTGTTGTGCCTTGTAACACGCTAGTGTACCACTGTTGTTGTGCCTTGCAACACGCTAGTGTACCACTGTTGTTGTGCCTTGTAACACGCTAGTGTACCACTGTTGTTGTGCTTGCAACACGCTAGTGTACCACTGTTGTTGTGCCTTGTAACACGCTAGTGTACCACTGTTGTTGTGCCTTGTAACACGCTAGTGTACCACTGTTGTTGTGCCTTGTAACACGCTAGTGTACCACTGTTGTTGTGCCTTGTAACACGCTAGTGTACCACTGTTGTTGTGCCTTGCAACACGCTAGTGTACACTGTTGTTGTGCCTTGTAACACGCTAGTGTACCACTGTTGTTGTGCCTTGTAACACGCTAGTGTACCACTGTTGTTGTGCCTTGCAACACGCTAGTGTACCACTGTTGTTGCCTTGTAACACGCTAGTGTACCACTGTTGTTGTGCCTTGCAACACGCTAGTGTACCACTGTTGTTGTGCCTTGCTACACGCTAGTGTCCCACTGTTGTTGTGCCTTGCTACACGCTAGTGTACCACTGTTGTTGTGTCTTGCAACACGCTAGTGTACCACTGTTGTTGTGCCTTGCAATACGCTAGTGTACCACTGTTGTTGTGCCTTGCAATACGCTAGTGTACCACTGTTGTTGTGCCTTGCAATACGCTAGTGTACCACTGTTGTTGTGCCTTGCAATACGCTAGTGTACCACTGTTGTTGTGCCTTGCAATACGCTAGTGACCACTGTTGTTGTGCCTTGCAATACGCTAGTGTACCACTGTTGTTGTGCCTTGCAACACGCTAGTGTACCACTGTTGTTGTGCCTTGCAATACGCTAGTGTACCACTGTTGTTGTGCCTTGCAACACGCTAGTGTACCACTGTTGTTGTGGCCTTGCAATACGCTAGTGTACCACTGTTGTTGTGCCTTGCAATACGCTAGTGTACCACTGTTGTTGTGCCTTGCAACACGCTAGTGTACCACTGTTGTTGTGCCTTGCAACACGCTAGTGTACCACTGTTGTTGTGCCTTGCTACACGCTAGTGTACCACTGTTGTTGTGCCTTGCAACACGCTAGTGTACCACTGTTGTTGTGCCTTGCTACACGCTAGTGTACCACTGTTGTTGTGCCTTGCTACACGCTAGTGTACCACTGTTGTTGTGCCTTGCAACACGCTAGTGTACCACTGTTGTTGTGCCTTGCAACACGCTCGTGTACAACTGTTGTTGTGCCTTGCAACACGCTAGTGTACCACTGTTGTTGTATCTTGCAACACGCTAGTGTGCCACTGTTGTTGTGCCTTGAACACGCTGTGTACCACTGTTGTTGTGCCTTGCAACACGCTAGTGTACCACTGTTGTTGTGCCTTGTAACACGCTAGTGTACCACTGTTGTTGTGCCTTGCAACACGCTAGTGTACCACTGTTGTTGTGCCTTGCTCACGCTAGTGTACCACTGTTGTTGTCCCTTGCAACACGCTAGTGTACCACTGTTGTTTTCCCTTGCAACACGCTCGTGTACAACTGTTGTTGTGCCTTGCAACACGCTAGTGTACCCTGTTTTGTATCTTGCAACACGCTAGTGTGCCACTGTTTTTTGTGCCTTGCAACATGCTAGTGTACCACTGTTTTGTGCCTTGCAACACGCTAGTGTACCACTGTTGTTGTGCCTTGCAACACGCTAGTGTACCACTGTTGTTTTTGCCTTGCTACACGCTAGTGTACCACTGTGTTGTGCCTTGCAAACACGCTAGTGTACCACTGTTATTGTCCCTTGCAACAAGCTAGTGTACCACTGTTGTGCTTTGCAACACGCTAGTGAAACCACTGTTGTTGTACCTTGCAACACGCTAGTGTACCACTGTTTTTGTCCCTTGCTACACGCTAGTGTACCACTGTTGTTGTGTCTTGCAACACGCTAGTGACCAAACTGTTGTTGTGCCTTGCAACACGCTAGTGTACCACTGTTGTTGTGTCTTGCTACACGCTAGTGTACCACTGTTGTTGTGCCTTGTAACACGCTAGTGTACCACTGTTGTTGTCCCTTGTTTACACCCCTAGTGTACCACTGTTGTTGTGCCTTGCAACACGCTAGTGTACCACTGTTGTTGTGCCTTGCAACACGCTAGTGTACCACTGTTGTTGTGCCTTGCAACACGCTAGTGTACCACTGTTGTTGTGCCTTGCAACACGCTAGTGTACCACTGTTGTTGTGCCTTGCTACACGCTAGTGTACCACTGTTGTTGTGCCTTGCAACACGCTAGTGTACCACTGTTGTTGTGCCTTGCTACACGCTAGTGTACCACTGTTGTTGTGTCTTGCTACACGCTAGTGTACCACTGTTGTTGTGCCTTGTAACACGCTAGTGTACCACTGTTGTTGTGCCTTGCTACACGCTAGTGTACCACTGTTGTTGTGCCTTGTAACACGCTAGTGTACCACTGTTGTTGTGTCTTGCTACACGCTAGTGTACCACTGTTGTTGTGCCTTGCTACGCGCTAGTGTACCACTGTTGTTGTGCCTTGCTACGCGCTAGTGTACCACTGTTGTTGTGCCTTGCTACGCGCTAGTGTACCACTGTTGTTGTGCCTTGCAACACGCTAGTGTACCACTGTTGTTGTGTCTTGCTACATGCTAGTGTACCACTGTTGTTGTGCCTTGCTACACGCTAGTGTACCACTGTTGTTTTGCCTTGCTACACGCTAGTGTACCACTGTTGTTGATGGCTTACAACACGCTAGTGTACCACTGTTGTTGTGCCTTGCTACGCGCTAGTGTACCACTGTTGTTGTGCCTTGCTACACGCTAGTGTACCACTGTTGTTGATGGCTTACAACACGCTAGTGTACCACTGTTGTTGTGCCTTGCTACGCGCTAGTGTACCACTGTTGTTGTGCCTTGTAACACGCTAGTGAACCACTGTTGTTGTGCCTTGTAACACGCTAGTGTACCACTGTTGTTGTGCCTTGCAACACGCTAGTGTACCACTGTTGTTGTGCCTTGCTACGCGCTAGTGTACCACTGTTGTTGTGCCTTGCAACACGCTAGTGTACCACTGTTGTTGTGCCTTGCAACACGCTAGTGTACCACTGTTGTTGTGCCTTGCTACTACGCTAGTGTACCACTGTTGTTGTGCCTTGCTACACGCTAGTGTACCACTGTTGTTGTGCCTTGCTACACGCTAGTGTACCACTGTTGTTGTGCCTTGCTACACGCTAGTGTCCACTGTTGTTGTGCTTGCTACACGCTAGTGTACCACTGTTGTTGTGCCTTGTAACACGCTAGTGTACCACTGTTGTTGTGCCTTGCAACACGCTAGTGTACCACTGTTGTTGTGCTTGCAACACGCTAGTGTACCACTTTTGTTGTGCCTTGCAACACGCTAGTGTACCACTGTTGTTGTGCCTTGCAACACGCTAGTGTACCACTGTTGTTATTCTTTTATTAAAGCAACCATTCATGACCTTTTTTTCACAGTGAGAATCATCCCCATGATTTATACTTAATATTCAATTTATCAATATTTCTTATTCACTCACCCCAGTATTCCTGACAAATGCACCTGGCACCTCAGCACTGCAGTGTAAAAGTGCCTTCCACACCAGCATTACAGTGTTAGAGTGCCACTGGCACTATAGTGCCAGGGAGGCATGGTGGTTATTCTCCTCTCACAGCCAAGGCAGTAATCCTCTTCTGCTCTTGGCTTCTTACGAGGTCTTTAACTCTCCTGTGTTCCTCTTAAAGCCATACAGTGAACACACACACACACACACACACACACACAACACACACACACACACACACACACACACACACACACACACACACACACACAGATCATGAGTGTACAAACACCTCTCACCGGCCTCTTGACTTAATTATCTCACAGCCTTAGGGAGAGGTACGTGCTTGTCGGTGCTCCTTGGTGGGAGGGAGGCAGGGAGGTTAGGAAAGTGAGAGGGAGAAAAGGAGAGAGAGGGGAAGAAAGAAGGGAGGGGAAGTGGGAGAGAGGAAGGAGAGGTGGTTGGGAGACAAGGGTGGGAGAAAGCAGAGATGAAGGGAGGCAGGAAGGGAGAAAGAAAGCAGTGATAGACGTTAATTTGAATGGAAACAAGAAAAGAAAGAATAAGAGGCAATGAATTAGGTAAAAGGGAAGAAAGTTACAGAAATTGCAAAGTGAGAGAGGGAGGGAGGAGGTGAGAAAAGAAGGGAGGAAGTGAGAGAGAGAGAAGGAGGGAGGGGGAGGGAAAGAGAGTTGAAGGCAAGGAAGGACGGAAAGATAATGGAGAAAGAAGAGCTGAACAACTGAATTTTACCCCCGAAAAGGATAGTGTATTGTGAAGCTAATATCTATCCTGTGGACGGCAGTGGCTAGTGTACTACACTTCCCATATCAATCCTATGGACGGTAGCGCAGGATCACTTAGGCACAGAAAATCCTAGAAACTAGGCCAGAAGGAGGAGTAGCAAGAGTACGCTTAGGTATATACTAAAAAAATACACCAAAATATATAATAACACGAGTACACACAGTTATATACTTAGGTGTATTTTAACAAGAGTACACTCGGGTATATATTGATAGTATCTTGATAACTTATACAGATATACTTTAACTGTTACAGATAGTCTGTCATGTTGTTGGGCACAAGAGCTAGACTTCAACAGGATGGAGAGAGACAATACACGTAGAAGCTTTCATGGAGCATCGTTTCGCTCTGTAGAGCTTCAAGAAGCTTAGAATTAATAAAGCTCTACACAGAGCGTGACGTTGTCCCAGTGAAAGCCTCTCTGCCTCCCTCTCCTTTTTACTTCCCCCCTTTTTATATGTAATTTTTTAAAGGATTTTAAATCAAAGCAGATAGTAAAACCCCAGACACCCGGAGAAAAAAATGGCTCTCCCCAGTAAGTGATGTGAGGGGGTGCGGTTAAAATTTTGGGGTTACTTGAGTGGTGACGGTTAAAAAATTGTGGTTTTTGGGTGGTGTGGTTGAAAATTGGGGTTCTTGAGTGGTGTGGTTAAATTTTGGGGTTACTTAGGGGTTTGATGGTTGAAAATTGTGGTTACTTGAGGGTGAGGTTGAAAATTGGGGTTTACTTGAGGGGTGAGGTTGGAATTGGGGTTACTTAAGGGTGATGGTTGAAAATTGTGGTTATTGGTGGTTGAGGGTTTGAAAATTGTGGTTATTGAGTGGTGACGGTTAAATTGTGGTTACTTGAGTGGTGATGGTTGAAAATTGTGGTTACTTGAGTGGTGATGGTTGAAAATTGTGGTTACTTGAGTGGTGATGGTTGAAAATTGTGGTTACTTGAGTGGTGATGGTTGAAAATTGTGGTTATTTTAGTGGTGGGTTAAAAAATTGGGGTTATTGAGTGGTGTGTTGGAAATTGTGGTTATTTAAAGTGGGGAGGTTGAAATTGTGGTTCTGGGGGTGTGGTTGAAAATTGTGGTTACTTGATGTGCGGTTGAAAATTGGGGTTACTTGGTGGTGACGGTTGAAATTGGGGTTACTTTGAGTGGTGATGGTTAAAAAATTTGGGGTTCTGAGGGGTGAGGGTTGAAAATTGTGTTACTTAATGGGAGGGGTTGAAAATTGTGGTTACTTGGTGGGGGGTTAAAAATTGGGGTTTTTTGAGGGGTGCGGTTGAAAATTGTGGTTACTTGAGTGGTGATGGTTGAAAATTGTGGTTACTTGAGTGGTGATGGTTGAAAATTGTGGTTACTTGAGTGGTGACGGTTGAAAATTGTGGTTACTTGAGTGGTGATGGTTGGAAATTGGGGTTTTACTTGATGGTGAGGTTGAAATTGTGGTTACTTGATGGTGAGGGTTTTGAAAATTGTGGTTACTTGGTGGTGATTTTTAAAAAATTGTGGTTACTTGAGTGGTGATTTTTAAAATTTGGGGTTCCCTGGTGGTGATGGTTGAAAATTGGGGTTTTCTTGAGTGGGCGGTAAAATTTTTGGGGTTACTTGAGTGGTGAGGTTAAAAATTTGTGGTTATTTGAGTGGTGATGGTTTGAAAATTGGGGTTTATTGAGTGTGTGGTTAAAAATTTGCTTACTTGAGTGGGACGGTTGAAAATTGTGATTCTTGAGTGGTGAGGGTTAAAAATTGTGATACTTGAGTGGTGATTTGAAAATTTGGTTTTTTGATGGTGAGGGTTGAAAATTGTGGTTACTTAAGGGGGATGGTTGAAATTGTGGTTTATTATTGGTGAGGGTTTGAAGATTGTAGTTATGTTTTGGG
Source organism: Cherax quadricarinatus (assembly GCF_026875155.1). Taxonomy (NCBI): domain Eukaryota; kingdom Metazoa; phylum Arthropoda; class Malacostraca; order Decapoda; family Parastacidae; genus Cherax; species Cherax quadricarinatus. The sequence continues at coordinate 117,449,452 of NC_069400.1, read as the reverse complement.
TTGACCGACGAACAAAGAAACATGAAATAAAAATATCGAAAAAGAAGGATATTGAAAAAAACAAAAATAATTCATAGCCAAGGCAAACTGAGAAAAAAGTGGGGTTTGTTTTTTTGGTTTTTATCAACTTTTAATATTTTCAATGAAAAAAATTGTCAGTGAGGCAGAAATCTGAATACCGGCAAGATTTTGTTACAATTTTTCTTTTGTTCATTTACCCCCGTGTGTCGTCGTGCGATAGGTTGTTCCCCTGTTTCACAAGAACGCGGAACTTTCCCCGTCACCCGAGGAAAACTAAAAAGGGAAAGCTTTGAGGGGTTTCCCCCCAAAACCTGGTGAATCTTCAGCCCGGGGGTATTTGAGGGAAATTGGGATCATCGGCAAAACCTTCATTTCTTCACATTCATCAGGCATTGCAGACGAAGGGCCTAGACAAAAATTTGCTCTTTCAAGAGGACGAAATTTGCCACAGACGATTCCTCTTTCTCAAGGTAACATGCAGAATTTTCTAAGACGATAAGGGGAAGTTTTAAAGGATGTCGTGTTATGATTCCAAAAACCATTAAGACTTGCCAGAGCAGGACACAGACAGGACAACATTTGGGGTTGGTGCAGGCACCATTTTTTGTGGTGGTTGTGGGCAAACCCTACATTGGCGAGACTTAAAATCTAAACACGAGAAAAAACCAATATGTTTTTAAAATCACAATTCCCGCACCCATCGTGGTTTTTTTGGATAAAAATTAACAACCCTTTTTTTGGCAAAATACAAAACTTGTCCCTTTATAAAGGAACAAAACCGAACATGCCCCAAAAACTGTTTTATTTTACCAGAAAGCCAAGAAGGTGAAGAAATTGACGCATGTTTAATATTGGGAAAAGTTTGTGGAAAAAATTTTTCTGACAAAGTTACTCTGGAGCTGAACGTATGTCTAATTCCTCATTATCTTGGTATTGTAATGACACCAGAACTATGGCACATTTAGATAAGTAAAGTCACTTCCATACATCATAAAACACCGGTAGTTTTGACCACAGGGTTATATAAGAATAAGGCAAAATGCCTCTTCCACAAGCCAGGCGGCATTTCAACCTAACTGAGCAGTGTACCTACCTTCATTGACTCACGAGTCGTGAAAATGTGATGATTTCTCATGACATATACAAGGTTCTCATCTACCTCTCCTCTTACAACTGTACACACATAAGCTTTGTATCATTTGTATGACTTAGTAAAGCTCTAACAGTGAGAACCGTTGTTCTAATAAATACCTGCTCTACAACCTCTGCATTTTTTTCATATTTACACTACGCTTATTAGGCAAAGTTATCGTTGCTTTTAAAGTCAAGATTGCAAACTCTGCCTGAAGGTACCAACACATGAAGTAAAATATTACAAAATATATTATTAATAATAATGAAAATAACGTCTATCCAACTCTGTTCATATCTGCCGCAAATCCCTCAAAAAAACATTTGCATAATTGACTCCATAATTCTAGGAAAATTTGCATAATTATAAAAAAAGTTATGCCACTTGAAAATTCTTAATTCGGGGAAAAGATTATTTTTTTTTTTAAGTTCTGAAGAAAGAAACTTGAGGTTTTTATATAGTTATCGAAGTTATTAAAACGTGTGAATGTAGACGAGAGATTTGTGTCTGCCTTCACCAAGGCTGCTGCTGCGGTACGACCTCTGGCCTCGCTACTGCTGCGGTACGACCTCTGGTTTCGCTGCTGCTGCTGCGGTACGACCTCTGGTTTCGCTGCTGCTGCTGCGGTACGACCTCTGGTTTCGCTGCTGCTGCTGCGGTATGACCTCTGGTTTCGCTGCTGCTGCTGCGGTACGACCTCTGGCCTCGCTACTGCTGCGGTACGACCTCTGGTTTCGCTTCTGCTGCGGTACGACCTCTGGCCTCGCTGCTGCTGCGGTAAGACCTCTGGTTTCGCTTCTGCTGCGGTACGACCTCTGGCCTCGCTGCTGCTGCGGTATGACCTCTGGTTTCGCTGCTGCTGCTGCGGTACGACATCTGGCCTCGCTACTGCTGCTGCGGTACGACCTCTGGCCTCGCTACTGCTGCGGTACGACCTCTGGTTTCGCTTCTGCTGCGGTACGACTTGCCTCGCTGCTGCTGCGGTACGCCTCTGGTTTCGCTTCTGCTGCGGTACGACCTCTGGCCTCGCTGCTGCTGCGGTACGACCTCTGGTTTCGCTTCTGCTGCGGTACGACCTCTGGCCTCGCTGCTGCTGCGGTACGACCTCTGGCCTCGCCGCTGCTGCTGCGGTGCGACCTCTGGTTTCGCTGCTGCTGCGGAACGACCTCTGGCCTCGCTGCTGCTGCGGTACGACCTCTGGCCTCGCCGCTGCTGCTGCAGTACGACCTCTGGCCTCGCTGCTGCTGCGGTACGACCTCTGGCCTCGCCGCTGCTGCTGCTGCTGCAGTACGACCTCTGACCTCGCTGCTGTGCTGCGGTGCGACCTCTGGCTCGCCGCCGCTGTAGCTGCTGCTGCGGTACGACCTATGGACTCACTGTGGCTGCATACACCCGGGCCTCCCCACTGCTGCTACGCAGCGGTACGCCCTTGACTTCGCTGCTGTCTGTACGCCCTCTGCCCCTCGCTGCTGCGCAGTACGACCCGGGCCCTCGCCGTGCGCTGCTCGGTGCGACCTCGGGTTTCGCTGCTGCTGGGGGTACGCCTCTGCCTCGCCGCTGCTGCCTGGGGTACGACCTCGGGGCATCGCCGCCGCTGCTGCGGGGTACGACCCTGACCTCGCTGGCTGAGTGACCTCGGCCCGCCACTGCTGTTACGCAGCGGTACACCACGACCTCGCTGCTGCTGCAGTAGGGCCCTCTGCCTTGCCGCGCTCTGGGGTACGAACCTCTGGCCCGCCGCTGCAGGCGATCGACCTCGGCCTCGTGCTGCTGCTTTTACGACCTCGGGCCCTCGCCGCTGCAGCGGTACGCCCTCGGGGCCTTGCTGATGCGAACGACCTCGGGCCTCGCTGCTGCTGAGGAAACGCCTTGGTCTCGCGCTCTGTGGTACGACTTTTACGCACGGTATGCCTTTGGCCTTTGCTCTCTGGGTACGACCTCTGGCCTTTCTACTGTTGAGGCCGACCCCGGTTAGCGCTTCTGTGATCGACCTCGGGCCTTGCGATCGGTCACCTCTGACCTTTCGCGCTGAGGCCGACCCCTGGCCTGGGGTGCTGCTGAGGGACGACCTCTGGATTCTCTGCGCTTTCGGACGGAGGGTCAGCCTGATCCACTTTTGGCTTAAAAGACCCGAGGGTTTTGGTCCTTCCTATGGATGTAACATTAAAATTCCGAGGAAATAAATTGTGCTTTTAAAGCCAGGCTCTGTTAAAAACCTACGCTTACGTTCCCCCTGAATATAATAATAATAATAAAATATAATAATAAATTATAATAATAATAATAAAATAATAATAAAATAAAAAAATAAAAAATAAAAAATAAAAAAAAAATAATAAAAATAATAAAAATAAAAATAATATAAAAAAAATAAAAATGATAAAAAATAAATAAAAAAAATAAAATTTAAAAAAATAATAATATATAAAATAATAAAAGATAAAAATATAATAATAAAAAATAATTTAAAATAATATAAAAAAATAATGATAAAAAATATAATAAAAATAAAATAAAATAATAATAATAAAATAAAAAAAATAAAATAATAATAAAATAATAAAAAAAAATAATAATAAAAATAATAAAAATATAATAAAATAATAAAATAACAATAAAAAAATAAAATAAAATTAATTAAAATAATAAAAATAATAAAATAATAAAAAAATAATAATAATAATAATAAAAATAAAAAAAAAATAAAAATAAAAAAAATAATAATAAAAAAAAATACACTAATAAAAAAGTAAAGATGGAATTAAATTTTGAAGGGGTTATTAAAGAAGACATTCTATCAAGTCAAAAGGGAAAATGAGGTAGAAGAGGGAATCTTCAGCAGGTACTGGCTTATTACCTCAACAGTGTTGCAGCAGTACTGGGTTATTACCTCACACAGTGTTGCAGCAGGTATGGATTAACCTCACACATGTTTTCAGCAGGACTGGTTATTACCTACACAGTGTTGCGCAGGGACTGGGTTATTACCTCACACAGTGTTTCAGCAGGGAGGTTTTTTTACCCACACAGTTTTGCAGGGACTCTATTACCCACACATGTTGAGAGGACGGGTTATTACCTCCACGTGTTGCAGAGGGATGGATTTTTCCTCACACATGTTTTTAGCAGGTACTGGATTAACCTCACACATTTTACAGGTACGGCTTATTACCCCACACAGTTTGCAGCGGGACTGGAAATTTTTATCAACAGGGGTTTAGCAGGGACTGGGGTTATTCCTACACAGTGTTGCAGCAGTACTGGGTTATTACCTCACACAGTTTGCAGCAGGTACTGGAATTTCCCTCACACAGTGTTCAGCAGTACTGGGGTTTTTACCTCACACAGTGTTGAGCAGGTAGGTTATACCCACACAGGTTGTAAGTACTGGATTATTTCCTCACACAGGGGGTACAGGGACTGGCTTTTTAAACCCCCACAGTGTGCAGCAGGGCTTTATTTCCTCACACAGTTTTAGCAGGTACTGGATTTTTACCTCACCAGTGTTGTACCCGGGAGGGTTATTCCCAGAGTTTGCAGCGGTACGGATTATTACCTAACGTGTTGGCAGGGACTGGATTATTCCCCCACACAGTGTTTACCGGGACGGATTATTTACCTCACACAGTTTTTGAGCAGGGACTGATTTTTTACCTCACACAGTGTTTTAGGTCTGGGTTATACCTAACACGGTTTGTAGAGGTTACTGGCTTTTTTACCTCACACAGGTTTCGCAGGTTTCTGGTTTTTTACCCACACATGTTGCAGCAGGTACGGATTTTCCCCAATGTTGCAACAGGTACTGGCTTATTTCCCCCACACATTTTCACAGGTACTGGCTTATTACCTCACACGGTTTAGCCCAGGTTTTTCCCCCTTTTTCAATATAAAACCCACACATTTTTTTGAGCAGGGCGGGTTATTAAAACCCCACACAGTGTTTTTAGCAGGGCTATTATTTTCCTAAAAAACAGTGTTTAGCAGGTCTGGAATTTTACCTCCACAGTTTTTGAGGCAGGTACTGGTTTTAAACCCCACACAGGTTTTTAGCAGGGGACTGGGGTTATTACCTCACACAGTGTTGAAACAAGGACTGGGATTATTACCTCACACAGTTTGGCCAACAGGGATTTATTCCCCACACAGTTTGAGCAGGTAAGGTTTTTTACCTCACACAGGTTGGCAGGTACTGGTTATTACCTCACCAAATGTTGCAAAACAGGTACTGGAAATTTCCTCACACAGTGTTGCAGAGGGACGGTTTTTAAACCCCACACAGGTTGCAGCAGGGACTGGTTTTACCTCACCAGTGTTGCAGCAGGTACTGGATTATTACCCCCACAGTGTTGCAGCAGGTTTGGGGTTATACCTCCACAGTGTTGCAGCAGGTAAAATGGATTATTACCTCACACAGTGTTTTCAGCAGGTACTGGGGTTATACCTCACACAGTGGTTGGCCCCGGTATGGATTATACCCACACAGTGTTTCAGCGGTACTGGAAAAATTTTCCCCACACAGTGTTGAGCAGGTAATGGTTATTACCCCACCAGTGTTTAGCAGTACGGATTTTACCCCCACACAGTGTTGAGCAGTTGTTTTATTAAATCACACATTTTGAGCAGGGAATGGTTATTTTCCTCACACAGTGTGACGGTAGGATATTTACCCCACAGTGTTTTTTCAGGGTACTGGATTTTTAAACCTACACAGTGTTGAGCAGGAGGTTATTACCTCACACAGGTGTTGCAAAGGGGACTGGTTATTACTCACACAGTGTTGGGGAGGGAGGATTTTACCTAAACGTGTTGAAACAGTACTGGGGTTATTACCTCACACAGTGTTGAGCAGTACTGGGTTAATAACCTCAACAGTGTTTTTAGCGGTACGGTTAATTTCCCACACATGTTGTAGCAGGTCGATTATTACCTTACACAGTGTTGAGCGTACTGGATTATTACCTCACACGTGTTTAGCAGGTACTGGTTATTACCTCACACAGTTGTTGCAGCAGGTATGGATTAATTTACCTCACACAGTTTTTGAGCGGGACTGGTTTTACCTCACACAGTGTTGCAAGTACTGGTTATTACCTCACAAGTGTTTTTCAAAGGTAAATGGTTATTACCCACACAGTGTTTTTCGCAGGTAAAAGGGTTATTACCCCACACAGGTTGAGCAGGACTGGATTTTTTCCTCACACAGTGTTTAGAGGTACGGTTATTACCTCACACAGTTTAGCAGTTTACGGTTTTAAACCCACACAGGGTTTTCGCAGGTACGGTTATACCTCAACAGTTTTTTTGAGAGGACTGGATTATTACCTCACACAGTGTTGAGAAAATTTACGGTTTTTTACCTCACACAGTGTTGCAGCAGGTACTGGAAAATTACCTCACACAGTTTTGAAAAAGGTACTGTTTTTACCTCCACATGTTTTAGCAGGGACTGGTTTATTACCTCCACACTGTTTTGGGCCGGTACTGTTTTTACCTCACACAGTGTTTTGGCGGACTGGGAAATTCCCCTCACACAGTGTTTTAGCAGGTACTGGATTATTACCTCACACAGGTTTACAGGTACGGGTTAACCTCCACAGTGTTGAGCAGGGACGGTAAAAACCTCACACAGTGTTTTAGCAGTACTGGTTATTACCTCACACAGTGTTTTAGCAGGTACGGATTAAATTCTCCACATGTTGAGCAGGTACGGTTATTAAAACCCCACACAGTTTTTGAAACAGGGACGGGTTATACCTACACAGTTGTAGCGGTAAATGGATTATTACCCCCATGTTTTTGGCAGGTACTGGGTTATTACCCCACCAGGTTGAGCAGGTACTGGATTTTTACCCCCACAGTGTTTTAACAGGTACTGGATTATTAAATCAACGTGGGGAGCAGGGATGGATTATTACCCCACACAGGTTGAGCAGTAATGGTTATTACCCACCAGTGTTGAGCAGGGATGGATTAATTTCCCCCCACAGTGTTTTTAAACAGGTCGGATTATTACCCACACAGTTTAGCAGGTATTTTTATTCCTCACACATGTTTGGCAGGTACGGAATTTTACCCACACAGGTTAGCAGTACTGGTTTTTACCTCACACAGTGTTTAGCAGGTATGGTTATTACTCACCAGTTTGAGCAGGACTGGTTTTTAAAAACCCACACAGGTGAGAAAGGGCGGCTTAAACCCCACATGTTGCAGCAGGGGACGGATTTTTACCTCACCATGGTTAGCAGGTACTGGATTATTCCCCACAGTGTTGAGCAGGAAATGGGTTAATTTCCCACACAGTGTTTTTCGCCGGGATATTTTTTTACCTCACCAAAGGTTTTTTAGCGGGAAAGGATTAATTCCTCACACAGGTTTTAGAGAAAGGTTATTACCTCACCAGTGTTGGAAGGGTAGATTTTTTACCTCCCCCCGTGTTGCAGCAGGGACGGTTTTTAAAAACCCCCACAGGGAGCAGGTACGGTTTTTTACCCCACACTTGTAGAGGGGACGGTTTTTTAAAATCACACAGTGTTGCAGCAGGTACGGGGTTATTACCTCACACAGTGGGCAGGTAGGATTTTTTCCCACCCATGTTGCGCAGGTACGGATTATTACCTCACACAGGGTTTTTCAGCAGGACTGTTTTTTTACCTCCACAGTGTTTTCACAGGTACTGGTTTTTACCTCACCCGTGTGAGCGGTACTGGTTATTACCTCACAAGTGTTGGCCCCCAGGTACGGATTATTACCTCACAAGGGTTTAGCGGTAGGTTATTACCTCCACAGTTTTTTCAGCAGGTAAACCCCTTTTTGGGGATAAATTTCCTCACACAGTGTTTTTACAGGGATGGTTAAATACCCACACATGTTGCAAAACAGGTACGGTTATTTCCTCACACGTGTTTTAGCGGGGGTTATTACCTCACACATGTTTGCAGCAGGACTGGTTATTACCCCCACGGTTGAGCAGGGGACGGTTATTAAAACCCCACAAGTGTTGAGAGGACGGTTATACCTCACACATTGCAGGGAGGACTGGTATTTCCTCCCAGTTTGGAGGGACTGGGTTATTCCCACCAGTGTTAGCAGGACGGGGTTTTTACCTCAAGTGTTGCAGCAGGTACTGGATTATTACCCACACAGTGTTTTTAGCAGGGACTGGTTATTTCCTCCACAGTTTGCAGCAGGGACTGATTATTACCTCACCAGTGTTGCAGGGGACTGGGTTTTAACCTCACACAGTTGGGTTTTTTAAGCAGGGACGGTTATTACCCACACAGTGGTTTTAGCAGGGACTGGGTTTTTTTACCCCACACAGGTTGAGCAGGACGGTTATTTCCCCAAAGGTTGAGCAGGGACTGGTTTTTTTTCCTCACAAATGTTGCGCAGGAAAAGGTTTTTTTACCTCACACAGTGTTGTAGCAGGTACTGTTATTACCTCACACAGTGTTTTTAGCAGGTACTGGGTTTATTACCTCACACAGTGTTGTTAGCAGGTTTCTGATTATTAAACCCCACACATGTTGCAGCAGGTACTGGTTATTACCTCACACAAATGTTGCAGCAGGTACTGGATTTTTTACCTCACACAGTGTTGTGCAGGTACGGATTATTACCTCACACAGTGTTGCAGCAGGTACTGGATTATTACCTCACACAGTGTTGTAGCAGGTACTGGATTATTACCTCACACAGTGTTGTAGCAGGTACTGGATTATTACCTCACACAGTGTTGTAGCAGGTACTGGATTATTACCTCACACAGTGTTGTAGCAGGTACTGGATTATTACCTCACACAGTGTTGCAGCAGGTACTGGATTATTACCTCACACAGTGTTGAGCAAAGGGACGGATTATTACCTCACACAGTGTTGCAGCAGGTACTGGCTTATTACCTCACACAGTGTTGCAGCAGGTACTGGATTATTACCTCACACAGTGTTGCAGCAGGTACTGGATTATTACCTCACACAGTGTTTAGAAGGTTACTGATTTACCTCCACATTGGTAGAGGTACTGGTTATTACCTCACACAGTGTTGTAGCAGGTACTGGCTTATTACCTCACACAGTGTTGCAGCAGGTACTGGATTATTACCTCACACAGTGTTGCAGCAGGTACTGGATTATTACCTCACACAGTGTTGCAGCAGGTACTGGATTATTACCTCACACAGTGTTGCAGCAGGTACTGGATTATTACCTCACACAGTGTTGCAGCAGGTACTGGATTATTACCTCACACAGTGTTGCAGCAGGTACTGGATTATTACCTCACACAGTGTTGCAGCAGGTACTGGATTATTACCTCACACAGTGTTGCAGCAGGTACTGGATTATTACCTCACACAGTGTTGCAGCAGGTACTGGATTATTACCTCACACAGTGTTGTAGCAGGTACTGGATTATTACCTCACACAGTGTTGCAGCAAGGTACTGGCTTTTTAAATTTACACAGTGTTGTAGCAGGTACTGGATTATTACCTCACACAGTGTTGCAGCAGGTACTGGCTTATTACCTCACACAGTGTTGCAGCAGGTTCTGGATTATTACCTCACACAGTGTTGCAGCAGGTACTGGCTTATTACCTCACACAGTGTTGCAGCAGTACCCGGATTATTAACCCACACAGTGTTGCAGCAGGTACTGGATTATTACCTCACACAGTGTTGCAGCAGGTACTGGCTTATTACCTCACACAGTGTTGCAGCAGGTACTGGCTTATTACCTCACACAGTGTTGCAGCAGGTACTGGATTATTACCTCACACAGTGTTGCAGCAGGTACTGGATTATTACCTCACACAGTGTTGCAGCAGGTACTGGCTTATTACCTCACACAGTGTTGCAGCAGGTACTGGATTATTACCTCACACAGTGTTGCAGCAGGTACTGGATTATTACCTCACACAGTGTTGCAGCAGGTACTGGATTATTACCTCACACAGTGTTGCAGCAGGTACTGGATTATTACCTCACACAGTGTTGCAGCAGGTACTGGATTTTACCTCACACAGGTTGAGCAGGTTTCGGATTATTACCTCACACAGTGTTGTGAAAGGTACTGGTTATTAAACCCCACACAGTTGTGCAGCAGGTACTGGATTATTACCTCACACAGTTGTTTGTAGCAGGTACTGGATTATTACCTCACACAGTGTTGTAGCAGGTACTGGCTTATTACCTCACACAGTGTTGCAGCAGGTACTGGATTATTACCTCACACAGTGTTGCAGCAGGTACTGGATTATTACCTCACACAGTGTTGCAGCAGGTCTGGTTATTACCTCACACAGTGTTCAGAAAGGGACTGGGATTTTTACCTCACACAGTGTTGCAGCAGGTACTGATTATACCTCACACAGTGTTGCAGCAGGTAACTGGGTTATTACCTCACACAGTGTTGCAGCAGGTACGGATATTACCCCACACAGTTGCAGCCGGTACTGGATTTTTTACCTCACCATGTTTTGCAGCAGGGACTGGATTATTACCTCACACAGTGTTTGCAGGTACTGGATTTTTACCTCACAAGTGTTGCAGCAGGTACTGGATTATTACCTCACCACAGTGTTGCAGCAGGTACTGGATTATTAACCTCCAACTGTTGCCCGCAGTACTGGATTTTACCTCACACAGAGTTTGGAGCAGGTACTGGTTAAATTTCCTCACCAGTGTTGCAAGCAGGTACTGGATTTTTACCTCACACAGTGTTGAGCAGGTACTGGAATATTACCTCACACAGTGTTGCAGCAGGTACTGGATTATTACCTCACACAGTGTTGCAGCAGGTAAACTGGATTATTACCTCACACAGTGTTGAGCAGGTACTGGATTATTACCTCACACAGGTGTTGGCCTGCAGGTACTGGATTATTACCTCACACATGTTGCAGCAGGTACTGGATTATTACCTCACACAGTGTTGAGCAGGTACTGGATTATAACTCACACCAGTTTGTTTGCAGCAGGTACTGGATTATTACCTCACACAGTGTTGAGCAGGTATTGGATATTTACCTCACACAGTGTTTTCAGCAGGTACTGGATTATTACCCCCACACAGTGGGGTTTCAGCAGGTAAAGATTATTACCTCACACAGTGTTGCAGCAGGTACTGGATTATTACCTCACACAGTGTTGTAGCAGGTACTGGATTATTACCTCACACAGTGTTGCAGCAGGTACTGGATTATTACCTCACACAGTGTTGCAGCAGGTACTGGATTATTACCTCACACAGTGTTGTAGCAGGTACTGGATTATTACCTCACACAGTGTTGCAGCAGGTACTGGATTATTACCTCACACATGTTTGCAGCAGGTAACTGGATTAAATTTCCTCACACAGTGTTTGGGTTCTGGCTTATTTCCCACACAGTGTTGAAGCGGGACTGGATTATTACCTCACACAGTGTGCAGCAGGTAAAGGATTATTACCTCACACAGTGTTTGTCAGCAGGTACTGGGTTATTTCCTCACACAGGTTGCAGCAGGTACTGGATTATTACCTACCCAGTGTTGAGCAGGGTTTCTGGTATTACCTCACACAGTGTTGCATCAGGTACTGGGATTATTACCTCCACACAGTGGTTGTACAGGTACTGGATTATTACCCACACAGTGTTTGAGCAGGTACTGGATTATTACCTCACACAGTGTTGTAGCAGGTACTGGATTATTACCTCACACAGTGTTGCAGCAGGTACTGGCTTATTACCTCACACAGTGTTGCAGCAGGTACTGGAATATTACCTCACACAGTGTTGCAGCAGGTACTGGCTTATTACCTCACACAGTGTTGCAGCAGGTACTGGATTATTACCTCACACAGTGTTGCAGCAGGTACTGGATTATTACCTCACACAGTGTTGCAGCAGGTACTGGATTATTACCTCACACAGTGTTGCAGCAGGTACTGGACTTATTACCTCACACAGTGTTGCAGCAGGTACTGGATTTTACCTCACACAGTGGTGAGCAGGTACTGGCTTATTACCTCACACAGTGTTGCAGCAGGTACTGGATTATTACCTCACACAGTGTTGCAGCAGGTACTGGCTTATTACCTCACACAGTGTTGCAGCAGGTACTGGCTTATTACCTCACACAGTGTTGCAGCAGGTACTGGCTTATTACCTCACACAGGTTGCAGCAGGTCTGGATTAATTACCTCACACAAATGTGCAGCAGGTTTCTGGATTTTTACCTCACACAGTGTTGCAGCAGTACTGGATTATTACCTCACACAGTGTTGCAGCAGGTACTGGATTATTACCTCACACAGTGTTGCAGCAGGTACTGGATTATTACCTCACACAGTGTTGCAGCAGGTAAATGGATTATTACTCACACAGTGTTGAGGGGAGGTACTGGAAATTTTTACCTCCACACAGTGTTGCAGCAGGTACTGGATTATAACCTCACACAGTGTTGTAGCAGGTACTGGATTATTACCTCACACAGTGTTGCAGCAGGTACTGGATTATTACCTCACACAGTGTTGCAGCAGGTACTGGATTATTACCTCACACAGTGTTGTAGCAGGTACTGGATTATTACCTCACACAGTGTTGAGCAGGTACGGATTATTACCCACACAGTGTTGAGCAGTACTGGATTATTACCTCACACAGTGTTTGCAGCGGGACTGGATATTACCTCACACAGTGTTGCACGGTACTGGATTACTCACACAAGTGTTAGCAGGTACTGGTTATTACCTCACACAGTGGTTGCAAGCAGGTACTGGATTATTACCTCACACAGTGTTGTAGCAGGTACTGGCTTATTACCTCACACAGTGTTGCAGCAGGTACTGGATTATTACCTCACACAGTGTTGTAGCAGGTACTGGATTTATTACCTCACACAGTGTTGCAGCAGGTACTGGCTTATTACCTCACACAGTGTTGCAGCAGGTACTGGCTTATTACCTCACACAGTGTTGCAGCAGGTACTGGATTATTACCTCACACAGTGTTGCAGCAGGTACTGGATTATTACCTCACACAGTGTTGCAGCAGGTACTGGATTATTACCTCACACAGTGTTTGCAGCAGGTCTGGATTATTAAACCCCACACAGTGTTGCAGCAGGTACGGATTATTAAACCTCCACACAGTGTTGTAGCAGGTTTCTGGAATTATTACCTCACACAGTGTTTTAGCATACTGGTATTAACTTCACACAGTTTTAGCAGGTACTGGATTATTACCTCACACAGTGTTGAGCAGGTACTGGTTATTACCTCACCAGTGTTGAGCAGGTACTGGTTATTACCTCCACGTGTTTGCAGGGAGGTACTGGCTTATTACCTCACACAGTGTTTAGCAGGTACTGGTTATTACCACACAGTGTTGCCGCAGGACTGGATTATTACCTCACCAGGTTTTAGCAGGGTAGGTACTGATTATTACCTCACACAGGTTTTAGCAGGGATGGTTTTACCTCCACAGTGTTTGAGCAGGGACTGGTTATACCTTCACAAGGTTTGAAGCAAGGTATGGATTATTACCTCACACAGTGTGCAGCGGTACTGGATTATTACCTCACCAGTGTTGAGAGGGACTGGTTTTACCCACCAGTGTTGCAGAGGTTACTGGCTTATTACCTACACAGTGTTGAGCAGTTTACCCAAAGTGTGAAGTATTAACTCACACAGTGTTGCAGCAGGTACTGGTTATTCTTCACACGTGTTGCAGAGGTTACTGGTTTTACCTCACACAGTGTTGCAGAGTTGTATTATTACCTCACACAGTTGCACAGTATGGTATTACCCCACACAGTGTTGCACAGGAAATGGATTTTACCTCAAAACAGTTTTGAATTGTATCCTTTAGTTTTATCCTCACACAGGTTGCAGCATTTACTGGTTATTAAACCCCCACGTGTTGCAGCAGGTACTGGGTTATTACCTCACACAGTGTTGAGCGGGACTGGTTATTACCTCACACATGTTTAGCAGGGCGGATTAATACCTCACACAGTGGTTTGTTTTTAGGTGGATTTACCCACAGTGTTGTAGCGGGTACTGGGTTATTACTCACACAGTGTTTTAGAAGGTAACTGGATTTTACCCCCACAGGTTGTACAGGTACTGGTTTTTACCTCACACATGTTGTAGCAGTACTGGTTATTACCTACACAGTGTTGTAGCATACCGTTTATTAACCTCACACAGTGTTGACAGGTACGGGGTTATTACCTCACACAGTTTTAGCGAAGGTTACTTTGGGTTATTACCTCACACAGTGTTTGCAGGTACTGGATATTACCTCACACAGTGTTGAGCAGTATGGTTTTTCTCACAGTTGACGGGACTGGATTATTACCTCACACGTGTTGCAGCAGGTACTGGGTTTTACCTCACACAGTGTTGCAAGCAGGTACTGGTTATTACCTTTAACAGTGTTGCAGCAGTACTGGATTTTTACCTCACACAGTGTTGAGCAGGTACTGGGATATTACCTCACCAGGTTGAGCAGGTACTGGATATACCCCACACAGTGTTGAGCGGTTTCTGGATTATTACTCACAAAATGTTGTAGCAGGTACGGTTATTACCTTTAACATTGTTGAGTCAGGGGCTGGATTATTACCTCACACAGTGTTGCAGCGGTACTTGTTATTAAACCCACACAGTGGGTTTCAGCAGGGACTGGTTATTACCTCACCAGTGTTGAGCGGTACTGGTTTTTTACTCACACAGGTTGCAGAGGTACTGGCTTATTACCTCACAAGTGTTTTCAACAGGACTGGTTATTACCTCACACATTTTTGCAGCAGGTCTGGTTATTACCTCACCAGGTTGAGCATTTTTGGATTATTACCTCACACCCTGTTGCAGCAGGTTACTGGTTATTACCTACACATGTTTAGGAGGTACTGGATTATTACCTCACACGAGTGTTTCAGCAGGTTACGGTTATTACCTCACACAGTGTTGCAGCAGGTACATGGATTATTACCTCACCAGGTTTGCAGCAGGGATGGATTTACCTACAAGTGTTTAGCCAGGTTTTGGTTATTACCTCACACAGTGTTTTTTGCAGGAATGGTTATTACCTCACACAGTGTTTCAGAGTACTGGATTATTACCTCACACAGTGTTGTACAGGTACTGGTTATTACTCACACAGGGGTTGCAGAGGGACTTTATTACTCACATCAGTGTTTTTACAGTACTGGTTTTTTACCTCCACAGTGTTGAGCAGGTACTGGTTATACCTCCACACAGGTTTGACAGTACTGGATTTACCTCCACAGTGTTTAGCAGGGACTGGATTATTACCTCACACGTGTTGCTGCAGGTATGGTTTTTTTACCTCACACAGTGTTGAGCAAAGGGACGGCCCCAAATTACCTCACCAGTGTGCAGCATACTGGGTTATTACTCACACAGTGTTGACAGACTGGTTATTACCTCACACAGTGTTGAGCAGGTACTGGTTATTACCTCACACGTGTTGCAGAGACTGGTTTATAACCACACTTGTTGAGCAGTACTGGATTATTACCTCACACAGTGTTGAACGGTACTGGTTTATTACCTCACACAGTGTTGAGCAGGACTGGTTATTACCTCACACGGGGTTTGCCAAGGTTTGATATTACCTCACACAGTGTTGCAGCAGTACTGGACTTATTTCCTCACACAGTGTTGCAGCAGGTACATGGCTTATTACCTCACACAGTGTTGAGCAGGTACGGTTTATTAACCCCACACATGTTGCAGCAGTACTGGCTTATACCTCACAAAAGTTTCAGCAGTACTGGATTATTACCTCACACAGTGTTGCAGCGGTACTGGTTATTTCTCACACAGTGTTGAGCAGGTACTGGATTTTTACCTCACACAGTGTTGCAGCAGGTACGGTTTCCAAAAGTTCAGGTACGGATTTACCTCACCAGTGTTGCAGCAGGTACTGATTATTACCCACACAGTGTTTTAGCAGGTACTGGATTATTACCTCACAACAATGGGGAGCGGCGTTATACCTCACACAGTGTTACGGTATGTTTTACCTACACAGTGTTGCAGCAGGTACTGGTTTTTACCCCCACAAGTTTCAGCAGGTACTGATTATTTCTACACCAGTGTTTGCAGCAGGTTCTGGATTATTACCCACACAGTGTTGCAAGCAGGTACTGCATTATTACTCACACAGTTTAGCAGGTATGGATTTACCTCACACAGTGTTGCACAGGTAAATGGATTATTACCTCAACAGTGTTTAGCAGGTACTGGGTTATTACCTCACACAGTGTTGCAAGGTACGGATTATTACCTCCACAGGTTGAGCAGTACTGGTTTTTACCCCACACAGTGTTGCAGAGTACTGGTTATTTCTCACACAGTGTTGAGCAGGTACTGGTTATTACATCACGGTTTGCAGCAGGTACTGGTTATTACTCACACAGTGTTGTAGCAGGGAAGGGTTTACCTCACACAGTGTTGAGCAGGTACTGGTTAATTAAACCCCACACAGTGTTGAGCAGGTACTGGATTATTACCTTTAAATTTGGGAGCAGGGACTGGTTATTACCTCCACAGTTTGAGCAGGTACTGGATTATTACCCCACACAGTGTTGAGCAGGAACTGTTTTTACCTACACAAGTGTTGCAGCAGGTACTGGATTATTACCTCACACATGTTTAGCAGGTACTGGATTATTACCTCACACAGTTGTTTAGCAGGTAACTGGGTTATTACCTCAAAACCCGTGTTTTCAGCAGGTACTGGATTTTTACCTCACACGTTTGCAGCAGGTACTGTTATTAAACCCCCACAAATTTCAGCAGTACTGGTTATTCTCACCAGGTTGAGCAGGTACTGGATTTTTTCCCACACAGGTTGCCAGGATGGCTTTTTTCACACAGTGTTCAGCAGATGGTTTTACCTCACACAGTGTTGCAGGGAGGTACTGGTTATTTAACCTCACACAGTGTTGCCCGCAGGTAACTGGTTTTACCTCACACAGTGTTGCAGCAGTACTGGATATTACCTCACAAAAGTGTTGCAGCAGGGTACTGGATTATTACCTCACACGTGTTGAGCAAGGTACTGGATTATTACCCTCACACAGGTTTAGCAGGGACTGGTTATTACCCACACAGTGTTGCAGCAGGTATGGATTATTACCTCCACAGTGTTGGCAGGTATGGTTTTCCCACAACAGTGTTGCAGCAGGTACTGGTTATTACCTCACACAGTGTTGAGCGGTACGGGGGTTATTATCACACAGTGTTGCAGCAGGGACTTTCTTTTACCCCACACAGTGTTTCCCCGGTACTGGAATTTTTACCTCACACGTGTTCAGCGGTACTGGTTTTACCTCACACGTGTGAGAGGTACTGGTTTTACCTCCCAGTGTTGCAGCAGGGACGGGGTTTTTTCCCACACAGTGTTGCGCAGGGACTGGTATTTCCTCACACGTGTTGCGAGGCGGTATTTCCAAAAGGTTGAGAGGGATGGTTATTACCTCACACAGTGTTGCAGCAGGGATGGTTTTACCCACACAGTGTTGCAGAGTCTCTTATTACCTCACACAGTGTTGCAAAAAGGTACGGTTATTACTCACACAGTGTTTTCAGCATTCTGGTTATTACCCCCACTGTTTCAGAGGGCGGTTATTACCCCAACAGTGTTTTAGAGGTCTGGTTATTACCTCACAAGTGTTGCGCAGGGGACTGGTTTTTTACCTCACCAGTGTTTTCAGAGGACTGGTTTTTTACCTCACACAAGGGGTTACAGTACGGTTATTACCTCCCAGTTTGCAGCAGGTAAAGGTTTTTTACCCCACACAGTGTTGCAGCAGGTACTGGTTATTTCCTCACACAGTGTTTCACAGGTACTGGATTAAAAACCTCACACAGGTGGCAGGTACGGTTTTTACCCACACAGTGTTGCAGCAGGGACTGGATATTACCTCACCAGTGTTTAGGGTACGGATTATTACCTCACACAGTTTTAGCAGGGACTGGAAAATTTCCCACCAGTTTTCAGAGGGACTGGTTTTAAACCCCCACATGTTGGCAGGTACTGGTTATTTCCTCACACGGTTGCAGCGGTACTGTTATTACCTCACACATGTTTCAGCAGGTATGGATTATTTCCTCACCATGTGCAGAAGGTTCTGGTTATTAACTCCCAGTGTTTTACAGGACTGGTATTTCCTCCACATGTTACAGGTACTGGTTTTTACCCCACAGTGTTGAGAGTCGGATTAATACCATTTACAAAATGGTTTTTCCCCCAAGTTTGCAGCAGTACTGATTATTACCTACACAGTGTTGCAGAGGGCTGGGGTTTTTACCCCACACAGTGTTGAGCAGGTACTGGATTATTACCTCACAAAGGGGCAGCAGTACTGGTTAAATACCTCACACAGTGTTTTAGAAAGGTTTTGGTTATTATCACACAGTGTTTTAGCAGGGCGGATTATTTTCCCCACCAGTGTTTGCAGGGCTGTTATTACCTCACAAATGTTTCAGCGACTGGCTTATTACCTCACACATTTCAAACAGGACTTTTACCTTACACCAAGTGTTTGGGGATGTTATTTTGAAAATTTTCGGGGTTTTTGGTTTTACCTAAGGTTTCAGGGTTTTCCCCAATTTTCAAGGGGTTCATAATTTTTCGGGTTTTTTACACAGGGTTTCAGCAGGTCTGGTTTTTACCCCCGGGGAAAAAAAGGTTTTCCCCACCTTTAAAGGTTTTCGGTTTTCCTCAACCCCAAAATGTTGAGCAGGGACTGGATTATTTCCTCACACATGTTTCAGAAAGGGGTTATTACCTACAATGGTTTCACAGGTTAAATAATAATGGGAGCAGGACTGGATATTTTCCCACCCAAGGGGCCAAAAGGGGGTTTTTTAAAAATTTTCAAATTAAAAATTTACAATTTTTCCAAACAGGGGCGGATTTTACCTCCACAGGGTTTGGGGGGGGTTTTTCCCCCCCTTTAAACCCCAATGGTTAAACCCCCGGTTACCTTTTTTGAAAAAAAAACCCCCGGGGAAGGAATTTTTTAAAAAACCCCAAAGGTTTTTGGGGGGGGAAATTCCCCATTTCCCAACCCCAAATAAAGGGGGTTTTCCTCACCATGTTTACAGGTTGGTTTTACCTCCCAAACACAGGGGATCATTTTTAAAAATTTTCCCCGGGGCAGGTACTGGTTTTTACCTCACCAGTGTTGTAGCAGGGACGGTTTTTTTTACGTGGTTTTCCCCAAAAGGTTTGGGGCTTTTAAATAAATTTTTAAAACAATTTCCCAGGTTACGGATTTTTAAATCACACAGTGTTGCAGCAGGTATTTTATTACCACACATGTTGAGCAGGTAATTTTTATAACTTTCAACAAATTTTAAAAACCGTTTTTTCCCCCAAGTTTGGATTTTTTTAACCTCCCCTTTTTGGATTTTCCCCTTTTTCCAACGTTTTTCCCAGGTACGGTTATTATACCTTTACAAGGTTAAAACCCTACACATTTTCCCCCGGTTTTGGATTTATTCCCACCAAATGTTGAGCAGGACGGTTTTTTCCCCAAACGTTGGTTAACCCCCAAAAGGTTAACAACGGTTAATAAAAGTTTTTACTACGGGGTTTTAAAAAGGGAGAGACTGGATTTTATACCTTTAACCGGACGGTTTTTTCTAAAATTTTAAAAGGAATTTCCCCAAACCCCAGGTTCTTTTTTTAAAAAAATTTAGGGCGGATCCTACCTTTAAAAAGGGGAGGTTTAAAATTCCCGGGTTTTTACCCCCCAGTTTGGCCAAATACGGGTTTTCCCCCAAAGGGGGGTTTAGAGGTATGGATTATACCTCACACAGTTTGGGAGGAAATTTTTTTTCCTCCACAGTTTGCAGAGGTTGGTTAAAACCCCAAAATGTTGCAAGGTTTGGGAAAATTTTCCCACAGTTTTTGGCCCGGAGGTTTAATACCAAACCCCCAATGTTTACAGGTCGGTTATTTTCCTACCAGTGTTGGATATTTTTTCCCCACAGTGGAAGGTACTGGTTAATTTTTCCCAACCCGTTTTTTTCCCAAAATTTTTAACCCGTTTTTTTAAATACCAAATTTTTCCCCCAAAAGGGGAAACTGGTTATTAACCCCACACTTTAGATACTTTGGAATTAACCCACAAGTGTTGGGAAAAGGTTTTTTGTTGTTACAAAAGGTTTTAACCCCCCAAAAGGTTTTAAATTTTTAACCTTTTCCCAATGTTTTCCCCCAATGTTTTAAAATTTTTAAATTTTTTTCCCCCAATTTTTAAATTTTCCCGGTTTTAAAACGTTTTTAGATACTGGTTTTTCCCTCAAATTTTTCACAGGTCGGGTATTTTACCCCACACAGGGGGTAGGTTTTTCCTCCAAATTTAGAGGGCCAAATTTTAAAAGGGAACCGGTTTTTCCAACGGGTTTTAATACTTTAAATCCCCAGGTTGGCCAAAAATTTAACCTCCCGGGGAAGGGGGGGGTTATTTCCCACACATTTAGATTGGTTTTTAAAACCCCACAGGTTTGGCAGGGACGGTTATTACCTCACATTTTGGGGGGGGAATTTTCCCCTTTGGAAAAATTCCCCCAAATTTCACAGGGGGAATATTCCTCACCCCGTTTGCGGGTACTGTTTTTTCCACAGTTTGAGCAGGTTATATTTTACCTCACACAGGGTTTTGAAAGGGACTTTATTACCTCCAAAAAGTGTTTTTTAGCAGTACTTTATTTTACCTCCAAGGGGGTTTTTTGGATAAATGGTTTTCCCCCCTTTTCCCAAACTGGGGGGTTTTAAAACCCCCAAATTTTGGGTTTGGAAAACCCCGGTTAATTTAAATTTACGTGTTCACAGGGGTTTTAATCAAACCCATTTTACAGTTGTTTTTAATTTTAAAAAATGGGTGGCGAGGTAGAGTCTAGGGAGATTTCTATGTTAATTAGAGAAAGTATTTAAGTTTGGGCAGGGATATAGGGAGAATAGTGGGAGTATAGAGTCATTACTGTACTCACCTAATTGTACTCACCTAATTGTGGTTGCAGGGGTCGAGACTCAGCTCCTGGCCCCGCCTCTTCACTGATCGCTACTAGTTCCTCTCTCTCCCTGCTTCCTGAGCTTTGTCATACCTCATCTTAAAGCTATGTATGGTTCCTGCCTCCACTACGTCACTTTCTAGGCTATTCCACTTGCTGACAACTCTATGATTGAGAAAATACTTCCTAACATCTCTGTGACTCGTCTGAGTCTTCAGCTTCTAATTGTAACCCCTTGTTTCTTTGTCCCCTCTCTGGAACATCCTGTCTCTGTCCACCTTATCTGTTCCACCTTATCTATCGTCAGTCCGATTTCCCTCAACCTTTCTTCGTAGGACATTCCCGAGCTCCGGAACTAGCCTTGTTGCAAATCTTTGCACTTTCTCTACTTTCTTGACGTGCTTGACCAGGTGTGGGTTCCAAACTGGTGCTGCATACTCCAGTATGGGCCTGACGTACACAGTGTACAGTATCTTGAACGATTCCTTACTAAGGTATCGGAACGCTATTCTCAGGTTTGCCAGGTGCCCAAATGCTGCAGCATTTGGCTGATGTATGCCTCCGGAGACGTGTTCGGTGTTATGGTCACCCCAAGGTCTTTCTCCTTGAGTGAGGTTTGCAGTCTTTGTCCACCTAGCCTATACTCTGTTTGCGGTCTTCTTTGCCCTTCTCCAATCTTCATGACTCTGCATTTGGCAGGGTTGAATTCGAGAAGCCAGTTACTGGACCACGTGTCCAGCCTGTCCAGGTCTCTTTGTAGTCCTGCCTCATCCTCATCTCATGTAATTCTTCTCATTAACTTCACATCATCTGCGAACAGGGACACTTCAGAGTCTATTCCTTCCATCATGTCATTCACATATATCAAAAATAGCACTGGTCCTAGAACTGACCCCTGTGGGACCCCGTTCGTCACAGGCGCCGACTGTGATATCGTATAACGTACCATGACTCGTTGTTGCCTCCCTGTCAGGTATTCTCTGATCCATTGCAGTGCCCTTCCTGTATACGCGCCTGGTCCTCCAGCTTCTGCACTAATCTCCTGTGAGGAACTGCGTCGAAGGCCTTCCTGCAGTTCAGGAAAAGGCAATCAACCCACCCTTCTCTCTCGTGTCTTACTTCTGTTACCTTGTCATAGAACTCCAAAAGCTTTGTGACAGGATTTTCCTTCCATGAATCCGTGCTGGTTGTTGTTTATAATCTTGTTCTTTCCAGGTGCTCCACCACTCTCCTCCTGATAATCTTCTCCATGACTTTGCATACTATACACGTCAGAGACACTGGTCTGTATTTAGTGCCTCGTTTCTATTTTCTTTCTTAAAAATGGGAACTACAATTGCCGTCTTCCATATATCAGGTAGTTGCCTAGTTTCAAGGGATGTATTGAAGCGTGTGGTTAGTGGCACACACAACTTCTCTGCTCCCTCTCTAAGGGCCCACAGGGAAATGTTGTCCGGACCCATCTCCTTTGAAGTATCAAGGTCACTTAGCAGCTTCTGCACCTCCTCATCCGTTGTTTGTATGTCATCCAATACTTGGTGACATATTCCCTGTTGGTGGTCCCCTCTGTGCTGTCTTCTCAGAGCCCTTCCTGTCTCTACTGTAAATACTTCCTTAAATCTCATGTTGAGCTCCTCACATACCTCATGATCGTTTCTTGTCAGTTCCCCACCTTCTTTCCTCAGCCTGATCACCTGGTCTTTGACTGTTGTCTTCCTCCTAATGTGGCTATACAGCAGTTTCGGGTTAGGCTTGACTTTCGATGCTATGTTATTTTCATACTGTCGCTGGGCCTCCCTCTTTACCTGTTCATACTCGTTCTTGGCTCTTTAACTGATTTCCTTATTTTCCTGTGTTCTTTGCCTTCTGTACTTTTTCCATTCTCTAGTGCACTTAGTTTTTGCCTCATTATACCGTTGCATAAAACAGGGGCTCGTTCTGGTCTTCCCATTATTTCTGTTGCCCTAGGGAGCAAACCTTTCCTCTGCCTCCTTGCATTTTGTTATGTTGTCCAGAGTCCATCATTTCGTTTACCAACTTTCCTGCCAGTTCTCTGTCCCAGTGAACCTCCTGCAGGAAGTTCCTCAAACCTGTGTAGTCCCCCCTTTTATAATCTGGCTTTTCCCATTCAACTCCTGTTACCCTCTCCACTTGTAACTCTGCTATGTATTCAAAGCACAGAACCACGTGGTCACTCACTCCTAGGGGCCTCTCACATGTGATGTCCTCAATGTTTGAACTGCTCAGGGTGAACACAAGGTCCAGTCTTCCTGGTTCAAACTCCCCTCTCTCTCTCTGGTAGTGTCCTTAACATGTTGGTGCACGAGGTTTTCCAGTACCACATCCATTATCTTGGCTCTCCATGTTTCAGGACCCCCGTGTGGCTCCAGGTTTTCCCAATTGATCTCCCTGTGGTTGAAATCGCCCATAACCAGTAACTTTGCTCTGCTCGAGTGAGCTCTTCTTGCCACCTTAGCCAGTGTGTCCACCATTGCTCTGTTGCTCTCTTCATATTCCTCTCTTGGCTTCCTGCAGTTCTGTGGTGGATTATGTATCACTGCAATGACTATCTTGTGCTCCCCAGACTGAAGTGTACCTACTATGTATTCTCTTTCCCCAATCTAGTCCATGTCTCCCATTTCCTCAAATTTCCATTGTTTTTTACGAGCAGTGCAACCCCTCCTCCCCCTCTGCTTCTACTATCTTTCCTCAGGATCTGATATCCTGGTGGGAAGATTGCATCTGTTATTGTCTCAGTGAGTTTCGTTTCTGTGACTGCTATGATGTCTGGGGGCTTCTCACTGATTCTTTCACGCAACTCCTCATATTTATTCGTCATTCCATCTGCATTCGTGTACCAAACTTCAACTTCTGTTCTAAAACTGTGTTCCTGGGAAAATATTAGGGTTGGGAGAGCAGGAGCCCTGGCAGGGGCCTATGGGGGGTTGCAGTGGGAGTGGGGGCAGAATTCCCATAGGGGGTTGCTGCAGGGGTGGGGTTTGTAGTGTGGGGGGGACAAAGGGATCAGTGTGGGATTGTTGGTTTAGATTGTCCAGTTCCACCTGTGTCTGGGTTATTCTGCTTTTCTTTGTCATTTCCTCCCACTCCTCCTTTCGCTTTTGCACTCTCTCTTTTAGTATCATCCTTTCCTCTTGCATTCTGTCTCGATCGAGGTACACACTCTGGAACTCCAGTTTGTCTCTTAGCCATGGTTTCTCCTGCAGGATCATGGTTCAAGCTGATTCTGCCTTGAAAATGACTTTGAGGGGCCATTTCCTTCTCCATGCAAACCACCCAGTTCTCCGAAAATTTATCACCTGGGTCATGTTGCCCTCGCCTATTGCCTTCATGATACCTTCAATCACTTTTATCCCCTCCTGTTTTCTTTCATCATAGGTGTCCCCTTCGGCTTCCTGGAGCCCAGAGACAAAATCTGATCTCTTCCTTTCTTTCTCCCACTGTCTCTCCTATTGCATCCTCTGAGGTGTTTTAGTTCCTTCCCTTGGAGTATTCCTTCAATCCCTTCCCTAGCTGAGGCCACAATGCTCATTGGTCTGTCTTCCCTGCTCATCTGTTCCTGGCCCCTGCAGGAGTCTGGTAGAGTTCCTGCATATATCCTAGCTCCTTCAATGTCTTCAGACTTCTCATTTGTTCCTAGTGTGCTGCTTGTCTTTGCCTTGACCCCGTGTGGGTCTGACAGGATCTTTGCATACAGTGTAGCTTCCTTGCTCCCTCCAATCCCCTTGTATGTGTCTGGTGTAGGAGTTCCTGATGTTATGCCTGGACTGTTATTTTTTTCTTTAGGCTGTTTCAGATTTCTCAGTTCCTCTTCTAAGCACTGTATCTTGGCTTCTGCTGCTATGGCATGTTGCTCCCACTTTCTGTTCTCTGCAGCTATCCTCTCCTCCATCCTCCTTCTGAGCTCTTCTAGCTTCCTTCCCCAGTCTTCCTGCTTTTTTTTGAGCTCTGCCTCCCAATCGTCCTGCCTCACAATCTCGGCCTTGTTCTTGATTGTCCCATTGTACACAGAAGGAAGCTTATTTATTTTCAGAGTGGGTATTTGTGTGAGGATGGGTGTTGTGGGGGGGGGGGAAGAGGGAGGGAGGTAGGGTAGGGGGAGAAGGATATGGTGTAGGAGGGGGGGCAGCATCAAGGAGAGTTTTAGGGGTTACAAGAGGGTATAGGGAGGAGAAAGGGGGAGGGGAGAGGGGGGGGCAGAAAGAAGACTGGGGAGAGGGAGGAGGATGGAAAGGGAGGAAGGGGAGAGTAGAAGATGAGAGGGAGAGAGAGAGAGAGAGGAGAGAGAGAGGAGAGAGAGGGGAGAAGAGTGTGTATGTATGTGTGTTGGTATTGTGAGTTTTGTGTGTATGTGTGGTGTATGTGTGTGTGATATGATGTGTGTGGTGTATGCATTTGTTGTGTATGTGTGTGTGTGTGTGTGTGTGTGTGTGTGTGTGTGTGTGTGTGTGTGTGTGTGTGTGTGTGTGTGTGTGTGTGTGTGTGTATGCATGTGTGTACTCATCTAGTTGAGGTTGCAGGGGTCGAGTCCGAGCTCCTGGCCCGGCCTCTTCACTGATCGCTACTAGGTCACTCTCCCTGAACCGTGAGCTTTATCATGCCTCTGCTTAAAGCTATGTATGGATCCTGCCTCCACTACATCGCTTCCCAAACTATTCCGCTTACTGACTACTCTGTGGCTGAAGAAATACTTCCTAACATCCCTGTGATTCATCTGTGTCTTCATCTTCCAACTGTGTCCCCTTGTTACTGTGTCCAATCTCTGGAACATCCTGTACTCACCTATTTGTACTCACCTATTTGTGGTTGCAGGGGTCGAGTCTTAGCTCCTGGCCCCGCCTCTTCACCGGTTGCTACTGGGCCCTCTCTCTCCCCGCTCCATGAGCTTTATCAAACCTCGTCTTAAAACTGTGTATGGTTCCTGCCTCCACTACGTCATTTTCTAGGCTATTCCACTGCCTTACAACTCTTTGACTGAAGAAATACTTCCTAATATCTCTCTGACTCATTTGTGTCTTCAACTTCCAATTGTGGCCTCTTGTTTCTGTGTCCCCTCCCTGGAACATCCTGTCTTTGTCCACCTTGTCTATTCCACGCAGTATTTTATATGTCGTTATCATGTCTCCCTGACCCTCCTGTCCTCCAGTGTCGTCAGGC
The DNA here is from genome assembly GCF_026875155.1 of Cherax quadricarinatus. NCBI lineage: Eukaryota > Metazoa > Arthropoda > Malacostraca > Decapoda > Parastacidae > Cherax > Cherax quadricarinatus. The sequence goes on along the minus strand of NC_069400.1, from coordinate 117,423,091 downwards.
CGATTTCCCTTAATCTTTCTTCATAGGACATTCCCTTAGCTCTGGAACTAACCTTGTCGCAAACCTTTGTACTTTCTCTAGTTTCTTGACGTGCTTTATCAAGTGCGGGTTCAAACAGGTGCTACATACTCCCGTATGGGCCTGACATACACGGTGTACAGTGTCTTGAATGATTCCTTACTAAGGTATCGGAATGCTGTTCTCAGGTTTGCCAGGCGCCCATATGTTGCAAACAGTTATCTGATTGATGTGTGCTTCTGGAGACATGCTCTGTGTTATACTCACCCCAAGATCTTTCTCCTTGAGTGAGGTTTGCAGTCTTTGGCCACCTAGCCTATACTCTGTCTGTGGTCTTCTGTGCCCTTCCCCTATCTTCATGACTTTGCATTTGGCAGGATTAAATTCGAGAAGCCATTTGCTGGACCAGGTGTCCAGTCTGTCCAGGTCTCTTTGAAGTCCTGCCTGGTCCTCATCAGATTTAATTCTCCTCATTAACTTCACATCATCTGCAAACAGGGACACTTCTGAGTCTAACCCTTCCATCATGTCGTTCACATATACCAAAAATAGCACTGGTCCTAGGACGACCCCTGTGGGACCCCGCTCGTCACAGGTGCCACTGTGATACATCATTACGTACCATGACTCGTTGTTGCCTCCCTGTCAGGTATTCTCTGATCCATTGCAGTGTCCTTCCTGTTATATGCGACTGATGCTCTAGCTTCTGCACTAATCTCTTGTGAGGAACTGTGTCAAAGGCCTTCTTGCAATCCAAGAAGATGCAATCAACCCACCCCTCTCTCTCGTGTCTTACTTCTGTTATTTTATCATAAAACTCCAGAAGGTTTGTGACACAGGATTTGCCTTCCGTGAATCCGTGCTGGTTTGGGATTTATACTCTTGTTCCGTTCCAGGTGCTCCACCACTCTCCTCCTGATAATTTCTCCATAATTTTGCATACTATACACGTCAATGACACAGGTCTATAGTTTAGTGCCTCTTTTCTGTCTCCTTTTTTAAAAATGGGAACTACATTTGCCGTCTTCCATACCTCAGGTAGTTGCCCAGTTTCCAGGGACGTGTTGAAGATTGTGGTAAGTGGCACGCACAACATATCTGCTCCCTCTCTAAGGACCCATGGGGAGATGTTGTCCGGTCCCATTGCCTTTGAGGTATCGATGTCCCTTAGCAGTTTCTTCACCTCCTCCTCATATGTATGTATGTCATCCAACACTTGTTGGTGTATTCCTTGCTGGTGTCCCCCTCTGGTCTGTCCCCCCAGAGTCCTTCCTGTCTCTACTGTAAATACTTCCTTAAATCTCGTGTTGAGCTCCTCACATACCTCTTGATCTTGTGAGTTCTCCACCTTCTTTCCTCAGCCTTATCACCTGGTCCTTGACTGTTGTCTTCCTCCTAATGTGGCTATACAGCAGTTTCGGGTCAGATTTGACTTTCGATGCTATGTCGTTTTCATACTGTCGCTGGGCCTCCCTCCTTATCTGTGCATACTCGTTTCTGGCTCTTCTACTAATCTCCTTGTTTTCCTGGGTCCTATGCCTCCTGTACCTTTTCCATTCTCTGTTGCACTTAGTTTTTGCCTCCCTACACCTTCGGGTAAACCAAGGACTCGTTTTGGTCTTCCTATTATTTCTGTTTCCTTGGGAACAAAACTTTCCTCTGCCTCCTTGCACTTTGTTGCCACATATTCCATCATCTCGTTTACTGATTTTCCTACCATTTCTCTGTCCCACTGACCTCCTGCAGGAAGTTTTCATACCTGTGTAGTCCCCCTTTTATAGTTTGGCCTTTTCCCCTTCAGTTCCTTTTACCCTTTTCCCCTTGTAACTCT
>NC_069400.1:117403338-117420742 GCF_026875155.1 Cherax quadricarinatus | reverse complement strand
GTTGTGTGGGGTTTTGGGTGTGTTTTTGTGTGTGTTTGTGTTGTGTGTGTGTTGTGTGTGTGGTTTGGGGTGTGGTTTGTGTGCGTGTTTGGTGTGTTTGTGTTGTGTGTGTGTTTTTGTGTGTGTTTGTGTGTGGTTTGTGTTGTGTGTGTTTGGTGTGTGTGGTTTGTGTGGGTGTTTGTGATCTCCCCGTTGAGGTTGCGGGGGGCGAGCCCAAAGCCCTGGCCCCCCCTCTTCCGGGTCGCTACTGGGTCACTCCCCTGAACCATGGTTTATGTCCTCTGCTTTAAGCTATGTATGTGTGTGTGTTTGTTGTGTGTGTGTGTGTGTGTGTGTGTGTGTGGTTGTTTGTGTTGGTGTTTTGTGTGTGTGTGGGTGGTGTGTTTGTGTGTGTTTGTTGTGTGTGTGTTTGTGTGTGTGTTTGTGTGTGGTGTGTGTGTGGTGTGTGGTGTGTGTGTGTGTGTGTGTTTTGTGTGTGTGTGTTTTTGTGTTTGTTGTGTGGTGTGTGTGTTGTGTGTGTGTTTGTGTGTGTGTGTTTTGTGTTGTGTGGTTTGTGTGTGTGTGGTTTGGGTTGTGTTGTGTTTTTGGTGTGTGTTGGTGTGTGTGTTTGTGTGTGTGGTGTGTGTGTTTGTTTGTGTGTGTGTGTGTGTGTGTGGTGTGTGTGTGTGGGGTGGTGTGTGTGTGTGTGTGTTTGGTGTGTGTGTTTTTTGTGTGTGTGTGTGTTTGTTTGTTTTTTGTGAGTCTCCCTAGTTGGGGTTTGCGGGGGTCGAGTCCAAGCTCATGGCCCCGCCCTTCACTGGTCGCTACAGGCATCTCCCTCCATGAGTTTTATCGTACCTCTGTTTTAAGTATGTATGTGGTGTGTTTTTGTGGTGGTGTTGTGTGTGTGTGTGTTTTGTGTGTGTGTTTTTTGTTTGTGTGTGTGTGTGTGTGTGTTGTTGTGTGTGTGGTGTGTTTGTTGTGTTTGTGGTGTTGTGTTTGTTGGGTGTGTGTTTGTTGTGTGTGTGTGTGTGTGTGTGTGTGTGTTGTTTGTGTGTTGTGTGTGTTTTTGTGTGTGTGTGTGGTGTGTGTGTGTGTGTGTGTGGTGTGTGTTTTGTGTGTGTGGTTTTGTGTGTTGGTGTGTTTGTGTGTGTGTGGTGTGTTGTGTGTTGTTTGTTGTGTGTGTGTGTGTGTTTGTGTTGGGGTGTGTGTGTGTGTGTGTTGGTGGGGTGTGTGTGGGTGGTTTGGGGTGTGTGTGTTTGTGTGTGTGTGGTTTGTGTGTAGGTTTGACATAGCATTTCTCGTATTTTTTTAGCATATTCGTTGCTCAGAAAATCCCCCCAGAGACAAGCTTCTTGAATAAGTTTTTATGTCCGCCAGAAATAATTGTTTCTTCCAAACTCTACAAACTCGTAATTCTCTCTCTCTCTCTCTCTCTCCTCTCTCTCTTCTCTCTCTCTCCCCTCTTTTCTCTCTCCTCTCCTCTCTCTCTCTCTCTCTTCCTCTCCCCTCCTCTTCTCTCCTCTTTTCTCTCTCTCTCCCCTCTCTCTCTCTCTCTCCTCTCCTCTCTCTCTCTCTCTCTCCTCCTCTCTCTCCTCTCTCTCTCCCTCTCTCTCTTTTATATTTTTCACTTCAATTCTCATATTTGTTGGAGGGAAAAGAATGAGAAAAGAGAAGGAAGGGAAAATGGTGGAGGACTAGAGGAGGGGAGAGGGAGGTGCTGGGGGAGGGAGAGATGGAGGTGCTGGAGGGGGGGGAGATGGAGGTGCTGGAGGAGGGGGAGGGGGAGGTGCTGGAGGAGGGGGAGATGGGGGTGCTGGAGGCATTATGTGAGCTGAAAAAGGAGGTGTAGCTTCAGGGTAGAAGGCTGGAGGGAAGATGGAGGGCTAGAGAGAAAGTGAAGGGCTTGAGGGAACTTGGAGGGAAAGTGGAGGGCTTGAGGGAAGGTGGAGGAAGAGAGGGAAGATGGAAGGAAGGTGGAGGCAGGGAGGGAAGATGGAGAGAGGGAGGGAAGGTGGAGGGCTTGAGAGATAGTGGAGGACTGGAGGGATTTTGGAGGGTTGAAAGGGAGGTGGAAGTAACGTGAAGGGTGGAGGAGGTGGAGAGGAGGAGGAGCGAATGGAAACGAATCTGGAAGAGCGAGGTGAGCAAAGAACATTATTTCTTAAGTTAGGAGGTAAAAAGCAGAATTTGGTGCAGATATCAGAGGAGAATTTACGATACAGAAGTGTGACTTGGACGGTAGAGTCGAACTTCCCAAAGTGGAAGCTAAACCTCCGAGATCCAATTTCCCTCTCATTAAAAACTTGATTCACTGGTTATGACGGGTGATTCCTGCCTCCACACACACACACACACACACACACACACACACACACACACACACACACACACATGTGTGTGTGTGTGGAAGTATTTCTTCAGTCATTGAGTAGTCAGGCCGTGGAATAGCCTAGAAAGTGGCGTAGTGGAGGCGGGAACCATACATAATTTTAAGGCGAGGTATGATAAAGCTCATGGGGCAGAGAGTGAGAGGACCTAGTAGCAATCAGCGAAGAGGCGGGGCCAGGAGCTATGACACGACCCACTGCAACCACAAATAGGTAGTACACACACACCCACACCACACACCACAAACCACACACACCACACACACACACCACACAACACACACACACACACCACACACACACACACACACACACACACAACCACCACCCACACACACACACACACACACACAAAGCTGAGGACTCAGACTAGTCACAGGGCGTTAGGAAGTAATTCTTCAGTCTTAGAGTCGTCAGGAAGTGGATTTAGCCTAGCAAGTGAAGTAGTGGAGGCAGGGAACCATACATTGTTTTAAGAAAGAGGTTTGACATAGCTCAGGAAGCAGAGAGGGAGAGGACCTTGCATCGATCAGTGAAGAGCGGGGACCAGGAGCAGAGTATCGACCCCTGCAACCACAATTTTGTGAGTTCAATTTGGTGATTATCACACGCACACACCACTCACAACACACACACACACCACTCACACCACACACCACACACACACACACGCACACACACAACACACACCACACACACACACACACACACACACACAACACACACACTCACGCACACACAACATTACACCACAACACACACACACACAAACCACACATACCAAAACACACCACACACACACACACACACATTCACACAAACACACACACACACACACTAACACACACACACATGTACACACCACACACTCACATCAACACACAACACACACAGACACAACACACCAAACACACACACACAACACACCAAACACACACACACAACAACAACAATACACAACACACACACACACACACACGCACACACAGGGGAAGGAGACTAGATGAGCTGGAATGAAAGATGGAAGAGAGGTAGCCCAGCTGAATGCAGAAGGTGGAAGCAACCGGCCCACAGCAGCAGAAATCAAGATAGAGAGATTTGAAGAGGAGCTGAACATCTGAAACAGCACAGAGGAACAAAGATATTACGAAGAAGCATCGCCTATGGCTACATTCAACACAGGACATACAGGTCTGAAGGAAGCATGGAAAAACTTAACTGTATGCAGGAGGTCCTGTCAAAACCCACATGTGGCCAAAACAAAGACAGGGAGCAAATGGACAGGAATGACGAGGGTTGGAAGACATGAAGGAACTAGGCATCTGCGGGACCTTACAGATACCTGTGGGGGGCGGAACCAGATGTGAGCAGGAAGTGACAAACCAAGAAGCATAGGGGCATAACTAGGGAAGGGACTGAAGGAAGGAACACTCCACGGGAAGGAACCTAAAACACATCATGGATTGCAATGGGAGCCACAGTGGGAGGTGGGAAAGGGAGAGATCCGTTGTTTGTCTTATGGGCTAGGACGAAGCTAAAGGGGAAACTTATGATGAAAGAAAGCTGGAGGAGAAAAAAAGCGATTGAAGATATCATTTGAAGGTGCATAGGTGAGGGGGACATGACCCAGGTGGCAAATTTTCGGAGAATTGGGTGGTCTCACAAAAGAAAAGGAATCGGCGCCTCTCAAAGTAATTTTCAAAGCAGAATCAACACGAACCATGATCTGCAGGAGGGGAAAGCACGGCTGAGAGGCATGCAGGAGTCTGGAGAGTGTATCTCGATCGAGACAGAACACAGGACGAATGGAAGACGATGAAGAGATGAGTTCAAAAACGAAAAGGAAGAAATGGGACCGAAATGAAAAAGGAGAGCAAATACAAACCCAGGATTCTAATGGAAGGACAAGCACACCCCCAGAAGGATAAGATAAGATAAGATTAGAAGAAAAGATTTCGTTCGGATTTTTAACCCCGGAGGGTTAGCCACCCCGGGATAACACAAGAAAAGACAGTTGTCATCAGGGGACTGTCTACTTATTTCCATTGGTGGGTCCTTATCTTGTCCCCCAGGATGCGACCCACTCCAGTAGGACTAACACACATGTAACCTATTTGCTGCTAGGCGAACAGGACACAGGTGTAAGGAAACGTGTCGTATGTTTCCACCCGGGGAATCGAACCCGGGCCCTCCGTGTGTGAAGCGGGAGCTTTAGCCTCCAGGGCCACCACCGGGCCACCGTAGAGGACTCCAGCCACGACCACCCCAAGTCTAAGGACAATCAAAACCAACTTTCACACACGATCCCTCTGATGACCACCCCGCACAACAGTTACAGTATTAGAATAGAAGTTGAGGTTGGTACACATTGCAGATGGTTATTAACGAATAACATGAGGAATGGCAAGAAAGAATCAATGAGAAGTCCCCAGACATAATAGCAGTTACAGAAACAAAACTCACGGAGACAATAACAGATGCATCTTCTCAACCTGGATACCAAGATCATAGGAAAAGATAGAAGGGGCAGAGGGGGAGGTGGGTTTGCTCTGCTCGTAAAAAACAGACGGAAATACGAGAAAATGGAAGGCATAGGATGATACGGAGAAAGAGTCTACATAGTAGGTCACTTCAGTCTGGGGAACACAAAGTGGTCCATTGCAGTGATGTATAATCCACAACAGAACTGCAGGAGGCCAAGAGAGGAATATGAAGTGGCAAACAGAGCAATGGTGGACACACTTGCTGAGGTGGCAAGAGAGCTCATTCCAGCCAGAGAAAGTTGCTGGTTACGGGGATTTCAACACAGGGTGATCGACTGGGAAAACCCTGCGAGCCACATGGGGGTCCCGAAACTGGAGGCCAGGATGTTGGACGTGGTGTGGAAAACCTCATGCACAACTTGTTAATGACACTACCAGAGGTGATGAGGGAGGATGATACAGCAAGATTGGACCTTGTGTTCACCCTGGGCAGATCAGACATTGAGGACATCAAGTATGAGACGGTCCCCTAGGGCTAGCGACAACGTGGTTCTGTGCTTTGAAATATAGTAGAGCTGCAGTGGAGAGAATAACAGGAGTTTGAATGCGGAAAAGCTGACTATAAAAGAGGGGGGACTAATAGTGGTTGAAAAACTTTCCTGCGGAGAGGTCCAGTGGACAGAGAAATGGCAGGAAAGACAGGTAAATGAATGATGGAATAGGTAACTACAAAATGCAAGGAGGCAGTGGGAAAAGTTTATTCAAGGGCAAACAGTAACAACGGGAAGACCAGTAGAACGAGCCCCTGGTTTACCGACGGTGCTAAGCGAGGCAAAAACAAAGTGCCAATAGAGAATGGAAAAAAGTACAGAAGGCAGAAGAACACACGGAAATAGGGAGATAGTCGCAGAGCCAAGGAATGAGTATGCACAGGTAAGGAGGGAGGCCCAGCGACAGTATGAAAATTGACTGCATCGAGAATCTAGACTGACCCGAAATGTTGTATAGCCACAACATCAGGAGGAAGACAAACAGTCAAGACCTAGGTGGGTGATCAGATTTTCAAGGACAGAAGGTGGAGAAACTCACAAGAAAATGATCAGGAGGTATGTGAGGAGCTGAACAGGAGATTTAAGGAAGTTTTTACAGTAGAGACAGGAAGGGCTTTGGGGAAGACTGCACAGAAGGGAACATCAAGAGGAATACTCAACTCAAGTGGTTGGATGAAATACGAACAACGGAGGAGGAGTGAAGATGCGTTAAGTGACCTTGACACCTCAAAGGCGATGGGACCGGACAACATCTCCCCTTGGGTCCTTAGGGAAGGAAGCGAGATGCTGTGCGTGCTCTAACCACAATCTTCTACACATCCTTTGAAATGGGCAACTAACCTGAGAAATGGAAGGATTTGTAATGTAGTCCCCATATTTAAGAAAAGGAAACAGAAAACGAACGGCACTAGAATACTGACCTGGGTCTCTGACATGTTGTGTTTGTGCAAAGTCATGTGAGAAGATTATCATGAGAAGAGTGGTCGAACACTGGAAAGGAACAGATTATAAATGAACCCTGCACAATGGGTTAATGGAAGGCAAAATCCTGTACACAAACCTACTGGAGTTTTTATGACAAGGTACTGAAGTAGACACGTGAGATGAGGGGTGGGTTATGATTGCGTTTTCCTAGAATGCAGGATGGCTTTGACACAGTTCCACACAAGAGTTTAGTGAACGATGTAGGAGGAGAGGATAAGGTGCATGTAAAAGGGAAGGGCACTGCAATGGGTTAAGGGATAGTAATGACAGGGAGGCCGAACGAGTCATGGTACGTGAAGAGGTATCACAGTGGGGCCGGCCTGTTAAGAGCGGGGTCCCACAGGGGTCAGTTCTAGGCACTGTGCTTTTTTTGATATTGGTGAACGACATGGTTGGAAGAAGACGACTCTGAAGTGTTCCCGGTTTGAATATGATGTGAAGTTGATGAGAAGAAATTATATCGGACGAGGATTGAGGCAGGACTGCTAAGAGACCTGGACAGGCTGGACATTGTGGGTTTCCAGTAATGGCTCTCTATTTCAATCAGCCAAATGCAAAAGTCATGAAGATTGGGGAGGGGCAAAGAAGACCGCAGACAGAGGAGTATAGGCTAGGTTGGACAAAGACTACAGACTCATCAGAGGCGAAAGACCTTGGGGTGTGACATAACACGAGCACATCACCGGAGGCACACATCAACCAAAATAACCGTGCAGACTACGGGCGCCTGGCAAACTTGTGAATAGCGTTCCCGATACCTTAATAAGGGAATCGTTCAAGACAACTGTACACTGTGTATGTTAGCCCATATGGAATATGAAGCACAGTTGGAACCCACACTTGTAAAGCACGTAAGAAGTTAGAGATGTACAAAGGTGTTTGCAACAAGGCTAGTCCCAGATTCAAGGGAATGTCGTTCGAGGAAAGGTTAGGGGAAATCGGACTGACGACACTGGTGGCACGAAGGGTCAGGTTTGAGACTTTGATAACGTCATACAAGATACTTACGGGGAATAGTCAACGTGGAAAGAGATAGGATGTTTCAGAGAGGGGACAAAGGACAAGGGGTCACAACTGGAAGCTGAAGACTCAGACGAGTCACAGGGACGTTTGGGTAGTATTTCTTCAGTTCATGAGTGTCAGCATATGGAATTGCCTTGAATTGGAAGTAGTGGAGGCAGGCACCATACATAGTTTTAAGAAGAGGTATGACAAAGCTCAGGAAGCAGAGAAGAGAGAGGACTAGTAGCGATCAGTGAAGAGGCGGGGCCTGGAGCTGAGTCTCGACCCCTGGCAACCACAATTAGGTGAGTACAATCTTGGTGAGTACACACCACACACACACACATACACTCACATACCACACACACACAAATACACACAAACACCACACACACACACACACACACACACACACACCACACTTACACACTTACACACACTGCGTGGGTCCGTGGGGGAAGACGTGGGTACAAGGCCTCGAGAACATTAGCGTTGAAAGACGTTAATATAGCTAGAAGTAAGTAGTGGTATTGGAACGTCAGTGGAACAATCTACGAGTGATAATTAAAGTTTTTTGTTAAAGAAAGTGATGAGGGAAAGCTGATATCATAATATTTCAAAGCGGCAAACCGTTTGGGGGTTTTTAGGCGCTGTTTGCCACATTGGTAGAGGTGTAGGCCTGATGAAGTGACCGTCACGAAAAGTTGTGTGCCATTATAATATGAAGTAAGTGTATTATGTGCAGTGCTATCTATCATCGTGAAGAGTGAAGTGAGGAAGCGGGATGTACGAGAATATATGGTTATAATCTTCACGGGTGAAGGATCTCCAAAAATAGGGATTTAAGGCCTAGTACTACTTCGTCATCAGCTGCTGGAAACTGTCACCGAGTTTATTCGCACTAGTTGTGGTTTGCTTGTTGACGGCCCTGGCTGGAGTTGTATACTGTTTGATACTGGTCACTCACTCCTGCAAGCTATTACCAGAATTAGAATAGAAATAGCATATACATAGAGAATATAGGTTGGACGAGTGTGGGAACGGTAGTGGGGAAAGCTTTTTAAGGGCAACATTGTAAGACGTGCTAGGGTGGGTCCAGGAGGGTTGTGTCTGTTCACAAGAAAGTTTGCGGCTGTAAACTACACCGCACAAGACACACTCACCACACACACACACACACACACACACAACACACACAACACACACACACACACAATCACACTCCACACACACACACATGTACACAGGCAGTGTTTACTACCGGGTTTTATTAGCAGTACAGAATACTTAGGATGCTTGGAAGTTCCTCTCTCAATGAGAACACAGGAAAATGATAAATAACCAGGCATCAATTAACACGTAAAATCAGCAGGGCAATAAGTAAAGGAGTTAGCATAATTGGGAAAGATTAAATGAGACAAATTGTGCCTACACGACGGTCTTTCAACCACACCACCCCCCCTAAACCCTCCTCCCTCACCACGCAAGCACACACACACAAAGGGTGGACACTCACCACACACACACACACACACACACCCACACAACACACATACACACTACACACACATACACACACACACACAATACATTACACACATACGTAAAACACACACACACAAACACAAACACACACACACACAACACACACACACACACACACACATACACAACACATAACACACACTTACACACACATTCCACACACACACACACACCACACACACCACACCACGCACACACCACACACACACAAACGCACGCACACACACACATAACGCACATACATACACACACACACACCACACACAACATACACACCACACATCCACACATAACACACACACACATAAACACATAACAAACACATACACACAAACACACAACACACACATACACCTTCACACCCCCCCCCACACCACACACACACACACACACACACACACACACACACCACACAAACCACCACACACCACACACACACCAACACCACCAACACACACCCCACACACACCTCACACACACCACCACACCACACACCACACACACACCACACACACACACCACACACAACACCACACACACCACACCACACACACGCACACACACACACACCACCACACGCAACCACACACACACACAAACACAGCACACACGCTCACGCACACGCACACACACACACGCACACACGCACACCGCAACATACACACACACACACACACACACACACACACACACACACACACACACACACACACACACACCACACACACCCTCCACCACTTGGGTCACAAACACTAGGACACAAAACACGTACCACCCCTTCCCTAACACCTCACCTTAGCCAACCTCCCTCCCCCAAACCACCTAACCCTCCCAAACGTCTAACCCCGCACACACAAACCTCCCTCCCTCCAATAACCATCCTCCCCCTCCCCCCATAACCATCCATCCCTCTCTCCCCCAAACCAGCTAAACTCCCTCCCCCCCCTAACTATCTCTACCCTCCAATAACCATCCTCCCCATCCCCACATCAACCATCCATCCCCTCTCTAAACCATCTATCCCCTCCCCTAACCGAGGATGAGGACCAAGGGGTTCCAAAGGACGAATTCTGAGAGGGAGGAAATGGGTGATAGAGCTCCAAATAGGAAAAAGGAGGAAGACTGGGGAAGGAGACTAGATGAGCTGGAAATGGAAGATGAAAGAGAGGTTAAGACATGGTTAGCAGCAGGAATTGCAAGAAGGTTGAAGCAACAGGCCACAGAAAGCAGAGATCAAGATAGAGAGATTAGAAGAGGAGCTGAGACATCTGAAACAGCACAGGTTGGCAAAGATATTACAGAAGTAGCATCGGCAAAATGGCTACATCGATCTCTGACAAACAGGTCCGAAGGAAAGCATGAAACTAAACTGTATGCCAGAGGTCCTGTTCAAAAACCACATGGGCCAAAACAAAGTCAGGGAGAGCACTTCTAGGAGCAGAAGAGAGGTTGGAAGACATCGAAGAACTAGGGGCTTGAGCAAGGGGACCTTACAGATACCTGGGGGGGCCCAGGAGAGGTGAGCAGAAGGATAATCCAAGAAGCATAGGGGCCATAACGAGGGAAGGGGACTGAAGGAAGGAACACTCCACGGGAAGGAACTTTAAAACACATCATAGGATGCAATGGGAGTCCACAGTTGGGAGGTGAAAGGGAAGGAGAGATCCGTGTTTGTCTATGGGCCTCTAGACGAAGCTAAAGGGGAAACTTATGATGACAAGAATGTGGAGGAGAAAAAAGCGATTGAGACATCATGAAAGGTGATAGGCGAGGGGCGACATGACAGTGGCAAATTTTCGGAGAATTGGGTGGTTCACAAGAAAAGGAATCGGCCTCGCAAAGTAATTTTCAAGGCAGAATCAACCCGAAACCATGATCCTGCAGGAGGAAAGCACGCTGAGAGGAAGCCAGGAGTTCCGGTGTGTGTACTCGACTGAGCAGAACACAGGACGAAAGTGTAGACAAGGAAAGAGAGAGGATCAATAAAACGAAAGGTGAAATGGGAGGAAATGAAAAAGGAAGAGATGACATAACCCAGGATCAATTGGAAGGACAAGCGCACCCCCCTGATAAACACCTGCGAAGGACTCCAGCCACTGACACCCCAGGTATACTGAAACAATCCATACCAACCATCACACACCGATCCCCTCTGTTTCCACCCCTCGCACCTCTCAGTTACGTATTAGAAACAGAAGTTGAAGGTTTGGTAACACAACTGCAGATGGATTAAGAAAGAATCATGAGGAATGGCACAGAAAGGAAATCAATGAGAAGTCCCCACAGACATCATAGAGTTACAGAAACAAAACTCATGGAGACAATAACAGATGCAATCTTCCTCCAGGATACCAGATCTGGGGAAAGATAGAAGGGGAGGGGGGGAGGTGGAGGTTGCCTCTGCTCGTAAAAAACAGTGGAAATTCGAGAAAATGAAGGAATAGATGAGACGGGATAACTGAGACTACATAGCAGGTACACTTCAGTCGGGGGTAACACAAGTGGGTCATTTTGCAGTGATGTATATCCACCACAGAACTGCAGGAGGCCAGAGAGGAATATGAAGAGAGCAACAGAGCAATGGAGGACACACTTGCTGAGGTGGCAAGAATGAGCTCACTCCAGCAGAAGCAAAGTTGCTGGGTTATGGGGATTTCAACCACAGGGTGATAGACTGTGTGAAAACCTGGAGCCACATGAGGGGTCCCGAAACATGGTGAGCCAGGGATGTTGGACGTGGTGCTGGATAACCTCATGCACATCATGTTAAGGACAACTTCCAGAGTGAGAGGGGAGGATGAACCAGCAAGATTGGACTTGTGTTCACCCGGGCAGCTCAGACATTGAGGACTCAAGTATGAGAGTCCCCTAGGAGAGCTAGCGACCACGTGGTTCTGTGCTTTGAATACTTAGTAGAGCTGCAAGTGGAAGAGAATAAAGGAGTTAGAATGGGAACAACTCTGACTATAAAAGAGGGGACTACATTTGGGTTGAAGAATTCCTGCGGGAGGTCCAGTGGGACAGAGACTGGCAGGAAAGCCAGTAATGAAATAAAGATGGAATATGTAGCAACAAAATGCAAGGAGGCCAGTGTGGAAAGGTTCATTCCCAGGGCAACAGTAACAATGGGGAAGACCAGAACAAGCCCCTGGTTCACCCCGACGGTGTAGGGAGGCAAAAACAAAGTGCATAGAGAATGGAAAAGTACAGAAGGCAGAGAACATCACGAAAATAGGAGATCAGTCGCAGAAGAAAGGAATGAGTACAGCACAGGTACGGAGGGAGGACCAGCGACAGTATGAAATGTCTAGCATCGAGAATCAAGACTTGACCCGAAGAATGTTGTTATATGCCACATCAGGTGAAGCAACAGTCAAGACAGGTGATCAGATTAAGGACAGAAGTGGAGAACTCACAAGAAATGTTGGAGTATTGTGAGGATCTGAAATGGAGATCAAGGAAGTTTTTACAGTAGAGACAGAAGAGGCTGTGGAAGTCAGTACAGAACGGGAACATCAAGAGGGAATATACCAACATGTGTTGGATGGACATAAAGAACAAATGAGGAGGAGGTGAAGAAGCTCTTAATTGACCTTGACACTCAAAGGCGATGGGACCGGCAACAGCTCCCCATGGGTCCTTAGAGAAGAGCAGAGTGCTGTGTGTGCTCTAACCCACAATCTTCAACCCACATCCTTGGAAATGGGCAAAAATACCTGAGAATGGAAGACGCGAATGTAGTCCCATTATTTAAGAAAGGGAAACAGAACGAGGACTAAACTACAGACTGTGTCTCTGACAAGTATCGTGTATGCACGGTCCATGGCGAGATTATCAGGAGGAGAGTGGCGCAACTACCTGGAAAGAACAAGATTATAAATGAAAAAACCAGCATTGGGATTCATGGAAGGCAAATCTTGTATCACAAAACCTCCTGGAGTTTTATGACAAGGTACAGAAGTAAGACACGAGTAGAGGGGTTCGGGCTAGATTGCGTTTTCCTTGACTGAAGGTAAGGTTTGACACAGTTCCCAACAAGAGATTGTGCAGAAGCTGGAGGATCAGGCACACGTAAAAGGAGGGGCACTGCAATGGATAGGGAATACGGGACTGGGAGGCAGCAACGTGAGTCATGGTAGTGATGGTATCACAGTGGGCGCCTGTTTCGATCGGGGGTCCACGGGTCAGTTCTAGGACCAGTGCTATTTTTGATATTGTGAACGACATGATGGAAGGAATAGGACTCTGAAGTGTCCCTGTTCGCAGATGACGTGAAGCTGATGAGAAGAATTAAATCGGACGAAGGTTGAGGAAGGACTGCAAAGAGACTGGAGAGGCTGGAATGTCGGTCAGTAACTGGATCTTCTCGAATTCAATCATGCCAAATGCAAAGTCATGAAGATTGGGGAGGGGCAAAGAAGGACCGCTGACAGAGTATAGGCTAAGGTGGACAAAGACTACAGACCTCATCAGGAGAGAAAGACCTTGGGGTCGACATAACACGAGAATCACCGGAGGAACACATCAAACCAAATAACGCTGCGCATACGGGGCTGGCAAAACCTGAGATAGCGTTCCGATACCTTAATTAAGGGAATCGTTCATGACACTGTACCCTGTGTATGTTAGGCCCATACTGGAGTATGACAGCTCCAGTCTGGAACCACACCTGGTCAAGCACGTCAAGAAGTTTAGGCAGAAAGTACAAAAGGGTTTGCAACAAGGTAGTCCCAGAGATCAAGGGAATGTCGTACGAGGAAAGGTTAAGGGAAATCGGACTGACGACACTGGAGGACAGAAGGGTCAGGGGGGGACATGATAACGACATACAAGATACTGCGGGGAAATAGACAAGGTGGACAGAGATAGGATGTTCCAGAGAGGGGACACAGGGACAAGGGGTCACAACTGGAAGCTGAAGACTTAGACGAGTCACAGGGACGTTAGGAAGTATTTCTTCAGTCATAGAGTTGTCAGCAAGTGGAATAGCCTAGCAAGTGAAGTAGTGGAGGCAGGAACCATACATAGTTTTAAGAAGAGGTATGACAAAGCTCAGGAAGCAGAGAGAGAGAGGATCCAGTAGCGATCAGTGAAGAGGCGGGGCCAGGAGCTGAGTCTCGACCCCTGCAACCACAATTAGGTGAGTACAATTAGGTGAGTACACACACACGCTGAGGGACTGATTACCTCATCTTTTGTATATAGTTCTACTGTCTTTCATTCATGTCCTTGAATTTGTACTGATAAAGCCGCTGGATGGCGAAACGTCTAATATAAAGATACCCAGATGTTGCACATGTCTCTAAATTTTCATCTTGTGGGTACAGTGTACCATTCATATACAAAACCTCATATATAACGTTGTCTCATATAGGCGTGGTCTGTTATAGGTGTCTATAGTGTTTGCTGGAGCACCATCAGACTGACTGGCTGGTGACGGCTGATCATTATAGGAGGGAATATCGAGCCTTCACCAGTCATTGTGCTAAATAACCCTTACGGGTTGAGCTTTTGTTTATGCTTCTTTGTTTGCTTTATATTGCCAAACGCTTGGTTGTTTGTTCCGGTAATATTTCTTTGTCTTCCTCATTTTGTCATCTAATGGTCGTGTTTCTCACTGTATGAAAACACTGTTGGCCCGTAATTTCTCTGTTCACACCTGTTAAATATTCTCTTACGTTTTTCGTGCCCCCGTTCACTGTGCACCTGTTTCTCACTCACTGCGCTCCCGTTGTTGACCCTCGACGCACCCGTTAGGCGTCATCTACGATCCTGTTTCTACCTATTAAACTCCTGTTACTGACATCATCTCCCACCTGTTCACCCCGTTGCCGTGCACCGCGCACCTGTTGTTCCCCTGTACACCCTTCTCCATCGCCCGTTTACGCCCACTGGCTCGCTAATACCGCATCTGTTGCTTGCCGTTTTCCCCATATCCGTTGCTCACCTGTTACAAGACAGACCCTTTTCACAAGCGGTCCGGAACAGAACAAATAATACACGAGCTCATTAAGATTATTTGTACCGCTGGAAATTTTGCAAAACTTTCTAATTGAGAAAGTCCTTTGCTGTGCTCATTTAATTATGCATAAAGGCAGTCGCAACAACAGCGAGTGATTAAGTTGAGAGAGAGAGAGAGAGGGAAAAGAGAGAGAGAGAGAGAGAGAGAGAGAGAGAGAGAGAGAGGAGAGAGAGAGAGAGAGAGAGAGAGAGAGAGAGAGAGAGAGAGGAGAGAGAGAGAGAGAGAGAGAGAGAGAGAGAGAGGAAGAGAGAGAGAGAGAGAGAGAGAGAGAGAGGGGGAAGCCTTGGATCTGTTAATTCTCCTACACCTGACATCTCTGCTTCAGCCACTGCCAGTCTACTTGACAGTGCACATACCATCTCTGATCCTACACCTGTCAGCACACCTGCCGACACTATTCTAGAATCTGGTAGCAGTGCTTCGTCAGCAAGTTCTGAGCCAGGAGTTTCTCCACCAGAGAACGGTGCAGTTAATGATCAGGGAACTATCACTGCACCTGATCACCTACTGCGCCGAAGTACGAACAACAGGGACACATCTGTCAGAACTGGTAGAGGACGGGGCAGAGGACGTGGAGGAGGACGTGGAGGAGGAAGACATCTGCAGCGGTCTCACCCTCCACTAACACAGTTCCAGCGACAGAATCTGAGGACAAATCTGCAAAACACAGGAGGTGCAACAAATCCTAGTCCACCCTCCCAGGCACCTAGGCTGTGCTCTCGCTGTCACCGGAAGGGGCACACTGCCAACAACTGCCTGCGAGATACCAGGTGTAATTACTGCTACAAGAAAGGACATAAGGAGGACCAGTGTCGGAAGAAAAAGGAACTTGACAGACAGGGCCACCTGTTTAGAGACCTGTTTTCAGAACAAACCAGCAGGATCTCTGAATTGGTGAACACTCTCACACGTCACCCACTTAGCTACTCCTATCCCAGCCCAGCAGGTGGGATTGTGCCTTATACAAGACCACAGACTTACATCCCTGCAGCTGCCTCATTTACCCTACCTCTCTCAAGGGCAGGCACCTTACATTCCCTACACACCCACCACCTCAAGCTGACCACTTCATCATGAGGAGCCAGTCTATCAGCATCCTGTCGGCCAACATTAGAGGTTTCATTACTAATGTTGGAGAGCTCACACATAGTTTTGTGAACACTCGACGTCCCGACATGATAGCTGTTGTTGAAACATTTTTGGATGACAGGACTCCAGAAAATTTTGCAAGAATTGCTGGCTACACCTCATGGATGAGAAGAGACAGGCAAGGGCAAGGAGGAGGTGTTGCTGTGTGTTCTCTAAAAGTGTTCATGCCCAGCACATTGATGTTGCCACCCCTACACATCTTGAATGATGTTCTTCAAGCTCTGTATAAACACTAGTACCTCTGTACTAGCATGTGCAATGTACAGATCTCAGTGGCAACATGCAGACCCTATCAACTTCCTAATGGAAAATATTGACTCCCTTCTGCTACAACACAACTGTCAACATATTATAATTGTTGGTGACCTCAATCAGCACCTTATACAGAGGGACTTTGATGACCTTCTTGCAGTGTTTGACATGAGAAACTTTGTTGATTTCCCTACTCATATCTCTGGCTCCTCCCTTGCCCCAGTAGTGAGTGATCTGGCAGAAGGCATAGTCACTTGTCAACCCCTCGGCTATGTTGGATCGTCTGACCACAAGGCTGTTTTTACGACACTTAAGATCCCAACAGAACGAGGTGAGGAGTCCACACGCACAACCTGGCTATGGGAAAGAGGTAATTGGCCAGCCCTTTGCTCTGAGCTCGCCACCACCGACTGGAATGCTCTTCTCCAAGGGGATGTTGACAACCAAGTGAAAGCCATCACTGGACACATCCTTAATCTACAACAAGAACTCATTCCTCACCGGCAATATGTGACGAAGCCTACAGATCAGCCTTGGTTTGGCTTTCGTTGTAGAGAGGCTGCTACTGCTAAGTACAAAGCATGGCGAAGGTATAAGAGACATCCTACCACCTATAACAGGAACTTACACATGCAAGCCTGTAGGCATATGGGTGATGTTCAAAGTGGGCCATTGCTAAATGGGAGGTGGACACTAAAAGAAAGTTAGCATCAGTAGGGTAGGCTCCAAAACCTGGTGGCCCCTGGTCAAGGACAGACAAGGTTATCTGCCTGATGAACTTATTCCACCTCTAATCGACAGAATGGGACCACCTTACTAGTAGTCAAGAGAAGGCGGACCTCTTTGCTGAACACTTTGCTACCAAAATGCAAGTTCCTGATCCAGCAAGGGACCCTCCTTGGATAGCTGCAAGAACTGTGTCAAAACTGTCAGTGGTGGACAATAAGGTAGGAGGAGGTGCATTTCCTTCTTAAATCACTTGACCAAGAAAAGGCTGTGGGCCCAGACATGTTGAGCCCAAGATTGTTGAGAAGATGTGCAGACCAG
>NC_069400.1:117395838-117398338 GCF_026875155.1 Cherax quadricarinatus | reverse complement strand
TCACCTGCAGACTGACACAGGGGGTACACTGACCACTTCCCCCGGGCAGACTGACACTGCAGGTACACGACCACTTCCCCCTGGCATTTGCACAGGGGAACTGACCACTTCCCCCCTGGCATACTGACCCCTGCGGGGTTCATGACCATTCACCCTGCCATCTGCACAAAAGGTACACTGACCCTTCACCCTGCAGCTGACAAAAAGGGTAACTGACCATTTTCCCGGGAGTACTGCATAGGGGTGTCCCCTGCCCTTCACCCTCCATACGACCTAGCTGGTACACGCCCATTTCCCCCCGCAGTACGACATAGGGAAAAACTGACCCCACCTGGCGACTGCATACGGTACACTGCCCCTTTTTTACCGGAATACGCACAGCGGTACACTGACCACTTCACCCTCGTATGACACAAGGTACACTGACCCTTCACCCGGCAACTGACACTAGCGGGTAACCTGACCACTTCCCCGGAAGTACTGACCTAGCAGGGACACTGACCATTCCCCTAAATACTGCCTAGCGGGTACAGACCACTTACCCGGCAGACTGACACTGGGGACACTGACACTTCACCCGGGGCAGTATGAACTACGGTAACTGACCATTTTACCCGGCAGTCTCCAAGGGGGTAACGACCACTTCCCCTGCAGTACTGACATGGGGGTACACTGACCACTTCACCTGGCAGACGAATACGGGAACGGGACCACTTCACCCTGGATCGACACTAGCGGGGGTACACTGCCCAACTTCACCCTGCATAACTGACACAGCAGGGTACACTGCCCACTTCCCCCGGCGAGCATAAGGGTACCTGCCCACTCACCTGCGTACTGACACTACGGTAACGACCCTTCCCCCTGGAGACGACACTACGGTACACTGACCACTTACCTCGTATGAACTAGCGGGTACATGACCACTTCACCAGGATACTGACACTAGCGGGTACACTGCCACTTCACCCGGAGTACTGCCCAACTAGCAGGGTACACGACCCAATTCCCCTGATACTGACACTAGCAGGGAAACACGCCCCTTCACCCGGCAATGAACTACAGGGTACAGAACTTCACCCGCAGTACGACACTAGCGGGTACATGACCATTAAAACCCCTGGATTACCCCTTTTGGTACACTCCCATTTCACCCTCAGCTGACACTACGGTACCTGACCCTTCCCCCCTCCAAACGAACACAGGGTACACTGACCCTTCACCCCGAGACTGACCTAGCAGGGGGACAATGCATTCCCCTGATATGACACTAGAGGTACACTGACCCTTCACCGGGCAGACTAAACACTAGCGGTACACTGCCCACTTCACCCGGGGCTTACTGACACTACAGGGACACTGACCACTCACCCCTGGCGTCTACACTGCGGGGTCACGACCACTTCCCCGGGCGTATGACCTAGCAGGGTCACTGACCACTTCCCCTGGCAGACTGAACTAGAGGGTACCGCCCACTCCCCCTCCCAGACGACACTACAGGGTACACTGCCACTTCCCCCTGGCAGACGACCAAGCAGGTCACTGACCACTTCACCCGGCATACTGAACTACTGGGACAACCCCAAACCCTATCCCCCTTTACTCTGCTTAAAAAATTTTCCCCCAAAACTAAGGGTCACGCCACCACCTCAAACCAAAATAAATCCCCACAACCACCACATACCTCCACACCCTATCAACACCAAACACTACCACTTCACCCCCATATACACACCTTACAACCACCACCCCAAACACACTACAACATCCCACCCTATACTAAACCACCACCACCCCCAACGACCTACGGCACACCCCCCCAAACTACCACATCACACCAACCCCAATCATCAAAACTCCACCCCCTCATACACCAACAAACGACCACCCCCCTTCAACTAACCCCCAACATCCATTACCCCCAACAACTACCAAACCCCACCTAACCCCCAAATCATAATCACTTTACCCCCTACTACAAAAACCACCCCACCCCCCAAATTCACACCACCCACACCCCACACCCAAAAAACCCACTACATAACCTCCACCACCCCCACTACTACTTAACCACCACCACCACCACTATATACCACCCCACAACCCACCACCCAACCATTATACCCCAATTTAAATCCCCAACCACCACCAACACCCATCACCACCCCCACATACACCACCCCCACCCATAAACCACATACACCACACCACCACCATCACACAAAACCCCCCCCAACACTTTCCCCCCTTCTAAACAAAGGGGACAACCCCCCTTTTTTTCCCCCCCAAAACCCCAATCCCCCCCAAAAACTCCCACCCCCACTATTAAAAAAAGCCCCCTATTTCCCCACCACTAATAATTACACCTTCCCCCAAAACCCCCCCCCCCAAAAAAATACCCCCCTTTTCAAAAAACCCCTTCTTCCCCCCCCTCCCCTCCCCCCTCCTTTTCTTTCCCCCCCCTTCTTTTTCTCCCTTTCCCCTCCCTTTTTCTTTTTCT
>NC_069400.1:117373338-117383338 GCF_026875155.1 Cherax quadricarinatus | reverse complement strand
GAAGACATGGACGAGATTGTAGGAAGAGATTACATAGTAGGTACACTTCAGTCTGGGGAACATAAGGTAGTCATTGCAGTGATGTATGATCCACCACAGAACTGCAGGAGGCCAAGAAATGAATATGAAGAGAGCAACAGAGCAATGGTGGACACACTGGCTGAGGTGGCAAGAAGTGCTCACTCGAGCAGAGAAAAGTTACTGGTTATGGGCGATTTCAGCCACAGAGAGATCGACTGGGAAAACCTGGAGCCACATGGGGGTCCCGAAACATGGCGAGCCAAGATGATGGATGTGGTACTGGAAAACCTCATGCATTAACATGTTAAGGACACTATCAGAGAGAGAGAGGGGAGGATGAACCAGCAAGACTGGACCTTGTGTTCACCCTCAGCAGTTCAGACATTGAGGAGCTAGTGATCATATGGTTCTGTGTTTTGAATGCATAATAGAGTTACAAGTGTAGAGGGTAACAGGAGCTGAATGGGAAAAGCCTGACTATAAAAGGGGACGACTACACAGGTATGAGGAGCTTCCTGCAGGAGGCTCAGAGGGACAGAGAATTGGCAGGAAAGTCAGTAAATGAATTGATGGAATTCATAACAACAAAATGCAAGGAGGCAGAGGAAAGGTTTGTTCCCAAGGGCAACAGAAATAATGGGAAGACCAGATCGAGCCCCTGGTTTAACCAAAGGTGTAGGGAGACCAACACTAAGTGCGGTAGAGAATGGAAAAAGTACAGAAGGCAGAGAACCCAGGAAAATAAGGAGATCGAAGAGCCAGAAACGAGTATGCACAGATTAGAAGGGAGGCCCAACGACAGTAGGAAAACAACATAGCATCGAAAGTCAAGTCTGACCCGAAACTGCTATATAGCCACATTAGGAGGAAGACAACAGTCAAAAACCAGGTGATCAGGCTGAGGAAAGAAGGTGGGGAACTCACAAAAAAACAATCAAGAGGTATGTGAGGAGCTCAACACGAGATTCAAGGAAGTATTCACAGAAGAGATAGGAAGGGCTCTGAGAAGACAGCACAGAGGGGAACAGCAACAGGGAATGTACCAACAAGTGTTGAATGACATACACACAACTGAGGAGGAGGTGCAGAAGCTGCTAAGTAACCTTGATCCCTCAAAGGCGAAGGGACTGGACAACATCACCCTGTGGGTCCTTAGAGAAGAAGCAGAGATGCTGTGTGTCCCACTAACCAAAATCTTCAACACATCCCTTGAAACTGGTCAACTACCTGAGGTATAGAAGACGGCAAATTTAGTCCCCATTTTTAAGAAAGGAGACAGAAACGAGGCACTAAACTACCGACCAGTGTCTCTGACGTGTATAGTGTGCAAAGTCAAGGAGAAGATTATCAGAAGGAGAGTGGTGGAGCACCTGGAACGGAACAAGACAATACATGGCAACCAGCAAGGATTCATGGAAGGCAAATCCTGTGTCACAAACCTTCAGGAGTTTTATGACAAAGTAACAGAAGTAAGATACGAGAGAGAGGTGTGGGTTGATTGAATTTTCTTGAATTGCAAGAAGGCTTTCGACACAGTTCCTCCCAAGAGATTAGTGCAAAAGCTGTATTATCAGACGCGTATAACGGGAAGGGCACTGCAATGGATCAGAGAATACCTGACAGAGAGGCAACAACGAGTCATGTTACGTGAAGAGGAATCACAGTGGGCGCCTGTGAAGAGCGGGGTCCCACAGGGGTCGGTCCTAGGACCAGTGCTATTTTTGGTATATGTGAATGTCATGATGGAAAGGATAGACTCTGAAGTGTCCCTGTTCGGAGATGATGTGAAGTTAATGAGGAGAATTAAATAAGATGAGGATCAGGCAGGACTACAAAGAGACCTTGACAGGTTGGACACCTGGTCCAGCAACTGGCTTCTCGAATTCAACCCCGTCAAATGCAAAGTCATGAAGATTGGGGAAGGGCACAGAAGACCGCAGACAGAGTATAGGCTAGGTGGAGAAAGACTGCAAACCTCACTCAAGGAGAAAGATCTTGGGGTGACCATAACACCGAGCACGTCTCCGGAGGCACACACCCAACCCCGATAACTGCTGCATCATTTTGGGCGCCGGGAAAACCTGAGAATAACTTTCCCGATACCAAAGAAAGGGAAAATCGTTCAAGATTGCTGTACACTGTGTACGCCCGGGCCCATACGGGGAGTAAGCAGCACCATTTTTGGAACCCACACTTGGTAAAAGCACGCAAAAAAATTAGAGAAAGGGCAAAGGTTTGCAACAAGGCTAGTTCCAACCCTCAGGGGAAAGTCCTCCCAAAAAAGGGTTGAGAGAAATCCGCCTGACGACACTGGAGGACAGGGGGGTAAGGGGAACACGGTAACGACATACAAATACTCTGGGGAATAGAAAAGGGTTTGGCAGAGATGGGATTTTTCCGAAGAGGAACAGAGGAAAAAGGGGGTCAAAATTTGGGGGAATCGAAGACTCAAAAGACCCACGGGGATGTTAGGAAGTTTTTCCCTTCAGCCCATACAGTCGTCATGAAGTGGAATACCCCTCCCAAGTGAGTATGGGGGGCAGGAATCATACATAGTTTTAAGAAAGAGGGATGACAAAGCCAGGGACAGAGAGAGAGAAAAGTATCTATAGCGATAAGTGAAAAAAGGCGGGCAAGACTGAGTCCCGACCCCGCCCCAAAAATTTTGTGAAATACTTTTGATGAGTACAATACACCCCATACAAAAAACATTCCGAGTTTGACTTAATTTTAGGGTTCCCTCCCCGAAGCATAAACTTGGGTAAAAACCAGCTGAACCAAAACCGGAAATGTTTTTTTATAAAGCGGGGTGAGTTGCCCCTGCTGGTTTTTCTGCTTTGTTGCGTTTTCTGTTTTTGCTGTTTTTTCCCCGCTTTTTGTTGTGTTTTTTTGTTGCTGTTGTTTTTTGCTGTTGTTGCTGCTTTTGTTGGGTGCTGTTGGGTCTGTTGTTGTTGCTGCTGTTTTCGCTGCGTTGCTTCTCGTTGTTTGGGTGCTCCTTTTCTGTTTTTTTGCTGCTTTGCTGCTGTTTTCGCTCTTGCCCGCTCTTGCTGTTGTTTGGGTGCTTTGTTTTCGTTGCTGCTTTGCGCCTTGGGTGTTGGGTTCCCGCTGTTGCTGCTGCTGTTGTTTTCTGTTGTTTTCGCTGTTTTTTTGCTGTTGTTGCTGCTTTTTTGGGTGCTGCTGTTGTTGCTTTCTGGGTTTTTGCTGCTGTTGCGCTGTTGTTTTCTGCTGTGGTTGCTGCTGCTGTTGCTGCGTTTTTGCTGCTGTTTTTTGCGTTTTTGCTGCTGTTTTCTTCTGTTGCTGTTTTTTGCTGCTGTTTCCCGCTGTTTCTGCTGTTGCGTTTTTGCTGCTGTTTTTTGTTGCTGCTGTTGTTGCGCTGTTGTTCTGCTTTGCTGCTGTTGTTGCTGTTGTTGGCTGTTTTTTGCTGGTTTTTTGCTGCCGTTGTTGCTGTTGTTGTTGCTGGGTGTTGCTGGGTGTTTTTTGGGTGCTCTGTTTTTGCTTTGTTGCTGCTGTTGTTGCTGTTGTTTCTGCTGTTTCTGGGTGCGCTGTTGTTGCTGCTGTTTCTACTGTTGCTGCTGCTGTTTTGCTGCCGTTGTTGCGCTGTTGCTGGGTTTTTGCGCTGTGTTTTTTGCTGGTTGTTGTTGCTGTTTTCAAAAAGTTGTTGCTGGGTGTTTTTTGCGTTGTTGCTGCTGCTGTTTTTTGCTTTCCTGTTGCTGTTTTGCTGCGCGCTGTTTTTGCTGCTGTTTGGCCCGCTGTTTCGCTGTTTTCTGCGTTGCTTTCTGCGCGCTGTTTTTTTTGCTCTGTTGGGTGTGCTGCTGTTGGGTTTATGTTTTGCGCCTGTGCTTTCTGTTCTTTCGTTGCGCTGTTTTCCCGCTGGGTGCTGTTGGGTTTCTGCTGTTTCTGCTGTTCTGCTGTTTTTTGCTGCTTTCTGTTTTTGCCTTTCTGTTCTGCTGGTTCTGCTGTTTTTGTGCTGCTGTTTTCTGCGCTGTTTTTTGCTGCTGCAGCTGTTTTGCTTTCTGCTGTTGTTTTCTGCTTTGTTGTTGGGTGCTGGGTGGGTTTTGCTGCTGCTGTTGTTGTTGCTGCTTTTTCTGGGTGTTGTTGCTGTTGTTCTGCTGTTGCTGCTGTTGTTTCTTGCTGCTGTTTTCTGTTTTTACGCTGCTGTGTTGTTGCTGCTGCTGTTGTTGTTGCTGCGGGGCTGTTGTTGCTTCTGCTGTTTTTTGTTTGCTGTGTTGCTGTTCTGCTGTTGCTGCTGTTGCTGTGTTGTTGCTGTTGCTGCTGTTGTTGGCCTGCTGTTGTTGCTGCGGGCGGGCTGTTGCTATTTGGCTGTTTTGCTGTTGCTGCTGCTGCTGTTGTTGCTGCTGTGTGTTGCGCTTTGCTGCTGCTTTTTGCTGCTGCTGCTTGCTGCTGCTGCTGCTCCCTGCTGGGCTGTGCTGCTCCTATGGCTGCTGTTTTCCCTGCTGTTGCTGCTGCTGCTGCTGTTCTGCTGGCTGCTGCCTGCTGCTGT
Source organism: Cherax quadricarinatus (assembly GCF_026875155.1). Taxonomy (NCBI): domain Eukaryota; kingdom Metazoa; phylum Arthropoda; class Malacostraca; order Decapoda; family Parastacidae; genus Cherax; species Cherax quadricarinatus. The sequence goes on along the minus strand of NC_069400.1, from coordinate 117,378,816 downwards.
GCCTGCTGCTTGGTGCGGGCTGCGGGTGCTGCTGCTTGCTGCTGCTGCTGCTGCTCTGCTGGTGCTGTTTGTGGCGCTGTGCTGGTGTTTGCTGCTGCTGGTGCTGCTGCTTGCGCTGGTGCTGCGCTGCTGCTGCTTTGCGGGTGCTGCTGGTGCGGTTGCTGCTGCTGCTGCGGGTGCTGCTGCGGGTGCTGCTGCTGCTGGTGCTGCTGCTGCTGGGTGCGCGCTGCAGCTGCTGGTGCTGCGCTGCTGCTGCTGCTGCTGCGGGCTGCTGCGGGCTGGTGCTGCTGGTGCTGCTGCTGGTGCTGCTGCTGCTGGCGCTGCTGCTGGTGCTGCTGCTGCAGCTGCGGGCTGGTGCTGCTGCTGCGCTGCTGCTGCTGCTGCTGCTGCTGCTGGTGCGCTGGGCTGGTGCTGCTGCTGCTGCTGGTGCTGCTGCTGGTGCTGCTGCTGCTGCTGCTGCTGCTGCTGCTCCTGCTGCTGCTGCTGCTGCTGCTGCTGCTGCTGCTGCTGCTGCTGCTGCTGCTGCTGCTGCTGCTGCTGCTGCTGCTGCTGCTGCTGCTGCTGCTGCAGGTGAGGACAGCGGGGATACCTCAATAAAACTTAGTGATTTTACTCAGGTGTTTAGAAAATTTACTGAGTAGGTTAAACATGTGCTGAGCACTGATAATGAGATACACAGGTAATTAGAGAGAAAAGGTGTTAGCCCACACATGTTTTATAGAGGATAATGAGTTTTTTGGGATAGGTCTTTTTTTGAAGATAATGAGTGAGTTACACAGGGGCACATCGAGGATGATATCTCTCCTACACATCTCACTCACACTACACTTAAACACCTCACCCCACAGTACAACCCCAAACACCTCACTCACACTACACTCAAACACCTCACTCACAAATACACTCAAACACCTCACTCACACTACACTCAAACACCTCACTCACACTACACTTAAACACCTCACTCACAGTACACTCAAACACCTCACTCACACACACCAAACACCTCACTCACACTACACTCAAACAAACCTCACTCACACTACACTTAAACACCTCACTCACAGTACACTCAAACACCTCACTCACACTACACTTAAACACCTCACTCCAGTACACTCAAAACACCCCACTCACACTACACTTAAACACCTCACTCACAGTACACTCAAACACCTCACTCACACTACACTTAAACACCTCACTCACACTACACTCAAACACCTCACTCACACTACACTTAAACACCACACTCACACTACACTCAAACACCTCACTCACACTACACTTAAACACCTCACTCACACTAAAACTCAAACACCCCCTCACTCACACTACACTAAACATCTCACTTCACACTACACTTTAAAAACCTCACCACACTACACTCAAACACCTCACTCACACTACACTTAAACATCTCACTCACACTACACTTAAGCATCTCACTCACACTACACTTAAACACCTCACTCACACTACACTCAAACACCTCACTCACACTACACTTAAACATCTCACTCACACTACACTTAAACACCTCACTCACACTACACTCAAACACCCACTCACACTACACTTAAGCATCTCAAATCACACACACACTTAAACACCTCACTCACACTACACCAAAAAACCTCACTCACACTACACTTAAACATCTCACTCACACTACACTTAAACATCTCACTCACACTACACTCAAACACCTCACTCACACTACACTTAAACATCTCACTCACACTACACTTAAACACCTCACTCACACTACACTCAAACACCTCACTCACACTACACTTAAGCATCTCACTCACACTACACTTAAACACCTCACTCACACCACACTCAAACACCTCACTCACAACTACACTTAAACATCTCACTCACACTACACTTAAACATCTCACTCACAACTACACTCAAACACCTCACTCACACTACACTTAAACTCTCACTCACACTACACTTAAACACCTACTCCCCACTACCACTCAAACACCTCACTCACACTACACTCAAACACCTCACTCACACTACAACTCAAACACCTCACTCACACTACACTCAAACACCTCACTCACACTACACTTTAACACCTCACTCACACTACACTCAATCACCTCACTCACACTACACTCAAACTCCTCACTCACACTACGCTCAAACACCCTCCCTCACACTACACTTTAAACACCTCACTCCACACTAAACTCAAACACCTCACCACACTAAACCCTTTAACACCTCACTCACACTACACTCAAAAAACCTCACTCACACTACACTCAAACACCTCACTCACACTACACTTAAACATCTCACTCACACTACACTTAAACACCTCACTCACACTACACTTTAAACACCTCACTCACACACACTAAGCACCTCACTCACATGCACTTAAACACCCCCACTCACTACACTTAAACACCTCACTCACACTACACTCAAACACCTCACTCACACTAACACTCAAACACCTCACTCACACTACACTTTAACACCTCACTCACACTACACTCAAACACCCACTCACACTACGCTCAAACACCTCACTCACACTACACTTTAACACCTCACTCACACTACACTTTAACACCTCATCACACTACACTCAATCACCTCACTCATACTAACACTCAAACTCCCTCACTCACACTACGCTCAAACACCTCACTCACACTACACTTTAACACCTCACTCACACTACACTCAATCACCTCACTCACACTAACAACTCAAACTCCTCTCTCACACTACGCTCAACACCTCCCTCACACTACACTCAACAACCTCACTCACACTAAACTCAAACAAACCCCACTCACACTACACTTTAACACCTCACTCACACTAAACTCAAATACCTTACTCACACTAAAAACTCAAACACCTCACTCACACTACACTCAAACACCTCACTCACACTACACTTAAAACACCTCACTCACACTACACTCAAGCACCACACTCACACTTTCACTCAAACATCTCACTCACACTACACTCAAACACCTCACTCACACTACACTCAGACACCTCACTCACACTACACTCAAACACCCTCCAAATCACACTACACTTAAACACCTCACCTCACTACACTCAAACACCTCACTCACACTACACTTTAAAAACCTCACTCACACTAAAACTAAAACACCTCACTCACACTACACTCACACACCTCACTCACAGTACACTCAAACACCTCACTTACACTACACTAAAACACCTCACTCACACTACAAATCACACACCTCACTCACAGTACACTCAAACACCTCACTTACACTACACTCAAACACCTCACTCACACTGCACTCAAACACCTCACTCACACTACACTCACACACCTCACTCACAGTAAACATCAAACACCTCACTCACACTACACCAAACACCTCACTCACACTGCACTCAAACACCTCACTCACACTACACTCAAGCACCACACTCACACTACACTAAAACACCCACTCACACTACACTCACACACCTCACTCACAGTACCTCCCAAAAACCTCACTTACACTACACTCAAACACCTCACTTACACTACACTCAAACACCTCACTCACAAATTCACTCAAACACCTCACTCACACTAAAACTCAAACACCTCACTCACACTACACTCACACACCCCATTCACACTACACTCAAACACCTCACTCGCACTACACTCAAACTTGTCACTCTCACTACACCAAACACCTCACTCACACTACACCCCAAACACCTCACTCACACTACACTCACACACCCCATTCACACGACACTCAATTCCCCACTCACACTACACTTTAAACACCTCACTTCACACTACACAAACACCTCACACACACTACACTCAAACACACTCACTCACACTACACTCACACAACCCCATTCACACGACACTCCCAAAAACCTCAAATCACACTACACTCAAACACCTCACTCACACTAAAAACACAAAACACCTCACTCACACTACACTCAAACACCTCACTCACACTACACTCAACACTTCACTCACAACTACACTCAAACACCTCACTCACACTACACTCACACACCTCACTCGCACTACACTCACACCCTCACTCATACTACACTCAAAACATCTCACTCATACTACACTCACACACCTCACTCACACTACACCCACACACCTTACTCACACTACACTCACACACCTCACTCACACTACACTCACACACCTCACTCACAAATACACTCACACACCTCACTCACACTACTCACAACGCCTCACTCACACTACACTCACACACCTCACTCACACTACACTCACACACCCTCACTCACACACCTTCCTAACACACCCCACTCCCCCTCACACACACACACGCACACACACTCACACCCCACTCACACATACACCAAAACACACACACACACACACACACACACACAAAACACCACGCACACACACACACACACACACACACACTCACACACACACACACACACACACACACACACACACACACACACACACACACACACACACACACACAATGGTAACTACACACACACACACACACACACACACACACACACACACATACAGCAGGGCCCAGTGTCTAATCGAAAATGTGCCTAGGGCCCAAAAAGGGAACTAACACACACAAAACACCTCAAATCACACACCTCACTCACACACCTCACTCACACACCTCACTCACACACCCCTCTCACACACCTCCTCACACACCTCACTCACACCTCCACACACCTCACTCACACACCTCACTCACACACCTCACCACACAACCTCACTCACACACCTCACTCACACACCTCCCCTCACACACCTCACTCACACACCTCACTCACACACCTCACTCACACACCTCACTCACACACCCCATCCACACCTCACTCACACACCTCACTCACACACCTCACTCACACACCCACTCACACACCTCACTCACACACCCCCACTCACACAAACCCCACTCACACACCTCACTCACCACCTCACTCACACACCTCAAATCACACACCTCACCACACACCTCACTCACACACCTCACTCACACACCTCACTCACACACCTCACTCACACAAACCCCACTCACACACCTCACTCCAACCCACCTCACACACCTCACTCAAAAACCTCACTCACACACCTCACTCACACACCTCACTCCACACCTCACTCACACACCTCACTCACACACCTCACTCACACACCCTCACCCACCCCACCACAAAACCTCACTCACACACCCTCCACCACACACCCCACTCACACACCTCACTCACACACCTCACTCACACACCTCACTCACACACCTCACTCACACACCTCACTCACACACCTCACTCACACACCTCACTCACACACCTCACTCACACACCTCCTCACACACCTCACTCACACACCTCACTCACACACCTCCTCACCAAACCCCACTCACACACCTCACTCCACACCCACTCACACACCTCATACACACC
>NC_069400.1:117326591-117372838 GCF_026875155.1 Cherax quadricarinatus | reverse complement strand
TTCTTTTTCTTTTCTTTCTTCTTTTTCTTCTTTCTTCTTCCTTCTTCTTTTCTTCTCTTTTTCTTATATCACTTTCTTTCATTCCTGACTAATTACATCATTTAATATTTTAATTATACATGTAATTTACATTAAACTATACCATTAAGATCCGTATTAAAATTATAATAATTATTTTGAAAGAAACAATTTCTGCTATAATAATTATAATCATTGCTATCATCATTGTCATCAATAACAAAATATTAAACAACGATTATTTATTAATATTTTGGCCGAAAAGAGTGATCATTAATTATTACTGTGATTCAAAGCAGAATCAAAATAATGAAGATTCTCAAAACAGAATCAAAGCAATAAAAGCAAATCGGTAAAGAAAAGAAAATATAAACACGTCATTTACTGAGATTACAGCAAAGTTCTGCCGAAGAATCTTTCTATGGCGACTCAGGGAGAAACATTCTCTCAAAGCTCGTTTTGACACCTGTTTCTCTTTACATTATTTTTCCTAGAGGTGCAGTGTTAAAACAAGTTTGTCAGTGGCTGGAAGGTTTGTCAGGGATGGTAGGTTTGTCAGGGGCTGGAAAGTTTGTCAGGGGCGGAAGGTTTGTCAGGGGTTGGAAGGTTTGTCGGGGGTTTGGGAAAGGGTTTGTCAGGGGCTGGAAGGTTTGTCAGGGGCTGGAAGGTTTGTCAGGGGCTGGAAGGTTTGTCAGGGACTGGAAGGTTTGTCAGGGGCTGGAAGGTTTGTCAGGGGCTGGAAGGTTTGTCAGGGACTGGAAGGTTGTCAGCGACGGGAAAGGGTTTTGTCAGGGGCTGGAAGGTTTGTCAGGGCTGGAAAGTTTGTCAGGGCGGGAAGGCTTGTCAGGGGTTGAAGGTTTGTTAGGGCGGGAAGGTTTGTCAGGGGTTTGGAAGGTTGTCAGGGTTTGGAAGGTTTGTCAGGGGCTGGAAGGTTTGTCAGGGGAGGGAAAGGGTTTTGCCGGGGGCTGGAAAGGGTTTGTCAGGGGCTGGGGGTTTGTCAGGGCTGGAAGGTTTGTCAGGGACTGGAAGGTTTGTCAGGGGCTGGAAGGTTTGTCAGGGTCTGGAAGGTTTGTCAGGGGCTGGAAGGTTTGTCAGGGTCTGAAGGTTATTACAACACAGGACATGGAACATCTTATGTCTTTGGAAACTGTATCTCCCGCCCACCACGTACATCACTCTCAAAACTTTGTATTCAGTAATGCTCCTCTCTGTTGCTACTGCTACTGCTGCTACTTGCGTTATTATTGTTACTACCACTGCTTATGATCAGTCTGCTACCACTTTCTGTTTTAATTCCTGCCGTTGCTGCGGCTGATGCGTACTAACCCTTGTTATTCCCCAAGCCTTCTTGTTTAGTGGAATGGGAAAGGGGGTGGTGAGGAACGGCGGTTCTTGGGAATGACTCTCGCCCTCCCTCTTGCCTCTTCCTTCTTGGCTGGCTCCAAGTTTGTTTTGATAATTAGCGTAAACTATCCTGGCCCATCCATTGCACCAGAGAGGTGAGTAAACACGATAAGTGGTGCTGCTGGTGTGAGAGCCTAGGGGAGCCTGGAAGATCCTGGAAGAGCATAGGAAAATAGTAAGAGGAGGATAGTAGAGAGAATCTGAAAGAGCCTACAAGAGTTCGAGAGAGTCTAGGAGTGGAGGAGAATCTGGGAGAGCCCAGGAGAATAGGCCTAAAATTGTGAAAGCCTAAAAGAGTCTAGAGAGGATACGATAGCTTGAGAGAGGTTGGGAGAGACTAGAAGAGAGAATCTGCAAGAGGGAGAGAGGGCTTGCGAGGAGGACTGAGAGCAAGGGAGTGGAAAAGGAAGATCATTGTAGAGGGAGAGGAAAGAAAGAGAGATCATTCTGGAGGGAGAACGAAGGTTAACGTGGGAGATGGAGAGCATAGGAGGGTGGCTAACAACATCTGAGAGACAGAGCGAGGGAGGGAGGAGATCAAGCACATGAATTACCGCGATCACTAACGACAAGATTACCAACCATCTAAACAGATTAGAAACCAAACAAGACCCAGGGGACCCAGTGAATTATTTTCAAGGATTCGTAAAAACTTCGAATAAACCATTAGCTAATATATAAGTATCAATTTAAATGCTGTAAATGTGGGAGACAGTAAAGGCGATATCTATTTACAATAAAATAAGGGCATACAATTCCTGTCATAGTGAGGAATTAGAGATAAGTTGTGATAAACTTCTGTCAGTGAATAAACTGAAGGGTGGACCACACGGTAGAGCACTGAAGTGTAAATTTACGGTCCGCGGTTCGAGCAACTCGTCCACTCTTCATGTGAAGACGTTGCTCCAACCGGCGGCTTTGTCACTATAGACGTGATATACAAAGACAGTACAGGAAGTTTCGCAACAAGTCACCGAAACATCTTCAAATAAAGACTCCCAGGTGTTGCACATGTTTCTAATTCTTCTCCTGATTACAAAATGGGAGATACATTTCTCTCTTCTTTATGCAAGTTATGGCATTTAACTGAGACGACGTTTCCTTCATCTGGGATTTTATCAATTGATAAAATTCCTGGACGACAAAAACATTTTATTAATTGGAGTCATAAATGGCAGAGAGTGTCTTATCAACATAACACTGCTGCCTCTTGCCTGGCTGCCAGCCTCACACTGTTGCCTCCTACCTGGCTGCCTCCCTCATACTGTTGCCTCCTACCTGGCTGCCTCCCTCATACTGTTGCCTCCTGCCTGGCTGCCTTCCTCATACTGCTGCCTCCTGCCTGGCTGCCTTCCTCATACTGCTTCCTCCTGCCTAGATGCCTCCTGCTTGGCTGCCTTCCTCACACTGCTGCCTCCTGCATGGCTGCCTCCTGCTTGGCTGCCTCCCTCATACTGTTGCCTCCTGCCTGGCTGCCTGCCTCACACTGTTGCCTCCTACCTGGCTGCCTCCCTCACACTGTTGTCTCCTGCCTGGCTGCCTGCCTCACACTGCTGCCTCCTGCCTGGCTGCCTTCCTCATACTGTTGCCTCCTGCCTGGCTGCCTGCCTCACACTGTTGCCTCCTACCTGGCTGCCTCCCTCATACTGTTGCCTCCTGCCTGGCTGCCTGCCTCACACTGTTGCCTCCTACCTGGCTCCCTCCCTCATACTGTTGCCTCCTGCCTGGCTGCCTTCCTCATACTGCTGCCTCCTGCCTCGCTGCCTTCCTCATACTGCTTCCTCCTGCCTAGATGCCTCCTGCTTGGCTGCCTTCCTCACACTGCTGCCTCCTGCCTGGCTGCCTCCTGCTTGGATGCCTCCTGCCTGGCTGCCTTCCTCACGCTGTTGCCTTCCTCACACTGCTGCCTTCCTCACAATGCTGTCTCCTGCCAGGCTGCCTTCCTCACACTGCTGTCTCCTGCCTGTCTGCCTCCCTCATACTTCTGCCTCCTTCCTGGCTGCCTTCCTCACGCTGCTGCCTTCCTCACACTGCTGCCTTCTCACACTGCTGCCTTCCTCACACTGCTGCCTCCTGCCTGGCTGCCTTCCTCACACTGCTGCCTCCTGCCTGGCTGCCTTCCTCACACTGCTGTCTCCTGCCTTCCTCACATTGTTGCCTTCCTCATACTGCTGCCTCCTGCCTGGCTGCCTTCCTCACGCTGCTGCCTTCCTCACACTTCTGCCTTCTCACACTGCTGCCTCCTGCCTGGCTGCCTTTCTCACACTGCTGCCTCCTGCCTGGCTGCCCCCCCTCACACTGCTGCCTCCTGCCTGGCTGCCTCCCTCACACTGCTGCCTCCTGCCTGACTGCCTTCCTCACGCTGCTGCCTTCCTCACACTGCAGCCTTCTCACACTGCTGCCTTCCTCACACTGCTGTCTCTTGCCAGGCTGCCTTTCTCACACTGCTGCCTCCTGCCTGGCTGCCTTCCTCACACTGCTGCCCTTGCCTGACTGCCTTCCTCATACTGCTGCCTCCTGCCTGGCTGCCTTCCTCATACTGCTGCCTCCTGCCTGGCTGCCTTCCTCATACTGCTGCCTCCTGCCTGGCTGCCCTCCTCATACTGCTTCCTTCTGCCTAGCTGCCTCCTGCCTGGCTGCCTTCCTCACACTGCTGCCTCCTGCCTGGCTGCCTCCTGCTTAGCTGCCTCCTGCCTAGCTGCCTTCCTCACGCTGTTGCCTTCCTCACACTGCTGCCTTCCTCACACTGCTGTCTCCTGCCTGTCTGCCTCCCTCATACTTCTGCCTCCTTCCTGGCTGCCTTCCTCACGCTGCTGCCTTCATCACACTGCTGCCTTCTCACACTGCTGCCTTCCTCACACTGCTACCTCCTGCCTGGCTGCCTTCTTCACACTGCTGCCTCCCTCACACTGCTGCCTCCTGCCTGGCTGCCTTCCTCACGCTGCTGCCTTCCTCACACTGCTGCCTTCTCACACTGCTGCCTTCCTCACACTGCTGTCTCCTGCCTGTCTGCCTTCTTCATACCTCTGCCTCCTTCCTGGCTGCCTTCCTCACGTTGCTGCCTTCCTCACACTGCTGCCTTCTCACACCGCTGCCTTCCTCACACTGCTGTCTCCTGCCTTCCTCACATTGCTGCCTTCCTCATACTGCTGTCTCCTGCCTGTCTGCCTTCCTCATACTTCTGCCTCCTTCCTGGCTGCCTTCCTCAAGCTGCTGCCTTCCTCACACTGCTGCCTTCTCACACTTCTGCCTTCATCACACTGCTGCCATCTGCCTGGCTGCCTTTCTCACACTGCTGCCTCCTGCCTGGCTGCCCCCCTCACACTGCTGCCTCCTGCCTGGCTGCCTCCCTCACACTGCTGCCTTCCTCACAATGCTGTCTCCTGCCAGGCTGCCTTCCTCACACTGCTGTCTCCTGCCTGTCTGCCTTCCTCATACTTCTGCCTCCTTCCTGGCTGCCTTCCTCACACTGCTGCCTCCTGCCTGGCTGCCTCCCTCACACTGCTGCCTCCTGCCTGGCTGCCTTCCTTATGCTGCTGCCTTCCTCACACTGCTGCCTTCTCACACTGCTGCCTTCCTCACACTGCTGTCTCCTGCCAGGCTGCCTTCCTCACACTGCTGTCTCCTGCCTGTCTGCCTTCCTCATACTTCTGCCTCCTTCCTGGCTGCCTTCCTCACGCTGCTGCCTTCCTCACACTGCAGCCTTCTCACACCGCTGCCTTCCTCACACTGCTGTCTCCTGCCTTCCTCACATTGCTGCCTTCCTCATACTGCTGCCTCCTGGCTGGCTGCCTTCCTCACGCTGCTGCCTTCCTCACACTTCTGCCTTCTCACACTGCTCCCTCCTGCCTGGCTGCCCCCCCTCACACGCTGCCTCCTGCCTGGCTGCCCCCCTCACACTGCTGCCTCCTGCCTGGCTGCCTTCCTCACGCTGCTGCCTTCCTCACACTGCTGCCTTCTCACACTGCTACCTTCCTCACACTGCTGTCTCTTGCCAGGCTGCCTTTCTCACACTGCCTCCTGCCTGGCTGCCTTCCTCACACTGCTGCCTCTTGCCTGACTGCCTTCCTCATACTGCTGCCTCCTGCCTGGCTGCCTTCCTCATACTGCTGCCTCCTGCCTGGCTGCCTTCCTCATACTGCTGCCTCCTGCCTGGCTGCCCTCCTCATACTGCTTCCTTCTGCCTACCTTCCTCCTGCCTGGCTGCCTTCCTCACACTGCTGCATCCTGCCTGGCTGCCTCCTGCTTGGCTGCCTCCTGCCTGGCCGCCTTCCCACGCCTTTGCCTTCCTCACACTGCTGCCTTCCTCACACTGCTGCCTTCTCACACTGCTGCCTTCCTCACACTGCTGTCTCCTGCCTGTCTGCCTCCCTCATACTTCTGCCTCCTTCCTGGCTGCCTTCCTCACGCTGCTGCCTTCATCACACTGCTGCCTTCTCACACTGCTGCCTTCCTCACACTGCTACCTCCTGCCTGGCTGCCTTCCTCACACTGCTGCCTCCTGCCTGGCTGCCTTCCTCACGCTGCTGCCTTCCTCACACTGCTGCCTTCTCACACTGCTGCCTTCCTCACACTTCTGTCTCCTGCCAGGCTGCCTTCCTCACACTGCTGTCTCCTGCCTGTCTGCCTTCCTCATACTTCTGCCTCCTTCCTGGCTGCCTTCCTCACGTTGCTGCCTTCCTCACACTGCTGCCTTCTCACACCGCTGCCTTCCTCACACTGCTGTCTCCTGCCTTCCTCACATTGCTGCCTTCCTCATACTGCTGTCTCCTGCCTGTCTGCCTTCCTCATACTTCTGCCTCCTTCCTGGCTGCCTTCCTCAAGCTGCTGCCTTCCTCACACTGCTGCCTTCTCACACTGCTGCCTTCATCACACTGCTGCCTCCTGCCTGGCTGCCTTTCTCACACTGCTGCCTCCTGCCTGGCTGCCCCCCCTCACACTGCTGCCTCCTGCCTGGCTGCCTCCCTCACACTGCTGCCTCCTGCCTGGCTGCCTTCCTCACGCTGCTGCCTTCCCCACACTGCTGCCTTCTCACACTGCTGCCTTCCTCACACTGCTGCCTCCTGCCTGGCTGCCTCCTGCTTGGCTGCCTCCTGCCTGGCTGCCTTCCTCACGCTGTTGCCTTCACAACACTGCTGCCTTCCTCACACAGCTGTCTCCTGCCAGGCTGCCTTCCTCACACTGCTGCCTTCTCACACTGCTGTCTCCTGCCTGTCTGCCTCCCTCACACTTCTGCCTCCTTCCTGGCTGCCTTCCTCACGCTGCTGCCTTCATCACACTGCTGCCTTCTCACACTGCTGCCTTCCTCACACTGCTACCTCCTGCCTGGCTGCCTTCCTCACACTGCTGCCTTCTCACACTGCTGCCTTCATCACACTGCTGCCTCCTGTCTGGCTGCCTTTCTGACACTGCTGCCTCCTGCCTGGCTGCCCCCCTCACACTGCTGCCTCCTGCCTGGCTGCCTCCCTCACACTGCTGCCTCCTGCCTGGCTGCCTTCCTCACGTTGCTGCCTTCCCAACACTGCTGCCTTCTCACACTGCTGCCTTCCTCACACTGCTGTCTCTTGCCAGGCTGCCTTCCTCACACTGCTGTCACCTGCCTGTCTGCCTTCCTCATACTTCTGCCTCCTTCCTGGCTGCCTTCCTCACGCTGCTGCCTTCCTCACACTGCTGCCTTCTCACACTGCTGCCTTCCTCACACTGCTGTCTCTTGCCTGACTGCCTTCCTCATACTGCTGCCTCCTGCCTGGCTGCCTTCCTCATACTGCTGCCTCCTGCCTGGCTGCCTTCCTCATACTGCTGCCTCCTGCCTGGCTGCCCTCCTCATACTGCTTCCTTCTGCCTAGCTGCCTCCTGCCTGGCTGCCTTCCTCACACTGCTGCCTCCTGCCTGGCTGCCTCCTGCTTGGCTGCCTCCTGCCTGGCTGCCTTCCTCATGCTGTTGCCTTCCTCACACTGCTGCCTTCCTCACACTGCTGCCTTCTCACACTGCTGCCTTCCTCACACTGCTGTCTCCTGTCTGTCTGCCTCTCTCGTACTTCTGCCTCCTTCCTGGCTGCCTTCCTCACGCTGCTGCCTTCATCACACTGCTGCCTTCTCACACTGCTGCCTTCCTCACACTGCTGTCTCCTGCCAGGCTGCCTTCCTCACACTGCTGTCTCCTGCCCGTCTGCCTTTCCTCAAAACTTCTGCCTCCTCCTGGCTGCCTTCCTCACGTTTTTCTGCCTTCCTCACACTGCTGCCTTCTCACACCGCTGCCTTCCTCACACTGCTGTCTCCTGCCTTCCTCACATTGCTGCCTTCCTCATACTGCTGTCTCCTGCCTGTCTGCCTTCCTCATACTTCTGCCTCCTTCCTGGCTGCCTTCCTCAAGCTGCTGCCTTCCTCACACTGCTGCCTTCTCACACTGCTGCCTTCATCACACTGCTGCCTCATGCCTGGCTGCCTTTCTCACACTGCGCCTCTGCCCGCTCCCCCCTCACACTGCTGCCTCCAGCCTGGCGCCTCCCTCACACTGGCCTCCTGCCTGGCTGCCTTCCCCACGGCTGCTGCCTTCCCCACACTGTTGCCTTCTCACACTGTTGCCTTCCTCACACTGCTGTCTCCTGTCTGGCTGCCTCCTGCTTGGCTGCCTCCTGCCTGGCTGCCTTCCTCACGCTGTTGCCTTCACAACACTGCTGCCATCCTCACAGCTGTCTCTGCCGCGCCTTCCTCACACTGCCGTTTCACACTGCTGTCTCCTGCCGTCTGCCTCCCTCACACTTCGCCTCCTTCCTGGCTGCCTTCCCCCACGCTGCTGCCTTCATCACACTGCTGCCTTCTCACACTGCTGCCTTCCTCACACTGCTACCTTCTGCCGGGCTGCCTTCCTCACACTGCTGCCTCCCTCACACTGCTGCCTCCTGCCTGGCTGCCTTCCTCACGCTGCTGCCTTCCTTACACTGCCCGCCTTTCACACTGCTGCCTTCCCACACTGCTGTCCTGCCAGTGCCTTCCTCACACTGCTGTCTCCTGCCTGTCTGCCTTCCTCATACTTCTGCCTCCTTCCTGGCTCCCTTCCTCACGTTGCTGCCTTCCTCACACTCCTGCCTTCCTCACATTGCTGCCTTCCTCATACTGCTGTCTCTTGCCTTCCTCACATTGCTGCCTTCCTTTAACTGCGTGCCCCGCCGTCTGCCTCCACTTATGCCTCCTTCCCGGCCGCCCCTTTCCCCACGCTGCTGCCTTCCTCACACTGCGCTTCTCACACTGCTGGGCCCTTACACCTGCTCCTCCTGCCTGGCTGCCCCCCTCACACTTTCTGCCTCCTGCCCTGGCTGCCTCCCTCATACTGCTGCCTCCTGCCTGGCTGACTTTCCCCACGTTGCTGCCTTCCCAACACTGCTGCTCCACACTGCGCCCTTCCTCACTGCTGTCACCTGCCTGTCTGCCTTCCTCATACTTCTGCCTCCTTCCTGGGTGCCTTCTCACGCTGCTGCCTTCCCCACCACTGCTGCCTTCTCACACTGCTGCCTTTCCCCACACTGCTGTCTCCTGCCCTCCTCACATTGCTGCCTTCCTCATACTGCTGCCTCCTGCCTGGCTGCCTTCCTCACACTGCTGCCTCCTGCCTGGCTGCCTTCCTCATACTGCTGCTTCCTGCCTGGCCACCTTCCTGACACTGCTGCCTCCTGCCTGGCTGCCTTCCTCACACTGCTGCTTCCTGCCTGGCTGCCTTCCTTGTAGTGCTGCCTCATGCCTGGCCGTCTCCCTCACACTGCTGCCTCCTGCCTGGCTGCCTCCCTCACACTGCTGCCTCCTGTCTGGCTGCGTCCCTCACACTGCTGCCTCCTGCCTGGCTGCCTTCCTCACACTGCTGCCTCCTGCCTGGCTGCCTTCCTCACTCTGCTGCCTCCTGCCTGGCTGCCTTCCTCACACTTTTGCCTCCTGCCTATCTGCCTTCCTCACACTGCTGCCTCCTGCCTGACTGCCTCCCTCACACTGATGCCTCCTGCCTGACTACCTCCCTCACACTGATGCCTCCTGCCTGGCTGCCTTCCTCACACTACTGTCTCCTGCCTGGCTGCCTCCTGCCTGGCTGCCTCCTGCCTATCTGCCTCCTGCCTGGCTGCTTTCCTCACACTGCTGCCTTCCTTACACTGCTGTCTCCTGCCTGGCCGTCTTCCTCACACATCACAATCTTGCTAACACTCACTCCTGGCGGCACCGTCTCTTACTTAAATCGACGATATTACTTAGAGTGTTGCTGCGACTGTCTGATCGAACCTTTAAACTTGGTGAAAGTACAATAGGAGGGGCAGTAGTAGTACTAGTATACTAGTAGTAGTAGTAATGGTGGTAGTACAAGTAGTAGCAGTAGTAGAACAGCAGCAAACACTTGAAGCAGCAGCAGCACTTGACAAACCTTCCAGCACTTGACAGACCTTCCAGCACTTGACAGACCTTCCAGCCCCTAACAAACCTTCCAGCACTTGACAGACCTTCCATTTAGTTCATGATCAAACACTGTCCTCTAATATTTATCGAGTTTGGTTATCAGTGTTCCAAGGTTAAGTTCTCTTGGACCACAAGAGTGATGACGGTTTTAATCTGTCATAAGTCTTGTGCTTCCAGCAGCTTTATAAGAACGTCAATAACAAGGTATAAAATCCTTGTCTTTGGTCAGTGCTTCGCTGCGTCTGGTTATATCTATTCTACAAAAATTGTAATAATATTGGTAGAATTTCAGTCAATACGTTAGGCAAAAGGACACAAGTGTAAATAATGCGTCATGTTATTGTGACAACGTTTCGCTCTCCAGGAGCTTTGTCAAGCCGTTACAAAAAACGCAAGATTTCTCGTAACACTTGACCGCACCACCTAGAGAAAAATTTGTGGGGATCACTAATCTATTTTCAAATCTTAGTTCCATTCCTCACTGGGTGAATGGATTGACCTGGATTGTACCATGACAGTAAAAAGGGGTCCTCAAAAATATATTTACTAGTATTAATTCAGTGAAAAAAAACCAATGACTAGCTAAAAGTCCCCCCCCTTTTTTGTTGGGTTTATTTAGCACGAAGTGGGGGAGGCTTGAACTTATGGGCTAATCTCCAAAATCCCGACCCCCATCTTTGGTGGTCGCACTTGACAGTATTGGAAGTATTTTAAAAATCCAAAAAATTGGGGAAATTCGTTTGAAAATTTAGAGATGAAAGGCAAGTGAGAAGGATTGGGGTGTAAAGAGAAGATAAAAGTGGCTACAGGCTGGGGAGAAAGGGTAGGCGGATAGATTATGGCAGAGGCAAAACTGTTCAACAAGTTAGTCCAGGGGGGCTGGGTTACAGTGTCTTCAAATTTTTACAGCCTTCCCTTCCCCTGTTCCTCCCTCCTTTGTCTCCCCTCTTACTTGCCCTTTTCGCCCCTCCCTTGTCAATCTTTTTTTTTTTTACACAGGGTTTGACAAGGGTTTTAAGGATCCCTCTTTTTTTTGGGTTTCCCTTTTTTAATGACTATTTTTTTTTCGTTTTTACACGGAAGATGTAAAAGAATTCCGTAATTAAAAATTATTTAGTTCCGAAAATTTTAAATTAACTAATTTTACTGTCACGAGGGACAGGTTATCAAAAAGATAGACAAACTGAAACAAAATAAGTCCCCGGGACCCGATGAGTTTTTTCAGGGGGACTTAAGGATCAAAAGGAGCTTAGTCGCCATTAACGAGTGATTGATAATTAGACACTTGCAACTTGGGTTTTTTTATTGAGGAAAAGTTTCGCCACACAGTGGCTTCATCAGTCCCCTACAAAAGGGGAATCTTGAAGAACAGGAGGAGAATGAGGTAATCAGTCCTCAACCCTTTAGTCGATGTGGTCGTCCATCAATCTTGAAAAGAATACGCATACGTGCGGAAGGACTTATAAACCGTTGGCAGGGGAGGTGCGAATCATAGGTCGTTAAATTTTTTCAAATGTTGAAGTAGGGTCCCTCCCAAGAATTAGGCAAGCGAAGAATTCCCAAGTATTAAGATCCCCAAAAAGTTGCAGTGTCTGACAGGTTTGTTTTTGAAAGGTTCAGAGAACCCACATGTTGAAAATTAGCACATGTGCAATCTTGGGTATTTTATTGAGGAAACGTTTCGCCACACAGTGGTTCATCAGTCCCTACAAAAGGGGGAACTTTAAGAACAGGAGGAAATGAGGAAACTCCCCCAACCTTGGTCGTTTTGGGCTCCCTCAAACTTTAATAGAATACGGCATACGTGCTGAGAAAGGGGGTTATAAACAGTTGCAGGAGGGTGCAAAGTCTGGTGTGTAACATTTGTTCAATGTTTGAATAGGGCGTGCCCAAGAAATTTGGCAAACGAAAAATTTCCCCAATATTAAGATCCCCAAGAAGTTTAGTGTTACGGGTTTTTAGTGAAGGTTTTAGAGAACCGACATGTTGATAAATTTTACACTGTGCAATCTTTGGGGATCTTTTTGAGGAAACGTTTCGCCACACGTGGCTTCATCAGCCATACAAGGAGAATCTTTTTAAAAAACAGGAGGAGAATGAGGGAATCAGTCCCCCCAACCCTTTAGTCGAAGGGTCAGCCATCAAACTTGAAAAGAATACGGGTAGTCTGAAAGGAGTTTAAAAACCCTTGGCAGGAGAGGTGCAGAAGTCATAGGTGTGTAAAATTTTTTCAATGTTGAAATAGGTCGTGCCCAAGAATAGCAAGCGAAAATTCCCCCAAATTTAAGATCCAAGAAGTTGCAGTGTTGACAGGGTTTGTGTGAAGGTTCAGAGAACCCACATGTTGATAATTGACACAGTGCAACCTTTGGGTTTTCTTTTTTGAGGAACGTTTTCCAAAACAGTGGCTTCATCAGTCCATCAAAGGGGAATCTTGAAGAAAAGGGGAGAAAGGGTATCATCCCCAACCCTTTGGGCGATGTGGTGTCCATCAATCTTTAATAGAATAAGGGGTACGTGCGAGAAAACTTATAAAACCCTTGGCAGGAGAGGTGCAGAAGTCATAGGGCGTGTAACATTTTTTCATGTTTAAGTAGGCGTGCCCCCGAATTTGGGAAGCGAAAAGAATTCCAAAATATTAAAATCCAAGAAATTGCATGTTTGACAGTTTGTAGTGAATGGGTTTAAGAACCGCCCTGTTGATAAATTAGCACATGTGAAAATCTTGGTATCTTTATTGAGGAAAAAGTTTCCCACACGTGGTTCATAGTCCAACAAAGGAGAACTTGAAGAACAGGGGGGAGAAGAGGTAATCAGTCCCCCAACCTTGAGTCGATGTGGGCAGTCCCTCAAACTTGAAAAGAAACGGCTAAGTGCGAAAGGACTTATAAACCGTTGGCAGGAAGGGTTTCAGAAGTCAAGGTCTGTAACATTTTTTCAATGTTGAAATAGGTCGTGCCCCAAAAATTAGGCAAGCGAAGAATTCCAAAAAATTAAGATCCAAGAAGTTGCAGTGTCTGACAGGTTTTAGTGAATGGTTTTAGGAAACCCACTTTTGTAAATTAGACACATGTGCAACTCTTGGTAACTTTATTGAGGAAACTTTCCCACACGTGGCTTCATCATCCATACAAAGGGAAACTTGAAGAACAGGAGGAGAATGAGGTTCAGTCCCCCAACCCTTTTGGGCGATGTGTCAGTCCATCAATCTTTAATAGAATACGGCATCGTCTGAGAAGGAGCTTATAAACCGTTGGAGGGAGGTGAAGAAGTCAAAATCGTGTAACATTTTTTCAATGTTGAAGTAGGTCGTGCCCCCGAATTGGCAAGCGAAGAATTCCCAAAATTAAATCCCAAGAAGTTGCAGTGTTGAAGGTTTTTAGATGAATGGTTCAGAGAACCGACTTTTGATAAATTGACCATGTGCAACTCTTGGGTATCTTTATTGGGAAAAAGTTTCGCCCACAGGGCTTCATCAGTCCATACAAAGGAGAATTGAAGAACAGGGGGAGTGAGGTAACATCCCTAAAAATTGAGCGATGTGGGCAGTCCATCAATCTTTAATAGAATACGGCATACGTGCTGAGAAGAGCTTATAAACCCTTGGGAGGGGAGGTGCAGAAGTCTAGGTCGTGTAAAATTTGTTCAATGTTGAAGTAGGCGGCCCAAAAATTAGGCAAGCGAAGAATCCCAAGATTAAGATCCCCAAAAAGTTGCAGTGTCGAAGGTTTGTAGATGAATGGGTTTAGAGAACCGACATGTTGATAATTAGACACATGTGAACCTTTTGGGGACTTTATTGAGGGAAACGTTTTGCCCCAATTTGGGTTCATCTTTCCAAACAAAGGAGAAAACTTAAGAACAGAGGGGAATGAGGTAATCAGTCCCTCAACTTTAGTCGATGTGGTAGTCCCTCAATTTGAATAGAATACGGCAAACGTCGAGAAGGGGGCTTATAATCCGTTGGCAGGAGAGGTGCAGAAATCATAGGTCGTGTAACTTTGTTCAATGTTGAAAGTAGGTCTCCCAAAAATTGGAAGCGAAGAATTTCCCCAAATATTTTAAATCCAAAAAGTTGCGTGTCTGACAGGTTTGTAGATGAATGGTTCAGAGAACCCACTGTTTATAAAATTTGGGCATATGTGCACCTTGGGTATCTTTTTTGAGGAAACGTTTCGCCCCCCCCACATGGCTTCATCGTCCTACAAGGAGAATCTTGAAGAACAGGGGGGAAATGAGGGAAACAGTTTAACTTGAGTGATGTGGGCATCCATCAATTTGAATAGAATACGGATACGTGCGAGAAGGGCTTTTAAACGTTGGCAGGAGAGGTGCAGAAGTCATAGTCGTGAAAATTTTTTCAAGTTTAATAGGTCTGCCCCAAAAATAGGCAAGCGAAGATTCCCCGTATTAAGATCCAAGAATTGCAGTGTCTGGGCGGTTTTAGATGAAAGGTTCAGGAAAAACCGACATGTTGATAAATTAGACACATGTGCAATTGGGTACTTTATTGAGGAAACGTTTCGCCCCCACAGTGGCTTCTCACCCCATACAAAGGAGAATTTGAAGAAAAAGGGGAGAAGAGGGAAACGTCCCTCAACCCTTTATCGTGTGGTGTCCATCAAAAACTTAAAAGAATGGCATGTGCTGAGAAGGAGTTAAAAGTTGGGAGGAGAGGTGCAGAATCATAGGTCGTGAACATTTGCAAAGTTGAAGTAGGTCGTGCCCAAGATTAGGCAGCGAAGAATTCCCCCTATTAAGATCCCAGAAGTTGCAGTGTCTGACAGGTTTGTAGATGAAAGGGTTTAGAGAACCCACATGTTGATAAATTGACACATGTGCAACTCTTGGGTATCTTTTTGAGGAAACGTTTCGCCCCCATGGGTTAAACGTCCATACAAAAGGGAATCTTGAAGAACAGGAGGGAATGAGGTAATCAGTCCCCAACCTTGGTCGATGTGGTCAGTCCACAATTTGAATGAATACGGCTAATCGAGAAGGAGCTTAAAAACCGTTGGCAGGAGGGTGCAGAAGTCTTGGTCGTGTAACTTTTTTCAATGTTGAAGTAGGTTTCTCCCCAAAAATTAGGCAAGCGAAGAAATTCCCCAAATATTAGATCCCAAAAAGTTGCAGTGTCTGACAGGGTTTTAGATGAATGGTTTTAGAGAAGGGCATGTTTATAAAATTTGACACGTGCAAAATCTTGGTATCTTTATTGAGGAAACGTTTCGCCACACAGTCTTCTCAGTCCATACAAAGGAGAATTTTTAAGAAAAGGGAGAATGGGGAATCAGCCCTCAACCTTGAGTCGATGTGGTCAGTCATCAAACTTGAATAGAATACGGCATACGGGGAGAAAGGGGCTTATAAACCGTTGGCAGGAGGGTGCAGAAGTCAAAATCGTTAAATTTTTTCAATGTTGAAGTAGGGGTGCCCCAAAATTAGGAAGCGAAGAATTTCCCCGTATTAAGATCCCCAAAAAGTTGCAGTGTCTGACAGGTTTGTAGATGAAAAGGTTCAGAGAACCCACTGTTGATAATTTGCACATGTGAAAAAATCTTGGGTTCTTTTTTGAGGAAACGTTTGCCACACAGTGGGTTCATCTTCCCTACAAAAAGAAACTTGAAGAACAGGGGGAGAAGGGTAATCAGTCCCCCAACCTTTTGTCGATGGGTCGTCCATCAATCTTGAATAGAATACGGCTACTGCTGAGAAAAAGCTTATAAACGTTGGCAGGAGAGGTGCAGAAGTCATAGGTCGTGTAACATTTGTTCAATGTTGAAGTAGGTCGGCCCAAAAATTTTTGGGAAGCGAAAAATTCCCAAGTATTAAGCCAAAAAGTTGCAGTGTCTGACAGGTTTGTAGATAGGTTGAGGGGGGATTACCTCTTTCCCCTGTTCTTCAAGATTCTCCTTTGTATGGTGATGAAGCCCACTGTGTGGCGAAAAAGTTTCCTCAAAAAGATACCCAAGAGTTACATGTGCAATTTTCAACATGTCGGTTCTCTGAACCATTCATCACAAACCTGTCAGACACTGCAAAATTTTTGGGATCTTAATACTTGGGGGAAATTTTTCGCTTTCCTAATTCTTGGGCACACCTACTTCAAAAATTGAAAAAAGTTACACGACCCAGACTTTTGCACCTTCCTGCCAACGGTTTATAACCCTTTTCCACGTATGCCCATTCTTTTTAAGATTTATGGACGACCCCATCGACTCAAGGTTGAGGGATGATTACCCCATTTTCCTCTGTTTTTCAAGATTCCCTTTTTATGGGCGTAAGCCACTGTTTGGGGGGAAAAATTTCCTCAATAAAGATACCCAAAAAGTTGCACATGTGTCTAATTTACAAAATTCGGTTCTCTGAACCATTCATCTACAAACCCGTCAGACACTGCAACTTCTTGGGGATCTTAATATTGGGAATTCTTCGCCTTGCCTAATTCTTGGGCACGACCTACTTCAACATTGAACAAATGTTACAGACCTATGACTTCTGCACCTCTCCTGCCAACGGTTTATAAGCTCCTTCTCAGCACGTATGCCGTATTCTATTCAAGATTGATGGACTGACCACATCGACTCAAGGTTGAGGGACTGATTACCTCTTTCTCCTCCTGTTCTTAAAAGATTCTCCTTTGTATGGACTGATGAAGCCATGTGTGGCAAAAACGTTTCCTCAATAAAATACCCAAGATTTTGCACATGTGTCTAATTATCAAATGTCGGTTCTCTGAACCATTCATCTACAAACCTGTCAGACACTGCAACTTCTTGGGATCTTAATATTGGGGAAATTTCTTCGCTTGCTAATTCTTGGGCACGACCTACTTCAACATTGAACAAATGTTACACGACCTATGACTTCTGCAACCTCTCCTGCCAACGGTTTAAAGCTCCTTCTCAGCACGTATGCCGTATTCTATTCAAGATTGATGGACTGACCACATCGACTAAAAGGTTGGGGGGACTGATTCCCTTTATTCTCCTCCTGTTCTTAAAGATTTCCCTTTGTATGGACTGATGAAGCCACTGTGTGGCGAAACGTTTCCTCAATAAAGATACCCAAGAGTTGCACATGTGTCTAATTTATCAACATGTCGGTTCTCTGAACCATTCATCTACAAACCTGTCAGACACTGCAACTTCTTGGGATCTTAATACTTGGGAATTCTTCGCTTGCCTAATTCTTGGGCACGACCTACTTCAACATTGAACGAATGTTACACGAATTATGACTTCTGCACCTCTCCTGCCAACGGTTTATAAGCTCCTTCTCAGCACGTATGCCGTATTCTATTCAAGATTGATGGACTGACCACATCGACTCAAGGTTGAGGGACTGATTACCTCATTCTCCTCCTGTTCTTCAAGATTCTCCTTTGTATGGACTGATGAAGCCACTGTGTGGCGAAACGTTTCCTCAATAAAGATACCCAAGAGTTGCACATGTGTCTAATTTATCAACATGTCGGTTCTCTGAACCATTCATCTACAACGAGTGTATTCAATGCGTCCATCCTTACCAGTGTTGTGCCAGAGTTGTGGAAGATGGCTAATGTGGTTCCTATATTCAAATCAGGGGATAAGTCCACTCCTTCAAATTACCGTCCAATAAGCCTGACATCTATAGTGGGCAAGTTATTAGAATCAATTATAGCTGACATTATCAGAAGTCACCTTGAAGAGCATAACTTGATAAATGAATCTCAGCATGGATTCACGAGAGGTCGTTCCTGCCTGACAAACTTACTGACGTTCTTCAATAGAACATTTGAGGCAGTTGACAGTGATAAGGAATATGATATTGTTTATTTGGATTTTAGTAAAACCTTCGACAGAGTACCTCACAAGAGACTCTTAAGAAAAGTGGCAGCTCATGGTATAGGAGGTAAAGTTCTAGCATGGATTGAGGCATGGCTTACCAATAGAAAGCAGAGAGTTACCATTAATGGAGTGAAATCTGAATGGGGATTAGTCACTAGTGGCGTTCCACAAGGATCAGTTTTAGGGCCTTATGTTCATAATTTACATTAATTGACCTTGATGAAGGGATTACTAGTGACATGAGTAAGTTTGCTGATGATACAAAGATAGGCCGTATAAAACAGCAGTGCCTTAATGTGCGCAACAAGGCCAACAGATTACTTGGATTTATCTCAAGAAGTATAAGTAACAGAAGTCCAAAAGTTATTTTACAGCTCTTTTACATCACTAGTGAGGCCTCATTTAGATTATGCTGCTCAGTTTTGGTCCCCCTTACTACAGGATGGACATAGACTCATTAGAGAACATACAGAGAAGAATGACTAAAATGATTTACTGTGTAAGGAACCTCCCGTATGAAGATAGACTTAAAGCCTTAAATCTCCACTCTCTGGAGAGGCGTAGAATGAGGGGAGATATCATTGAAGTGTATAAGTGGATGAAGGGCATAAACAAGGGAGACATTAATAAAGTACTGAGGGTGGGCGACCAGGTAAGAACCAGGAATAATGGATTTAAGTTGGATAAATTTAGATTTAGAAAGGACATAGGTAAGTACTGGTTTTCTAACAGAGTTGTAGATGCGTGGAACAGTCTTCCCAGTGGGGTGATAGAGGCTAGGACCTTGGGTAGCTTTGAGAAGAGACTGGACAAATATATGAGTGGGAGGGGCTGGGTTTGATTGGTGTCAAGGGGTACAGGAGTTATTCTTGAGTAGCTTTAGGTAGATGTCGTTTTGATAAGGACCTGCCTCGTATGGGCCAGTAGGCCTTCTGCAGTGTTCCTACATTCTTATGTTCTTATGTTCTTTATTGACAAGCTATTTACAGGTTAAGGATTCCTAACTTTATTGGCAAGCTAAGAGCTGTTACCTACATCAGCTCATTTGAAAAACATTTTTATTGTTATGAGACATACAAGTAGGGAACAGGATGAAGTTGGAGCCATCTGTGGGCCAGCATTTTCATGTGATCAACTGACTTTATCTCGTTGACATCATCATGCTGTACGAATGTGTTCCATACTCGAGTCATCCTTGGTATATAGGATCTCAGATGGAGTGAAGTTCTGGAGAAGGGTACAGCCAGAGTGAAGTTGCTGCTTTCTGCCCGTCTTGTGGCATAAAAGCTTGTTTCACGCTGTCCTCGAAGTGGATCCAAGTGTGGTACTTTGACAATATTGGCCTTGTACATAACAGTATGGCCACCCACATCCCTCCTATGTTGAAGGCTCTGCTGAAATGACAGATCTATCCAGGATGGGTCCAGGCGAGAGATGAGACGTCTTGCTCTGTTCTTACTCTGTCAAGCAGTCACAGTTTGAGAGGGGGGGGGCAGGCAAACCAAGAAAGTGGAGATACTCAAGGTGCGAGCGGTACTTGTGCCTCGTACAGAATCTTGCAACCCCTGCTGTCAAGTAGATGCGAGATACGGCGAAGTGCTGTAAGCTTCCTGGCTGCCTTGTTTGCAAGATTTACAACTGGTTCTTCATGGTTAGTTTGGAGTCAAAATTTCACCCCCAAAGGGTATCAAATTCTTCTCCAAAGGGGCCAACACCCCCCCATTCATCCTTACTACGCACCAGCATTACCATCATGGTGCCTAGAGACGATCATCATTTGCGTTTTCTCAGGTTTCAAATGTTACTTGCCCTTATTTCCCAAGCTGATATCGCTCTCAGCTGATGATTGATGTAGCTTAGAGCAGCTGGCAACTTCTTCTCTTGGATAGTGAATGTCAGTGTGCAGTCGTCTGCATATGCATGTGATTATGGGGATGATATGAAAAAAGGTTGTTGAAGTAGACATTCCATAACAATGGTCCCAGCACGCTTCCTTGTGGAACACTTGCCCCAATAGGATGTCTTGGGTGATTCCGTTCCATTGAGTACTACACTTAGAAATCTACCATGAAAGTAATCACTGAGGAGACATAGCGTAGAGCCTGCAATTCCCAGTGCTTGAAGTTTTGCTAAGAGGCCCTGGTGCCACACCTGGTCGAAAGCACCAGCAAAGTCCAGTGTACCCCACAGCTGACTTTGGATTCATCCAGTGACTGGTGCCACTTAGTGGAGAGGTTTAACAACAGATCAGCAGCAGAGTAACCTTTCCTGAAGCCATATTGGGCGATCACAAAGTAGTGAGTGGTAGTCAAAAACTCTGTCATTTGTCTTGAGATTATTGTCTCAAGGATCTTACCCGTGATTGACAGGAGTGACACTGGTCTGTAGTTGCTGATTTCTGCTCTGCTCTTCTTTTTGTGAACAGGTACTACATTTGCCTCTTTCCATAGAGAGGGCCATTTACACTGTACTAGGCAGTGCTGAAAGATGCGAGTTAGAGGTGCTGCTAGCTGGTCTGCACATCTTCTCAACAATCTTGGGCTCAACTTGTCTGGGCCCACAGCCCTCTCTCTCTCTCCCTCTCTCTTTTCTCTTCTCTCTCTCTCTCTCTCTCTCTCTCTCTCTCTCTCTCTCTCTCTCTCTCTCTCTCTCTCAGATAGCAGGGAAAGAGGAGACATGATAACAACATATAAGGCCTTGAAAGGATTTGAAAGACTAGATGAAGATTTCATAGCAGCAGCAACAAGGACAACAAGAGGTCGTTGCTGCAAGTTATAGGAAAAGAGTGGAACGGAAAGGATAGTAGAATTTTTTTTCTCTCAAACAGAGCAATTGATAAGAGGAATGCAATAAAGGAGGAATTAGTAAGTGCGATGACCACTGGATAACTGCATAACTCTGCTGTTGTAGCTACAACAGCAGAGTTATGCAACATCTACTTATACTGACTCTCCAATAATTTAAAGTGACACTATATATGACGTTCTAATACCTGATTCCTTCTCCCAGCAGCCAAGGTTTTATATATAATATATATATATATATATATATATATATATATATATATATATATATAATATATATATATAATATTTTATATATATATATATATATACATATATATATATCCTGACAACAGATATATGTACGCAATCCTGGCAATGACCAGAACCTTCATCCTGGAGTTCGCACAGGAGCCAGAAGTTCCTCTGACAGTAGACGCGATACTCAACAAACTCTGTTTTTTATTTTTCTGATTTTCATTCAGCGTCATACAGCACTTTTTTGAAAGATGAGGTAATCAGTGTTGATCCGAGGAGGAAATGAAAGGGGTAGGTCCTAATTCCTTGGATCAAGAGTATTTTGCCGATTCTTCAAGCAGAAACTGTGAGTGAACTGGACGACCAGGTGTTACGAACATAGTCAGTTGGTCCCTGGGTTATAGTGCTTTTCGTAACAAAATAAACTTAGTACGTCTAGGTACTCACTTCTAGGAAAAGGAATTTTCTTAGTTTCTATTTAATTTATTAATAATCATAATAATCGCTTAAATTCACCTTCTCATATTTTGCACTATGAGTAGAATACTATTACCATTCCTCATTAAAACAACACAGTACTAGGTCAAGTATTTACAAATGGCCTGAGTGAGTCTACGAAATATTTTTATAGGACATGCAAGGCGTTGCCTAAAAACTCGAACAATTAATAGATTTCTTTATGATGGGGTTTCACTTTACTTAAGTCCTCATACCACTACAGGGGTTGCCACTTGGCTTCACCTTCTCTAAGAGCTTCTAAAACCCCTTTCTCCAACCGAGATAAGTCTTAGCAGTAAGTTCCGAAAATTCTGGATTTTCTAGGGAGGCGAATGGTGGTTTAAAGGGGTGGATACTTCCTCGACCCTTCCTGGTCCAGAGGAAGGTATGAACTTGAACTTGTGGGGCTTTACCACCCCAAACTTTGTCCGTCGGAGCAAGGGTTGAGCACTCAAAACACCTGTTTGGTGCTTGGCCAGGTCACCAGCAGTTGACACTAATTAGACGACCTACCTAAATACAAAGCTAAGTAATAGGACCAGATAATATTATAAAGTCGAGTAAATCCATTTTAGCTACTAATGGAATTACTCCTGAATATAATATTAAGTGAAATAGCAAAAATAACATGTAAAAGTATACCATTGTGATAATAACAAGAAGAAACAGTCTACTTAAAATGAACAAAAGGGTGTAACACCAGGCAACTACCGCTCCATTTTCTGAGCCACTTAGTCTCCCAAGTCACCTCGCCACCCAAGCCACCTCATCTCTCTTGCAAGCCACTTCGTCTCCCAAGCCACCTTGTCACCCAAGCCACCTTGTCACCCAAGTTACCTCGTCTCCCGAGCCACCGAGCCTCATTATCAACTTCGTCTCCCAAGCCACCTTGACACCGAAGCACCTCGTCTCCCAAGCCACCTTTTCACCCAAGCCACCTTGTCACCCAAGCCACCTCATCTACCAAGCCATCTCTTGTCCCAAGCCACTTCGTCTCCCAAATCACCTCTTCTCCCAAGCCACTTCGTCTCCCAAATCACCTCCTCTCCCAAGTCACTCCTCTCCCAGGCCACCTCGTCTCCCAAGCCACCTCGTCACCCAACCCACTTCGTATCCCAAGCCACCTTGTCACCCATGCCACCTCATCTCCCAACCCCACCTCCCCTCCCAAGCCACTTCATCCCCCAAAAGCCACCTTTCGTCTCCCAAGCCACCTCGTCTCCCAAGTCACCTCGTCTCCCAAGCCACCTCGTTTCCCAAGCCACCTCGTCTCCCAAGCCACCTTAACATTCAAGCCACCTCGTCACCCAACCCACCTCGTTTCCCAAGCCACCTTGTCACCCATGCCACCTCATCTCCCAAGCCACCTCTTCTCCCAAGCCACCTCGTCTCCCAAGCCACCTCGTCTCCCAAGCCACCTCGTCTCCCAAGCCACCTCTCCCCCAAGCCACCCTCTCCCAACCAACTCGTCTCCCAAGCCACCTCGTCTCCCAAGCCACCTCGTCTCCCAAGCCACCTCGTCTCCCAAGCCACCTCGTCTCCCAAGCCACCTCGTCTCCCAAGCCACCTCGTCTCCCAAGCTACCTCGTTTCCCAAACCACCTCGTCTCCCAAGCTACCTCGTCTCCCAAGCCACCTCGTCTCCCAAGCCACCTCGTCTCCCAAGCCACCTCGTCTCCCAAGCCACCTCGTCTCCCAAGCTACCTCGTCTCCCAAGCCACCTCGTCTCCCAAGCCACCTCGTCTCCCAAGCTACCTCGTCTCCCAAGCCACCTCGTCTCCCAAGCCACCTCGTCTCCCAAGCCACCTCGTCTCCCAAGCCACCTCGTCTCCCAAGCCACCTCGTCTCCCAAGCCACCTCGTCTCCCAAGCCACCTCGTCTCCCAAGCCACCTCGTCTCCCAAGCCACCTCGTCTCCCAAGCCACCTCGTCTCCCAAGCCACCTCGGTAAATTGCAGCAGCGTCTGGGAGGCCTTAACAGCCAGCTGTGTAAACGTAATTACTGCTGTACTTCACGAAGCATTTTGGAGTTGGTGGAGGCAGCAGGTGGTATAGCCAGCAGGTGGTGTAGCCAGCAGGTGGTGTAGCCAGCAGGTGGTATAGCCAGCAGGTGGTGTAGCCAGCAGGTGGTGTAGGCATCAGGTGGTGTAGGCAGCAGGTGGTGAAGGCAGCAGGTGGTGTAGGTATCAGGTGGTGGAAGCAGCAAGTGGTGTAGGCAGCAGGTGGTGTAGGCAGTAGGTGGTGTAGGCAGCAGGTGATGTAGGCAGCAGATGGTGGAGGCAGCAGGTGGTGGAGGCAGCAGGTGGTGTAGGCAGCAGGAGGTGTAGGCAGTAGGTGGTGTAGGCAGCAGGTGGTGTAGGCAGCAGATGGTGGAGGCAGCAGGTGGTGGAGGCAGCAGATGATGGAGACAACAGGTGGTGGAGGCAGCAGGTGGTGGAGGCAGCAGGTGGTGGAGGAAAGCAGGGGGTGGAGGCAGCAGGTGGTGGAGCAGTAGGTGGTGGAGGCAGCAGGTGGTGTAGGCAGCAAGTGGTGGAGGCAGCAGGTGGTGGAGGCAGCAGGTAGTGGAGGCAGCAGGTGGTGGAGGCAGCAGGTGGTGGAGGTAGCAGATGGGGAGGCAGCAGGTGGTGAGGCAGCAGGTGATGGAAGCAGCAGGTGGTGGAGGCAGCAGGTTGGTGGAGGCAGCAGGTGGTTTTAGGCAGCAGGCGTGGAGGCAGCAGGTGGTGGAGGCAGCAGGTGGTGGAGGCAGCAGGTGGTGGGGGCAGCAGTGGTGGAGCAGCAGGTGGTGGGGGCAGCAGGTGGTGGAGGCAGCAGGTGGTGGAGGCAGCAGGTGGTGTAGGCAGCAAGTGGTGGAGGCAGCAGGTGGTGGAGGCAGCAGGTAGTGGAGGCAGCAGGTGGTGGAGGCAGCAGGTGGTGTAGGCAGCAAGTTGTGGAGGCGGGCAGGTGGTGAGGCAGCGGGTAGTGGAGGCAGAAAGTGGGGGAGCAGCAGGTGGTGGAGGCAGCAGGTGGTGGAGGTAGCAGATAGTGGAGGCAGCAGGTGGTGGAGGCAGCAGGTGGTGGAAGCAGCAGGTGGTGGAGGCAGCAGGTGGTGGAGGCAACCAGGGGGTGTAGCAGCAGGCGGTGGAGGCAGCAGGTTGGTGGAGGTACAGGTGGTGGAGCAGCAGGTGGTGGAGGCAGCAGGTGGTGGAGGCAGCAGGTGGTGGAGGCAGCATGTGGGTCTGGCCTCAGTAGTAAGTCAATCCTTAATATGTAATCTCCGGCCCAACTCCAACCTTCCTATCTCACCCTTCTCTTCCCCTCCCTCCCTCCCTCCCTCCCTCTTCTCTTCCCCTCTCTTTTCCCTTCCTAACTTTCCCATTTTCCGTTGGCGCTGTTATAGAGAGGCTGTGTGTTACGTCACTTGACCGCAAGTATGGCGGTCAAGTGAAAGTGGCAGCAGTCATCAGGAAACAACACCTGGTGTTACCACACAGTGTTGACTTTAAGTGCCAACAGTGTCAACACATAGTGTCAACACACACAGTGTCAACACAGTGTCAACACGCAATATCAACACAGTGTCAACACATAGTGTCAACACAGTGTCAACACACAATGTCAACACAGTGTCAACACAGTGTTAACACACAGTGTCAACACACAATGACAACACACAGTGTCAACACAATGTCAACAAACAGAGTGAACACAGTGTTAACACACAGTGTCAACATACAATGTCAACACAGTGTCAACATACAATGTCAACACACAGTGTCAAAATACAATGTCAACACACAGTGTCAAAACACAGTGCCAACAAACATAGTGTCAACACACAGTGTCAACACACAGTGTCAACACACAGTGTCAACAAACACAGTGTAAACACACAATGACAACACGCAGTGTCAACACAGTGTCAACACACAGTGTCAACACACAGTTTCAACAAGCACAGTGTCAACAAACAGTGTCAACACACGGTGTCAACACATTGTTAACACACAGTGTCAACACAGTGTCAAAAAACAGTGTCAACTCTCGGTGTCAACACATTGTTAACACATAGTGTCAACACACGGTGCCAACACATTGTTAACACACAGTGTCAACACACAGTGTCATCACACACAGTGTCAACACACGGTGTCAACACATTGTTAACACACAGTGTCAACACACACAGTGTCAACACACACAGTGTCAACACACAGTGTCAACACATAGTGTCATCACACAGTGTCAACACACAGTGTTATCACACACAGTGTCAACACACAGTGTCAACACAGTGTCAACACACAGTGTCAACAGACACAGTGTCAACACACAGTGTCAACACACAGTGTCAACACACACAGTGTCAACACACACAGTGTCAACACACAGTGTCAACACTATGTCAACACACCATGTCAACACACAGTGTATTTTTTCCCCCAAAACACAGTGTCAACACACAGTGTCCCAAAACAGTGTCAACACACAGTGTCAAAAAGACACAGTGTCAACACACAGTGTCAACACACAGTGTCAACACACACAGTGTCAACACACACAGTGTCAACACACAGTGTCATCACACACAATGTCAACACACACAATGCCAACACACAGTGTCATCACACAGTGTTATCACACAGTGTCAACACACACAGTGCATCACACAGTGTCAACACACACAGTGTCATCACACAGTGTCAACACACACAGTGTCATCACACAGTGTCAACACACACAGTGTCAACACACACAGTGTCATCGCACAGTGTCAACACACACAGTGTCAACACACAGTGTCAACACACACAGTGTCAACACACACGGTGTCATCACACAGTGCCAACACAGACAATGTCAACACACAGTGTCAACACACACAGTGTCATCACACAGTGTCAACACACACAGTGTCATCACACAGTGTCAACACACACAGTGTCAACACACACAGTGTCATCACACAGTGTCAACACACACAGTGTCATCACACAGTGTCAACACACACAGTGTCAACCACAACCACAGTGTCATCACACAGTGTCAACACACACAGTGTCATCACACAGTGTCAACACACACAGTGTCATCACACAGTGTCAACACACACAGTGTCATCACACAGTGTCAACACACACAGTGTCATCACACAGTTTTCAACAAAACAGGTCAACACACAGTGTCATCCACATCCACACACAGTGTCACACACAGTGTCACACACAGTGTCAAACACAAGTCATCACCAGTGTCACACACAGTGTCATCACCATGTCATCAACAGTCATCAACAGTGTCATCACACAGTGTCATCACACAGTGTCAACACACACAGTGTCATCACACAGTGTCATCACACAGAGTCATCACACAGTGTCATCACACAGTGTCATCACACAGTGTCAACACACACAGTGTCATCACACAGTGTCATCACACAGTGTCATCACACAGTGGCAATCACACAGTGTCATCACACGTGTCACACATGTCAACACAAGTGTCATCACACGTGTCACACCTGTCACCACAGTGTCAACCCATGAACACAAGTGTCATCACACAGTGTCATCACACAGTGTCATCACACAGTGTCAACACACACAGTGTCAACAAACAGTGTCAACACACGGTGTCAACACATTGTCAACAACGTGTCAAACACACAGTGTCAACAACACAGTGTCAAATCCCAAACATTTTTAACACAAGTGTCATACACACGTGTCAACACACACCCGTGTCACACACAGTTCAACACCAGTGTCAACACACGGGGTCAACAACACAGTTTTAAAAACACACAGTGTCAACACACAGTTCCCAACACACACATGTCAACACACAGTGTACACAGTGTCAACACACAGTGTCAACACAACAAAAAGTGTCAACACACAGTTTTCAACACACAGTGTCATACACACAGTGTCAACACACACAGTGTCAACACACAGTGTCAAAACACAGTGTCATCACCACATGTCAACACACACAATGCAACACCACAGTTCAACACACAGTGTCACACACACAGTGTAACCAAATCCACAGGTCAACACACACAGTGTCAACACACAGTGTCACACACACAGTGTTCCCCAATCACACACAATGTCCCAATCACACAGTGCCCAAAACACACAGTGTCAACACACAGTGTCAAACACACAGTGTCAAACACACACCCGTGTCACACACAGTGCCAACACACAGTGTCAACACACATGTCAACACACACATGTCCCAAAACACACATGTCATCACACAGTGTCAACACACACAGTGTCATCACACAGTGTCAACACACACAGTTCACAACACAGTGTTTAACCAAAACCCCACAGTGTCATCACACAGTGTCAACACACACAGTGTCATCACACAGGTCAACACACACAGTGCATCACAGTGTCAACACACACAGTGTCATCCAACAGTGTCAACACACACATTTTCAAACAAACAGTGTCAACACACACAGTGTCAACACACACAGGTAGGGCAACACACATTTTCAACCACAACAACACAGTGTCAACACACAGGGGTCAACACCAAAAACACAGTGTCAAACACAACATGCATCCACAGTGTCATCACACAGTGTCCACACACATGTCATCACACAGTGTCATCACACAGAGTCATCCCCACAGTGTCATCACACAGTGTCATCACACAGTGTCAAAAACACACATGGGCATCACACAGTGTCATTACACAGTGCACAAACAGTGTCATCACACAGGTCATCAAAACAGTGTCATCACACAGTGTCTCACACATTTCAAAACACAGTGTCATCACACAGTGTCAACAACAGTCATCCCAGTATCAACCACAGGTTCATCACACAGTGTCATCCACAGGTCAACACACACAGTGTCATCACATAGTGTCATCACACAGTGTCAACACACAGTGTCAACACACAGTGTCATCACACAGTGTCATCACACAGTGTCAACACACACAGTGTCAACACACACAGTGTCATCCCCAGAGGTCATTCTATCATCACACAGTGTCAACACACACAGTGTCATCACACAGTGTCAACACACACAGTGTCATCACACAGTGTCAACACACACAGTGTCATCACACAGTGTCATCACACAGTGTCAACACACAGTGTCAACACACAGTGTCATCACACAGTGTCAACACACAGTGTCATCACACAGTGTCAACACACAGTGTCATCACACAGTATCAACACACAGTGTCATCACACAGTGTCATCACACAGTATCAACACACACAGTGTCATCACATAGTGTCATCACACAGTGTCAACACACAGTGTCAACACACAGTGTCATCACACAGTGTCATCACACAGTGTCAACACACACAGTGTCAACACACACAGTGTCATCACAGAGTGTCATATCATAGTGTCATCACACAGTGTCAACACACACAGTGTCATCACACAGTGTCAACACACACAGTGTCATCACACAGTGTCAACACACACAGTGTCATCACACAGTGTCATCACACAGTGTCAACACACAGTGTCAACACACAGTGTCATCACACAGTGTCATCACACAGTGTCATCACACAGTGTCAACACACACATGTCCCTCACAAAAGTGTCAACACACAAATGTCATTACACATATCAACACCCAGTGTCAAACACACAGTGTCAACACACACAGTGTCAACACACACAGTGTCATCACAGAGTGTCATATCATAGTGTCATCACACAGTGTCAACACACACAGTGTCATCACACAGTGTCAACACACACAGTGTCATCACACAGTGTCAACACACACAGTGTCATCACACAGTGTCATCACACAGTGTCAACACACAGTGTCAACACACAGTGTCATCACACAGTGTCATCACACAGTGTCATCACACAGAGTCAACACACACACTGTCAACACACAGTGTCAACACACAGTGTCATCACACAGTGTCATCACACAGTGTCAACACACAGTGTCATCACACAGTGTCATCACACAGTGTCATCACACAGTGTCAACGCACACAGTGTCATCACACAGTGTCAACATACAGTGTCAACACACACAGTGTCAACACACACAGTGTCATCACACAGTGTCATCACATAGTGTCATCACACAGTGTCAACATACACAGTGTCATCACACAGTGTCAACACACACATTGTCAACACACACAGTGTCATCACACAGTATCATCACACAGTGTCAACACACAGTGTCATCACACAGTGTCATCACACAGTGTCAACACACACAGTGTCATCACGCAGTGTCAACACACACAGTGCCATCACTCAGTGTCAACACACACAGTGTCAACACACACAGTGTCATCACACAGTGTCATCACACACAGTGTCAACACACACAGTGTCAACACACAGTGTCAACACACACAGTGTCAACACACACAGTGTCATCACACAGTGTCAACACACACAGTGTCATCACACAGTGTCAACACACACAGTGTCAACACACAGTGTCAACACACACAGTGTCAACACACAGTGTCATCACACAGTGTCATCACACAGTGTCATCACACA
Source organism: Cherax quadricarinatus (assembly GCF_026875155.1). Classification (NCBI taxonomy): domain Eukaryota; kingdom Metazoa; phylum Arthropoda; class Malacostraca; order Decapoda; family Parastacidae; genus Cherax; species Cherax quadricarinatus. Next base: position 117,343,085 of record NC_069400.1, on the reverse strand, counting down.
GTGTCAACACACACAGTGTCAACACACAGTGTCAACACACAGTGTCATCACACAGTGTCATCACACAGTGTCCTCACACAGTGTCAACAACAGTTCAACACACAGTGTCAAACACCACAGTGTCATCACACAGTGTCAACACACAGTGTCAACACACAGTGTCAACACACAATGTCATCACGCAGTGTCATCACGCAGTGTCAACACACACAGTGTCAACATACACAGTGTCAACACACAGTGTCATCACACAGTGTCATCACACAGTGTCATCACACACAGTGTCACCCCCCAGTTGTCAACCCACGTGTCATCACACAGTTGTCACACACAGTGCCCAAAACACAGTGTCAAAACCCCACGTGTCAAAAAACACCAACAGTGTCAACACACAGTGTCAACACACCCGTGTCAACACCAGGTCACACACAGTGTCAACACACAGTGTCACACACAGTGTCACAAACAGTGTCAACACCACATGTCAACACACAGTGCCCAAAACACAGTGTCAAACACACAGTGGGCACACACAGTGTCAACACACAACAACAGTGTCAACACACATGTCATCACACAAGTCATCACACAGTGTTCAACACACATTGTCAACACACACAGTGTCAAACACACAGTGTCAACACCCAGTTTTCAAACAAAAATATCATCATTTTTACATTATCCATTCACACAAAAGGTTAACTATTTAATCAGGTTTTTTACTATATATTATATATAATATATATATAAAATTTAAAAATATATATATAATTAAATTATATTAATATATATATATATATATATAATATATATATAGTTATATAATTTATATAGAATAATATAATATATATTAATTATATATATAATATAATATAATATATATAAATATATAAAAATTAATATCATTAACAGAACTGCGCTTGCCAGGGTTTGATCCTGCTTCCCATGCATCCCGTGAGAATAACAAAGCACGCAATCTCTCACTATACCAAAAATCCACGCCCAGCAGTACTGAACGTGTTATTCTGGCAAGACATGCGTGCTGTGGAGCCACAAGACTGCACTGTGTTCTATATCGTTCCCGAATCATTCTTTGGGTTTACGCATTAAGTTTCTAACAGTAGTTGAATGTGACATCCTCAATACCGTCAACACTCTGGAACCTACAAGAGAAGAATGACAACCAATTTCCATTTCTCAAGGCACTCCTACTCACAGATGAAAACAGACTTTCGTTTTAAGTCTATTGTAAAGCAAACTAATTGAACGATCTTCTGCATTTCTTCTCTTATCATGACACCAGTACTAAAAAAGACGTAGTTATAGGCTTCCTTCGGAAAGTTACAGAATTTCCAGTCCGCAGTTCCTCGAGGAAGAACGCACATACATCACACATTCATTTAGTTCGCTACACTTTCCTCAACACTTTGTACGTGCCTCCAGAAAACGTGCGACATGTATCCTTAATAAGACTAACATCAATCTGGTTGTACCGTTTTACCTGTCAGCGACGTTGATACTAACTTTTCTAAAATACTTGACAGGAACTTGTTAAAATATCCACCAGCTCTTCAACGACTATTAAAAACCTGTTGCAAAAACCCGAGAATGACTGGCACGAGCGCACGAGGATACACAATGCTGTGGGGGGATGTGACAAAGCATATGTTTCCTGATCCTAATATCTGGATATTAGGATCAGGAAACTCAAAAACGCTTGCAACCCTGATGACCGTAGAAACTCGTGTGCCCAACACAAGGAAGATTTTGGACACCTCATGAAATTCAGTGAAGCCAGATTACTCATTAAAGAAGATTTAAGACGGCTAAAGTTTACAGAGGCCGCTCTAATTGTTGCCAGTAACACTATCCTTCAAAAGTCCTGAAGTCATATCCAAATTGCTGATCAACAGGATATTACCCATTCTGGAGATCGCTGTAACATGATGTTGACAAGTGTTTCTCAAACCCAACTCATCTCACCACAGTTGTACTACCACTACTACCACCCTCGCATCCTTCCACCTGACTCCTGACATTGTGCAAACTCGTTTCTTAGTTACCTCTGTATTAGAACTGAAGAAGTCACTCGTGGCGAAACGTTTCCTTTAATAAATGTCCTGAACTGTACATAAGTGTCTTTTTCTAAATCTTGTCTGTATCATCATACCATTTCTCGGTATTCACACCATACTCATGGTGTGAGTGGTAGTCACACCATACTCATGGTGTGGGTGGTAGTCACGCCGTATCCATGGTGAGGGTGGTAGTCACAACATACCCATGGTGAGGGTGGTGGTCAAAAGATTACAGAGGTACATAATGGGTCCAGGGACCGGGCCGCAAAGTTTTGATAGTTAAACAAGTTACAGAGGTAATGAACTATTTACATGTTTATATCTGGTTACAGTTTTAATGAGTTATTTATGCAGACATGAATTAGGTCACAAAATATTACGAAAGTATTACCTTATATTTTTAGCAAGGTATTCTTGAAAAAAAGTAGATACGCGTTATTTGCAGTGGGCAAAGTCAGGGTATTTTCCTAGAATGGCTGATAATATGCCACTGTGAATATAATGCTTTGACATTTCTTGAACATTTCTGAATGAGTTGTCTCTGAATTCATAAATTTTATGTCATTCCAGCACATAATGACGCAGGGTGTGGCAACTTTCCATCTGGCAAAGTCTACATTTAGTTTGGTTTACATCATCTAGTGTTGGTGATTTAACTTCTCAGAGATACTTGTAACTCAGCCGGAGCCGGGCGATAGTGACATCCAAAAGTCTGCTTATTTTATTGGATGCGCCATAGACATGTGACTCCTGCATGAAAGAGTGATGATAGTTGGACTGACTTGTGTCAGCCTCCCTCAGTCTCGAGTCAGTGAAGTTCAACTGAAGTTCTTTTCATATTACTGTTCTCAAACAGTAATACAAAAAGAAATCTTCTCCTTGTTCATCATTTCTATCATGCATCTGAAGACCAATATGAGATGGAATCCATAGGTGTACTCTGACTCCACTGTTCACAATCCTACGTACAATACCTGTGTCTGGCTCCTAACACAAATATGCCACAATTGATACTCAAGGTGTTAAGAGCATTTATGGACGATAAAGAATGTTACAATTAACGTGTCAACCTTTGATGCATGGACGCATTTGAGTGCAAGGAGTATGGCAAACAGTTCAGTTTGAAGAGTGGAAGCCCAGTTATTGATGCGTGCCACAATTTCTATAAGAGAGCCATCACTTTGTATGACAACAGCAGCACTACCAGCTGCACCAGTTGATTGGTGAGCAGAGCCATCAACATATATAATTTGTGGAACGAGTTTGGTTTGACAAAGCATCAATTACAGTTAAGGCATCCTGCTTGGCTTTAAAACGATAATTTGGTTGTGATTTAAGGCATCCTGCTTGGCTTTAAAACGATAATTTGGTTGTGATTTAAGGCATCCTGCTTGGCTTTAAAACGATAATTTGGTTGTGATTTAAGGCATCCTGCTTGGCTTTAAAACGATAATTTGGTTGTGATTTAAGGCATCCTGCTTGGCTTTAAAGCGATGATTTGGTTGTGATTTAAGAAGTTTATGCTTTGGGGATAAGGAAGGATAGTGGTTAGGAATGAGGTAATTTTTCATGCAGTGGGAAGTGCCGCTGTTACCTTACTTGACATAGATCATGCGTTCATGCGGAGGTCAGTTCCAGTTTTCATGATCTATCTGGAGAAGTGCTCACCAGAGCTGACGAAAGTTTGGAGGGCTTCTGTGCAAGAATTTGAATGGGTTTGCCTGAGCATATTAACCCAAATAAGGACATTTCTTTCAATGACACGATCTCTAATGCTTGGGATATCAAGTTCTTTCCAAATGCTCAGAGTTGCAACAGTACGAGGTCATCCTAGGATGATCATCATTGCTTCGAACTAATCTTTCTTCCAGCCCTCCAAGCTTCCAGTTTGACACAAGAGCAAGTAGTGGTGTCACATAATCAACTAATGATCTAACATAAGCTCTTTTAACATTTGCTCCATACCTGGGATGAAAACCTGCCAGAGCCCTAAATGCTCTCGGCCTTTCTTTATATTGGTGACAAGTCTTGTTACAAGTCCAAACAATGGGACCTCGAAACTCAGACACCTGTATCGAGTTACCACCTGGTACTACGTCTACGGAAAATTAAGCGGGTACGTGAGGGCCCCTTGTCCACGACCAGGTGGAATGGGAGTTCCTTGTGCAGGTTCAGGTGAATGAGTTCAAGTTTAATATCTTTATTATGCACCCCAGACCCATCCTGCGGCCGGTAGTCAAAAGATTACAGAGGCACATAATGGCTCCAGGGATCAGCCACAAAGTTTTGACAGCTGAACAAGTTACAGTGGTAATGAACTATTTACATGTGAATGAGACCCCTCACTAAGTCAATAGGACTCCCATTGACTTAGGACTGGGTGGCCTAGGACCCTCGCTATCTAGAACCAGATGGAATGAGAGAAGAAAAAAGAGAGGGAGAAGGGGAGAGAGAGAGAGAGAGACTAGAGGAGTCCAGTCAACACAGCGTCCTAAATGGCAGGTAGCCCTAAAATGAAGTCTCTGTTAGGGCCATTAATATAAATTTCTCGCAGGTGTTGATGATGAACATTCCCGTTGATGATGAATATCCCCGTTGAGCTTGACTGATGCGTGTGCGCTCCATGAAAGATTAATAATTAATCCATCCAACCCTCTCCTGGCTTCTAAGAATTTCTCAGGGGCGTCTTAAGGAGCATTTTCCTGTGAAGCGAAATAAGAATTTCGCTCTTATGGTCTTATTTAGTCGACTTGCTTCGCCTTCCACGAGCAAATAATTACTGTTTTTAAATACTATATTTAGGAAAATTAATGTTTAGTTAAATATACAGAATGTTGATTAATTAACTGAATTTAATTCGCAAACGCGCACACACACACACACACACACACACACACACACACACACACACACACACACACACACACACACACACACACACCAACACACACACACACAACTTCCAAGGTTAATATTATTTTCACATTTCTTCCCAATATTTTTTTATTTTCATAGTCTCACATAAATTTAGTTTCTGTAATTCATTCATTGATTTATTTTAGCACAAGAAGCAAATGATTTTGAAATCCCACGCGAAGACGCAGTAAACACGAGAAAAGAATCACTGAAGAAATCTTGAAGGAAAGTTTTAAGTCTTGGAACTTATTAAGTTTTCCTACTTATTAAAAAAATGAGAACAGACAGTTAGTAATGGAGAGGAACTGACAGATAGACAGACAGACGACTAACAGCTACTATCCCCGTCATGTGTTTAATAATTTGAGAAAATAAGTAGGAAAGCTTAATAAGTAGGAAAGCTTAATAAGTAGGAAAGCTTAATAAGTAGGAAAGCTTAATAAGTAGGAAAGCTTAATAAGTAGGAAAGCTTAATAAGTAGGAAAGCTTAATAAGTAGGAAAGCTTAATAAGTAGGAAAGCTTAATAAGTAGGAAAGCTTAATAAGTAGGAAAGCTTAATAAGTAGGAAAGCTTAATAAGTAGGAAATCTTAATAAGTAGGAAAGCTTAATAAGTTGTGAAAGTTTAATTATAGAAATGCTTAATAAGTTAGGATAAGTTTAATTAATAAAGCTTAATAAGTAGAAAGCTTAATAATGTAGGAAACGCTTAATAACTTAGGAAACTTAACTATAGAATCTTAATAAGCAGGGAAACTTAATAATTAGGAATAGCTTAATAATTTTATGAAAGCTTAATAAGTAGGAAAGCTGAATAATGTAGGAAACGCTTACTAATAGGCAAAGCGTTAATAAGTATAGAATTTTCTAATACACCATGCAAACCTTAATAAGTAGGAAAGCTAATTAAGTTAGGAAAGCATTAATAAGTAGGAAGCTTAATAAGTAGGAAAGCTTAATAAGTGGAAAGCTTAATAGTAGGAAATCTCTCAATAATAGGAAACTTAATAAGTAGGAAAGCCTCAAATTGGAAAGCTTAATAATACGGAAGCTTAATAATAGAAATAATAAGTAGAAAGCTAATAAGCAGCAACAGCTAATAATGAAAGTTAATACGTTACTGTCATTTTCCCAATTTTGAAATTCTAAAATTTCCTTATACATTTAGTGATATATCTTTTTTTATTCTTATCAAATAATGATTTTGTACAAATGAACCATAGGAACTTACTAAATATTATAACAGGTCAATTTAATATTTAACGTAATCAACTAAATATATTTATATAAGTTTACAAATATATTTATTTCCGTTAGGTCAGAATGATCTATTTGCGATATTATTAGCAACGCAAATTCTCGCTTTCCTTATTTGACAATGAAAGCGTTGCTATCTAAGCGAAAATACAACTTTTGCATCAAAATCATCTACACACCTACACCAACAACACACAACATTTCAACATTTTATATCACACACACACACACACACATCACACAATCAATTTATCGGCACACACACACACACACAACATTGCACCTAACACACATCACACATTCACACATCACATTATGGCAATAAATCTCAGTAAAAGGTGATTTTCAGAATAATGCAAAAAACATATTCCTTGATAATGTGAGTAGTAGAAAGCGTTAGGAATTGCTCTATTTTTCAGATGTTGTTTTGCATATAATATAACATTATTAATATTAACACATATATATATATATATATATATATATATATATATATATATATATATAATATATATTAGGAATGTGATGGTAAAGAGTGTGAAGACGAAATACATTACTGCACAAGTAAGATGACACGTCCAGAACAAGTTCCTCTTGTGTACTTTTGTAGGTGGAAGCTGAGACTTGTTTTTGTTTTGTTTTGTCTGCTCTGACTGTCTGTTGTTTGTTTACACTTCATGTTTACCCATGATGATTAAGTATAATGGACTGGAGTTAAGCCAAGAGAGAAGTTTGGAAAGTTGTAGCAGTGAACAAGACTGACAGTGGTTCAACATGTGTGTGGTCAGTAAGAGTGGTTCAACATGTGTGTGGTCAGTAAGAGTGGTTCAACATGTGTGTGGTCAGTAAGAGTGGTTCAACATGTGTGTGGTCAGTAAGAGTGGTTCAACATGTGTGTGGTCAGTAAGAGTGGTTCAACATGTGTGTGGTCAGTAAGAGTGGTTCAACATGTGTGTGGTCAGTAAGAGTGGTTCAACATGTGTTGGTCAGTAAGAGTGGTTCAACATGTGTGTGGTCAGTAAGAGTGGGTCAACATGTGTGTGGTCAGTAAGAGTGGTTCAACATGTGTGTGGTCAGTAAGAGTGGTTCAACATGTGTGTGGTCAGTAAGAGTGGTTCAACATGTGTGTGGTCAGTAAGAGTGGTTCAACATGTGTGTGGTCAGTAAGAGTGGTCAACATGTTGTGTCATAAAGTGGTCACATTGTGTGGTCAGTAAGAGTGGTTCAACTGTTGGTCATATGTTCACTGTGTGTGGTCAGTAAGAGTGGTTCAACATGTGTGTGGTCAGTAAGAGTGGTTCAACATGTGTGTGGTCAGTAAGAGTGATTCAACATGTGTGTGGTCAGTAAGAGTGGTTCAACATGTGTGTGGTCAGTAAGAGTGGTTCAACATGTGTGTGGTCAGTAAGAGTGGGTCAGTAACTTAGTCTTGATTTTAAAGGATAGACGTCGAGGTCTGTGCAATAAGAACGAGCAACATTGAAGTCTGGCGTGCAAATTCACTTGCAATTCTTGTAACTGTCGTGACTGAGCCTCATCAGACATGTGTAATGGCTCAAGTGCCACAGGTGCCGTAACACTTCTTCTGCAAGTGCCATAGGTGCCTTGGCATTCCTTCAACAAGTGTCAATAGGTTTTAAAGCCAATTAAGTAACCACTGCATGAATTATGTATAATAATATATATATATATATATATATTATATATATATATATATATATATATATATATATATATATATATATATAATATATATATATATATATATATATATATATATATATATATATATGTGTGTACTCACCTATTTTACTCACCTATTTGTGGTTGCAGGGTCGAGTCATAGCTCCTGCCCCGCCTCTTCACTGATTGCTACTAGGTCCTCTCTTCCCCTGCTACATGAGTTTATCATACCTCGCCTTAAAACTAGTATGGTTCCCGCCTCCACTACTTCACTTTCTAGACTATTCCATGACTTGACTACTCTATGACTGAAGAAATACTTCCTAACATCCCTGTGATTCATCTGTGTCTTCAGCTTCCAACTGTGTCCCCTTGTTACTGTGTCCAATCTCTGGAACATCCTGTCTTTGTGTGTGTGTGTGTGTGTGTGTGTGTGTGTGAACTTTCCTAATTGTACTCACCTAATTGTGGTTGCAGGGTCGAGACTCGGCTCCTGGCCCCGCCTCTTCGCTGATCGCTACCAGGTCCTCTCTCCCTGCTTCCTGAGCTTTGTCATACCTCGTCTTAAAGCTATGTATGGTTCCTGCCTCCACTACATCACTTGCTAGGCTATTCCACTTCCTGGCGACTCTGTGACTGAAGAAGTATTTCCTAACATCCCTGTGACTCGTCTGAGTCTTCAGCTTCCATTTGTGATTCCTTGTTTCTGTGTCCCGTCTCTGGAACACCCTGTCTCTGTCCACGCAGTATTTTGTATGTTGTTATTATGTCTCCGCTGACCATCTTGTCCTCCAGTGTCGTCAGTCCGATTTTCCTCAATCTTTCTTCGTAAGACATTCCCCTGAGCTCCGAAACTATTCTTGTTGCAAACCTTTGCCCTTTCTCTAATTTCTTGACGTGCTTGACCAGGTGTGGGTTCCAAACTCGGCTGCATACTCCAGTATGGGCCTGACATACAGTGTACAGTGTCTTGAACGATTCCTTACTAAGGTAACGGAACGCTGTTCTCAGGTTTGCCAGGCGCTTATATGCTGCAGCAGTTATCTGGTTGATGTGTGCCTCCGGAGACGTGCTCGGTGTTATGGTCACCGCAAGATCTTTCTCCTTGAGTGAAGTTTGCAGCCTTTCTCCACCTAGCCTATACTCTGTCTGCGGTCTTCTTTGCCCTTCCCAATCTTCATAACTTTGCATTTGGCAGGGTTGAATTCAAGAAGCCAGTTGCTGGACCAGGTGTCCAGCTTGTCCAGGTCTCTTTGAAGCCCTGCCTAATCCTCATCTGATTTAATTCTCCTCATTAACTTCACATCATTGCGAACAGGGACACTTCAGAGACTATCCCATTCAATCATGTCATTCACATATACCAAAAATAGCACTGGTCCTAGGACCGACCCTTGTGGGACCCCGCTCGTCACAGATGCCCACTGTGATACCTCATCACGTACCATGACTCATTGTTGCGTCCCTGTCAGGTATTCTCTGATCCATTGCAGTGTCCTTACCATTATACACGCCTGATCCTCTAGTTTTTCTACTAATCTCTTGTGAGGAACTGTGTCGAAGGCCTTGTTGCAGTCCAAGAAAATGCAATCAACCCACCCTTCTTTCTCGTGTCTTACTTCTGTTACTTTATCATAAAACTCCAGAAGGTTTTTGACACAGGATTTGCTTTCCATGAAACCGTGCTGGTTGTCATTTATACTTTTGTTCCGTTCCAGGTGCTCCACCACTCTCCTCCTGATAATGTTTTCCATGACTTTGCATACTATACACGTCAGTGACACTGGTCTGTAGTTTAGTGCCTCGTTTCTGCCTCCTTTTTTAAAAATGGGAACTATATTTGCCGTTTCCCATACCTCAGGTAGTTGCCCAGTTTCAAGGGATGTGTTGAAGATTGTGGTTAATGACACACTCAGAATTTCTGCTACCCCTCTAAGTACCCACGGGGAGATGTTGTCCAGTCTCATTGCCTTTGAGGTATCAAGGTTATCTAGCAGCTTCTTCACCTCCTCCTCAGTTGTGTGTATGTCATCTAGCACTTGTTGGTGTATTCCCTGTTGGTGTCCCCCTCTGTCCTGTCTTCCCAGAGTCCTTCCTGTCTCCACTGTAAGTACTTCCTTAAATCTCGTGTTGAGCTCCTCGCATACCTTTTGATCGTTTCTTTTGAGTTCCCCACCTTCTTTCCTCAGCCTGATCACCTGGTCTTTGACTTTGTCTTTCTCCTAATGTAGCTATACAGCAGTTTTGGGTCAGACTTGATTTTTCGGTGGTATGTCGTTTTCGTACTGTCGCTGGGCCTCCCTCCTTATCTGTGCATACTCGTTTCTGGCTCTTCCACTGATCTCCTTGTTTTCCTGGTTTCTTTGCCTTCCGTACCTCTTCCATTCTCTAGTGCACCTAGTTTTTGCCTCCCTACAACTTCGGGTCTTCCCATTGTTTCTATTGCCCTTGGGAACAAACCTTTCCTCTGCCTCCTTGCATTTTGCTGTTACGTATTCCATCATTTCATTTTCTGACTTTCGTACCAGTTCTCTGTCCCACTGGCCCTCGCGCAGTAAGTTCCTCATACCTGTGTAGACCCCCTTTTATAGTTTGGCTTTTCCCATTCGACTCCTGTTACCCTCAACACTTGTAACTCTTCTATGTGTATGTGTGTGTGTGTGTAAGTGTGTAAATGTTTTACAAAATAGACAAGTTGAAGAATTAGACACAAATTGTTGGTTGTGTAAAACATTTACATCATAACCGTCAGCAACATTGTTGGAATCTCAGGAAGAAAGATTCCCAAATGTGCAAAAGTGGTGTCTAATTTCTCAAGGATAGATGCACTGAGAAGTGAAGTCTGACAGAGAATATACACTGAGAGGTGAAGTCTGACAGAGAATATACACTGAGAAGTGAAGTCTGACAGAGAATATACACTGAGAAGTGAAGTCTGACAGAGAATATACACTGAGAAGTGAAGTCTGACAGAGAATATACACTGAGAGGTGAAGTCTGACAGAGAATATACACTGAGAAGTGAAGTCTGACAGAGAATATACACTGAGAAGTGAAGTCTGACAGAGAATATACACTGAGAAGTGAAGTCTGACAGAGAATATACACTGAAAGTGAAGTCTGACAGAGAATATACACTGAGAAGTGAAGTCTGACAGAGAATATACACTGAGAGGTGAAGTCTGACAGAGAATATACACTGAGAGGTGAAGTCTGACAGAGAATATACACTGAGAAGTGAAGTCTGACAGAGAATATACACTGAGAAGTGAAGTCTGACAGAGAATATACACTGAGAAGTGAAGTCTGACAGAGAATATACACTGAGAGGTGAAGTCTGACAGTGAATATACACTGAGAGGTAAAGTCTGACTATGTATGTACACTGAGAGGTGAAGTCTGTCAGTGAATATACACTGAGAGGTGAAGTCTGACAGTGAATATACACTGAGAGGTGAAGTCTGACTGTGAATATACACTGAGAGGTAAAGTCTGACTATGTATGTACACTGAGAGGTGAAGTCTGTCAGTGAATATACACTGAGAGGTGAAGTCTGACAGTGAATATACACTGAGAGGTAAAGTCTGACTATGTATGTACACTGAGAGGTGAAGTCTGTCAGTGAATATACACTGAGAAGTAAAGTCTGACAGTGAATATACACTGAGAGTGAAAGTCTGACTATGTATGTACACTGAGAGGTGAAGTCTGTCAGTGAATATACACTGAGAGGTGAAGTCTGACTGTGAATATACACTGAGAGGTGAAGTCTGTCAGTGAATATACACTGAGAGGTGAAGTCTGACTGTGAATATACACTGAGAGGTGAAGTCTGACAGTGAATATACACTGAGAGGTAAAGTCTGACTATGTATGTACACTGAGAGGTGAAGTCTGTCAGTGAATATACACTGAGAGGTGAAGTCTGACTGTGAATATACACTGAGAGGTGAAGTCTGACTGTGAATATACACTGAGAGGTGAAGTCTGTCAGTGAATATACACTGAGAGGTGAAGTCTGTCAGTGAATATACACTGAGAGGTAAAGTCTGACTATGTATGTACACTGAGAGGTGAAGTCTGTCAGTGAATATACACTGAGAGGTGAAGTCTGACAGTGAATATACACTGAGAGGTAAAGTCTGACTATGTATGTACACTGAGAGGTGAAGTCTGTCAGTGAATATACACTGAGAGGTGAAGTCTGACAGTGAATATACACTGAGAGGTAAAGTCTGACTATGTATGTACACTGACAGGTGAAGTCTGTCAGTGAATATACACTGAGAGGTGAAGTCTGACTGTGAATATACACTGAGAGGTGAAGTCTGTCAGTGAATATACACTGAGAAGTGAAGTCTGTCAGTGAATATACACTGAGAGGTGAAGTCTGACTGAATATACACTGAGAGGTGAAGTCTGACTGTGAATATACACTGAGAGGTGAAGTCTGACTGTGAATATACACTGAGAGGTGAAGTCTGACAGTGAATATACACTGAGAGGTGAAGTCTGACTGTGAATATACACTGAGAGGTGAAGTCTGACAGTGAATATACACTGAGAGGTGAAGTCTGAGAGTGAATATACACTGAGAGGTGAAGTCTGACAGTGAATATACACTGAGAGGTGAAGTCTGACAGTGAATATACACTGAGAGGTGAAGTCTGACAGAGAATATACACTGAGAGGTGAAGTCTGACTATGTATGTACACTGAGAGGTGAAGTCTGTCAGTGAATATACACTGAGAGGTGAAGTCTGACTGTGAATATACACTGAGAGGTGAAGTCTGACAGTGAATATACACTGAGAGGTAAAGTCTGACTATGTATGTACACTGAGAGGTGAAGTCTGTCAGTGAATATACACTGAGAGGTGAAGTCTGACTGTGAATATACACTGAGAGGTGAAGTCTGTCAGTGAATATACACTGAGAGGTGAAGTCTGTCAGTGAATATACACTGAGAGGTGAAGTCTGACAGTGAATATACACTGAGAGGTGAAGTCTGACTGTGAATATACACTGAGAGGTGAAGTCTGTCAGTGAATATACACTGAGAGGTGAAGTCTGACAGGAATATACACTGAGAGGTGAAGTCTGACTGTGAATATACACTGAGAGGTGAAGTCTGTCAGTGAATATACACTGAGACTTCACTTTAATCCCAATTTTAAGGTTTAAAATATTCTTGACGGGGTAAATTTCTGCCAAGTCTATCGAAAATATTAAAATATATTCTTACACTACTGTTCTTAGATTCACACACTGACGACATAAAGATAGTGAGAGTACACAAGAATACAAGGGAGACAGAAAGCGTGACCTCGGAAGTCACACAAGGAAGGTCACACCAAAAGAGGTCATACCAAGGAAGGTCACACCAAGGAAGGGTACACACCAATGAAGGTCACACACCAAGGAAGATCACATCAAGGAAGGTCACATCAAGGAAGGTCACACCAAGAAGGGCCACACCATGGAAGGTTACACCAAAGTCACACCAAGGAATATCACACCAGAGAAGGTCACACCAAGGAGGGTCACACCAAAGAAGGTCACACCAAAGAAGGTCACACCAAGGAAGGTCACACCAAGGAAGGTTACACCAGAGAAGGCTACATCAAGGAAGGTCACACCAAGGAAGGTCTTACCAAGGAAGGTCGCACCAGAGAAGGCCACACCAAGGAAGGTCACACCAAGGCAATCTACCGAGAATGATAATCTACTTCTACCTACGCTGAGGACTATCGCGTATTTACAAGTCTTCTTTGTTCAAGGAATAACAAGAGAAGGCTCTCTCCGCCTCACCCACCACATCCCACTACCAAGCCGGCCGAAAAAAAAATTACAGGAGGCACTGAAAATAACGCAGTACCATCTTCTAAACATGACAGGGAATTCACAAGAGAGATGGAACCGAACGGAGATGGGTTGTGTTCCAGTCTCAACTGATGGTATCGCTACACTTGACACTAACTGTGTACAGGTTCAATTCTGGTTACCAACAAGCTCTGTTTTGACATCACACCACCTCTGCTCTACCACTACTACCATAGTACTAACTCGATTTGTTAATTCATCGTTCTAGAGAGAAAGAGAGAGACAGGTTTTAGACCAGAGCCTTCAGAAGTTTGAGACCCCGGACAGCGCCTTTTTTCAGGAGTGAGGTTCCCACCAGTGCCTTCTTCATGAATTGGTTCCATTAGCAGCGCCTCCTTCAGGAGCGGGGTCACCAGGAGAGCCTCCTTCAGGAGAGAGGTGACCACCAGCACCTTCTTCAGGAGTGAGGCCGTAAGCAGAGCTTCCTTCAGGAGTGACGCCACCAGCAGTGCCTCCTTCAGGAGTGAAGTTACCGGCAGCGTCCTCCTTCAGCAGTGAAGCCACCAGCAGTGCCTCCTTCAGGAGTGAAGTTACCGGCAGCGTCCTCTTCAGCAGTGAAGCCACCAGCAGTGCCTCCTTCAGGAGTGAAGTTACCGGCAGCGTCCTCTTCAGCAGTGAAGCCACCAGCAGTGCCTCCTTCAGCAGTGACGCCACCAGCAGTGCCTCCTTCAGAAAACACAACACCTGATTGTCGTGACGCCAGGAAAATAAGTGCTATTTTGAATTTATATTGCTACCACATTGGCTATTCATGAAGGAGCAACGACGGTTAGTGATAGTGGTGGTGGTGGTCGTGGTGGTGGTCGTGGTGGTGGTCGTGCCAGTAGTGGGTGTTTTTCTTGTCAGTCGGTGGTAGTGTACAGTAGTTTTTGGATTACTATTCGGTTATCGTGTAAGAGTCTGGTGGCTCACTCGCTGCTTCTCATCACTCTACTATATCAAACGAAATATTTACCCGCGTACATGTAGCAGTAAGTACGTAACGTATGTAACATTTTTGTATATGGAACACCTACGCAGTCATCCTAGCTCTGTTAATATTAATAATAATAATAATAATAATAATAATAATAATAATAATAATAATAATAATAATAATAATAAATAATAATAATAATAATATTAATAATAATAATAATAATATTAATAATAATAATAATAATAATAATAATATAATAATAATAATAATAATAATAAATAATAATAATAATAATAATAATAATAATAATAATAATAAAATAATATTAAAGAAAATAATAATAAATAATAAATAATAATAATAAATATAATAATAAAATAATAATAAAAAAATAATTAATAATAATATAATAATATAATAATTAATAATAAAAACATTAATAATAATATAATAATAATAATTAAAAATAAAATAAAAAAAATAAATAATAATTAAATAATAATAATTATAATAATAATAATAATAATACAATTAAAAATAATAGTAGTAGTAATAATATAAAAAAATAATACAATAATAATAATAGTAATATAATAATAATAATAATAATAAAAAATAATAATAATAATATGACAATAATAATGTAATAAAAAATAATAATAAAAATAATAATAATAATAATGACAATAAATAATAATAATAATTAATAATAATAATAATAATTAATAATAATAATAATAATAAAAAAAATAATAATAAAAAATATAATAATAATAAAAATAATATTAATAATGACAAAAATAATAATTTAAAAATAATAATAATAATAATAATAATAATAATAATTTAAAATAATAATAATAAAGACAATAAAAAATATTAATATAATAATAAAAATAATAATATAATAATAATAATAATAATAATAATAATAATAATGACAATAATAATAAAAATAATAATAATAATAATAATAAATTATAAATAATTAATAATAATAATAATAATAATATAATATATAAAATAATAATAATAATAATAATAAAATAATATAATGTAATAATAATAATAATAAAATAATATAATAATAATAATAATAATAATAATAATATATAATAACAATAATAATAATAAAATAATAATAATAATATATAATAATAATAATAATTGACAAATAATAATAATAATAATAATAATAATAATATAATAATAATATAATAATAATAATAATAATAATAATATGACATAATAAAATAATATATAATAACAATAATAATAATAATAATAATAATAATATAATAATAATAATTATAATAATATATAATAATAATAATAATAATGACAATAATAATATAGTAAAATAATAATAATATAATAATAATAATAATAATATTAATAATAACAATAATAATATAATAAAATAATAAAATATAATAATATAATAAAAAATATAATAATATAATAATAATAAATTATAATAATAATAATAATAATAATAAATAATAATAATATAATAATAATAATTAATAATAATAATAATAAAAAATAATAATAATAATAATAATAATAATAATAATAATAAAAAAAATAATAATATAATATAATAATAATAATGTAATAATAATAATAATAAAAAATAATAATAATAAATAATAATAATAATAATGACAATAATAATTAATAATAATAATAATAATAATATAAATAATAATAAAATAAAAATAATAATAATAATAATAATAAAAATTATAATAATAT
>NC_069400.1:117306769-117326091 GCF_026875155.1 Cherax quadricarinatus | reverse complement strand
AAACTGCAGACACATTCATCACCCAAAACTACCATTAGAAAACATCTTATCCCCCGGATACCACCCCGTCAACTAACTACACGAATACCACCTGGTGGTTCACACTTACCTCACCACTCATTTATACCTAAACAGAAATTTTAAATCCCAGTCTTAAAATAATGAATCCTTTGATACCCAATACTAAAAACTATGTACTGTGCCAAAACAAAAGCATTCACATTGCTAAACTCACAAACTAGTATTTAGTCACTTAGCCATAATACCAACTTACCTCATAATTTGTAATATTTTACAATTAAGAATAAAACTAAGTATGCTCGAAATGCCTTGCCATGCTAAGCGTTCTAGTGGTACACTCTGTAATCACAATTTTACTACATGTAAACCACACAATAACCAAATTTCTGTAAACTCAGCATTGTAATCCTTATAGAGAATAAACTTTGAATTTGAATTTGAATATTCCATCATTTCATTTACTGGCTTTCCTGCCAGTTCTCTGTCCCACTGGACCTCCTGCAGGAAGTTCTTCAACCCTATGTAGTCCCCTCTTTTATAGTCAGGCTTTTCCCATTCAACTCCTGTTATTCTCTCCACTTGCAGCTCTACTATGTATTCAAAGCACAGAACCATGTGGTCGCTAGCTCCTAGGGGACTCTCATACTTGATGTCTTCAATATTTGAGCTGCCCAGGGTGAACACAAGGTCCAATCTTGCTGGTTCATCCTCCCTTCTCACTCTGGTAGTGTCCTTAACATGTTGGTGCATGAGGTTTTCCAGCACCACGTCCAACATCCTGGCTCTCCATGTTTCGGGACCCCCATGTGGCTCCGGGTTTTCCAGTCAATCTCCCTGTGGTTGAAATCCCCCATAACCAAAAACTTTGCTCTGCTGGAGTGAGCTCTTCTTGCCACCTCAGCAAGTGTGTCCCCATTGCTCTGTTGCTCTCTTCATATTCCTCTCTTGGCCTCCTGCAGTTCTGTGGTGGATTATACATCACTGCAATGACCACTTTGTGTTCCCCAGACTGAAGTGTACCTGCTATGTAGTCTCTTTCTCCCGTCTCATCTTTTCCCTTTCCCATTTTCTCGAATTTCCATCTGTTTTTTACGAGCAGAGAAACCCCCACCCCCCCCCCTGCCCCTTCATCTTTCTTCATGATCTGGTATCCTGGTGGGAAGATTGCATCTGTTATTGTCTCCATGAGTTTTGTTTCTGTAACTGCTATGATGTCTGGGGACTTCTCATTGATTCTTTCTTGCCATTCCCATGTTTATTCGTTAATCCATCTGCATTTGTGTACCAAACCTTCAGCTTCTGTTCTAATACTGTAACTGTGGTGCGGGGGGGGGAAACAGAGGGATCGGTGTGGATGGTTGGTTTGGATTGTTCAGTTGCCTTGGGGGTGTCGTGGCTGGAGTCCTTCTGCAGGTGTTTTCGGGGGGGTGCGCTTGTCCTTCCATTTGATCCTGGGTTATTCTGCTCTCCTTTTTCATTTCCCCCCATTTCTCCTTTCGGTTTGAACTCTCTTTCATTGTCTTCCTTTCGTCTGTGTTCTGTCTCGACTGAGGTACACACTCCGGAACTCCTGCTTGCCTCTCAGCCGTGCTTTCTCCTGCAGGATCATGGTTCGGGATGATTCTGCCTTGAAAATTACTTTGAGAGGCCGATTCCTTTTTTTTTGTGAACCACCCAATTCTCCAAAAATTTCCCACCTGGGTCATGTTCCCCTCCGCCTATCACCTTTATGATATCTTCAATCGCTTTTTCTCCTCCTGCTTTCTTTCATCATAAGTTTCCCCTTTAAACTTCGTCTAGCCCATAGACAAACACGGATCTTTCCCTTTCCACCTCCCACTGTGACTCCCATTGCATCCTCTGATGTGTTTTAGTTCCTTCCCGTGGAGTGTTCCTTCCTTCAGTCCCTTCCCTAGTTATGGCCCCTATTGCTTCTTGGTTTATCCTTCCCGCTCACCTGCTCCTGGCCCCCACAGGTATCTGGTAAGGTCCTTGCACATGTCCTAGTTCCTTTAATGTCTTCCAACCTCTCATTCTGTCCCAGTGTGCTCCCTGTCTTTGTTTTGGCCCCATGTGGGTTTGACAGGACCTCTGCATACAGCTTAGTTTCCATGCTTCCTTCAGACCTGTTGTCTGTGTTTGAAGTAGCTATTGCCGATGCTACTTCTGTAATATCTTTGTCTCTTGCTGTTTCAGATGTCTCAGCTCCTCTTCTAATCTCTCTATCTTGATTTTTGCTGCTGTGGCCTGTTGCTTCCCTTCTGCATCTACTGCTAACCTCTCTTCCCCTCTTCCTTTCCAGCTCATCTAGTCTCCTTCCCAGTCTTCCTCCCTTTTTTTGAGCTCTACCTCCCATTCCTCCCTCCCAAATTTGTCCTTGGAGCCCCTTGTCCTCATCCTGGTTAGGGGAAGGGGAATAGATGGTTAGGAGAGGGGATGGATGGTTGTTGGGGGGGGGGGAGGATGGTTATTGGAGGGGGGTAGAGATAGTTGGGGGGGGGTTAGATGGTTTGGGGGAGAGAGGGGATGGATGGTTATGGGGAGGGGGAGGATGGTTATTGGAGGGAGGGGGGTAGTTGGGGGGTTAGACGGTTTGGGGGGGGGTTAGGTGGTTGGGGGAGGGGTAGGTGGCTAAGGTGAGGTGGTTAGGGAAGGGGGAGAGGTGGTTAGGGGACGGGGGTACGTGTTTGTGTCAAGTGTTTGTGTCAAGTGGTGGAGGGTGTGTGGGTGTGTGTGTGTGTGTGTGTTTTGTGTATGTGCAGTGTGTGTGCATGTGTGTGTGTGGTGTGTGTGTGTGTGGGGTGTGTGTGTGGTGTGTGTGTGTGGTGTGTGTGTGTGGTGTGTGTGTGTGGTGTGTTTTTGTGGTGTGTGTGGGGGTATGTGTGGTGTGGTGTGTGTGGTGTGTGTGTGTGGTGTGTGTGTGTATGGTGTGTGTGTGGTGTGTGTGTGTGTGGGGGTGTGTGTGTGTGGGGTGTGTATGTGTGGTGTGTGTGGTGTGTGTGGGTGTGTGTGTGGTGGTGTGTGTGGTGTGTGTGGTGTGTGTGTGTGGTGTGTGTGTGTATATATATGTGTGTGTGTGTGTGTGTGTGGTGTGTGTGTGTGTGTGTGTGTGTGTGTGTGTGTGTGTGTGTGTGTATGTGTGTGTGTGTGTGTTTTTATTTGTGTGTGTGGTGTGTGTTATGTGTTTATTTTATGTATGTATGTGTGTGTATGGTGTGTGTATGTATGTATGTATGTGTGTGTGTTGTGTGTGTGTGTGTGTGTGTGTGGGGTGTGTGTGGTGTGGTGTGTGGGGTGTGTGTGTTGTGGGGTGTGTGAGTGTCTACCCCTTTTATGTGTGTGCTTGTGTGTGAGGGAGGGAGGGTTAGGGGGGGTAGGTTGTGTGGAAGAAAGATCCGTTGTGTAGGCACAAATTTAGTCTCATTTATCTTTCCCAATTATCTACTCTCTCCACTTATTGCCCTTTCTGGATTTACGTATTAATTGTTGCTGGTTATTATCATTTTCCTTGTTCACATTGAGAGAGGACTTCCCTAGCTTCCAAAAGTATTCTTACTGCTAATAACTACCGGTAGTAACACTGCCTGTGTGCGTGTGTGCATGTGTGTGTGTACTCACCTATTTGTACTCACCTATTTGTGGTTGCAGGGGTCGAGTCCTAGCTCCTGGCCCCGCCTCTTCACCGGTTGCTACTAGACCCTCTCTCTCCCCGCTCCATGAGCTTTATCAAACCTCGTCTTAAAACTGTGTATGGTTCCTGCCTCCACTACGTCATTTTCTAGGCTATTCCACTGCCTTACAACTCTATGACTGAAGAAATACTTCCTACATCTCTCTGACTCATTTGTGTCTTCAATTTCCCCAATTGTGGCCTCTTTTTTCCTGTGTCCCCCCCTGGAACATCCTGTCCTTGTCCACCTTGTCTATTCCACGCAGTTTTTTATATGTCGTTATCATGTCTCCCCTGACCCTCCTGTCCTCCAGTGTCGTCAGGCCGATTTCCCTTAATCTTTCTTATAGGACATTCCCCCTTTCTCTGGAACTAACCATGTTGCAAACCTTTGTACTTTCTCTAGTTTCTTGACGTTGCTTATCAAGTGCGGGTTCCAACAGGTGCTGCAAAACTCCAGTATGGCCTGACATACACGTTTTACAGTGTCTTGAATGATTCCTTACTAAGGTGTCGGAATGCTGTTCTCAGGTTTGCCAGGCGCCCATATGCTTGCAGCAGTTATCTGATTGATTTTGTGCTTCCGGAGACATGCTCGGTGTTATACTCACCCCAAGATCTTTCCCCCTTGAGTGAGGTTTGCAGTCTTTTGGGCCCCCTAGCCTATACTCTGTCTGTGGTCTTCTGTGCCCTTCCCTATCTTCATGACTTTGCATTGGCAGGAATTTAAATTCGAGAAGCCATTTGCTGGACCAGGTGTCCATCTGTCCAGGTCTCTTTGAAGTCCTGCCTGGTCCTCATCAGATTTAAAATTTTCCTCATTAACTTCACATCATCTGCAAACAGGGGCACTTCTGAGTCTAACCCTTCCGTCATGTCGTTCACCCTATACCAAAAAAAGCACTGGTCCTAGGACCGACCCCTGTGGGACCCCGCTCGTCACAGGTGCCCACTGTGATACATCATTACGTACCATGACTCGTTGTTGCCTCCCTGTCAGGTATTCTCTGATCCATTGCAGTGCCCTTCCTGTTATATGCGCCTGATGCTCTAGCTTCTGCACTAATCTCTTGTGAGGAACTGTGTCAAAGGCCTTCTTGCAGTCCAAGAAGATGCAATCAACCCACCCCTCTCTCTCTTGTCTTACTTCTGTTATTTTATCATAAAACTCCAGAAGGTTTGTGACACAGGAGTGTGTGAGTGTGTGTGTGTGTGTGTGTGTGTGTGAGAGAATCTTGTGCGGTGTAATGACTGGCCGCAACTTCTTGTGACCTGACACAACCCTCCTGGGACCTGACCCTAGCACTGTCTTACAATGTTGCCCTTAAAAGCTTGTCCCACCTACCTTCTCACACTCGTCAACACTATATTCTCTATGTCTATGCTATTTCTATTCTAATTCTGGTAATAGCTTGCAGGAGTGAGTGACCAGTATCAAACAGTATGTATGGCCAGCCAGGGCCGTCAACATGCAAACCACAAATAGGCGAATAAACTTGCGGTGACAGTTGCCAGCTGCTGATGACGAAGTCGTCATACGTAGGCCTTAAATCCCTATTTTAGAGATCCTTCACCGTGATGATTATAACCATATATTCTCATACATCCTGCTTCCTCACGCGTTTTCACTCTTCACTGATGATAGTATACACTTCACATTATATACACTTCACTTTATATGTATAATGGCACACAACTTGTCGTGACGTCACTTCTTCAGGCCTACCGCTACCAATGTGGCAACATCGCCTAAGACCCCCAACGGTTTGCGCTTTGAAATATTATGATTTCAGCTTTCCTCTCACTTTCTTTAACTAATAACTTTAATTATCACTCGTAGTATTGTTCACTGACGTTCCAGTACCACTGATTACTGCTAACTGTTATTGCACACCATACAACGCTAAGGATCTCGGAGCCTTGTTACCCACGTCTTCACCCCACGGACCCACGCTAATGTGTGTGTGTGTGTGTGTGTGTGTGTGTGTGTGTGTGTGTGTGTGTGTGTGTGTGTGTGTGTGTGTGTGTGTGTGTGAGTGTATTTGTGTGTGAGTCCTTGTGTGTGTGTTTGCATGTATATTGTGTACTCATATATGTGTGGTGCACAGTGTAAATCACAGTTGTGCACAGTCTATATCACAGTGGTGCACAGTGTATATCACAGTGGTGCACTGTGTATATCACAGATGTGCACTGTGAAAATTTGTCTGGACTGCCTCCATGTGAGTCGCCTACCCTGGCAAACTCTGTTGACACCGAGCTCTGAGGTCGGTACCTCAGCCTCACAAGTGGCTTATAGGACAGATTTTCACAAATGATTGATGTTGCAAGAAACTCGCCTGCATGCACGTATAAAGGACTAACTTACTTGGTGTTGCAGCATATATCCTGATCTTCAACATCCCTAA
The DNA here is from genome assembly GCF_026875155.1 of Cherax quadricarinatus. Lineage (NCBI taxonomy): Eukaryota > Metazoa > Arthropoda > Malacostraca > Decapoda > Parastacidae > Cherax > Cherax quadricarinatus. Next base: position 117,319,992 of record NC_069400.1, on the reverse strand, counting down.
GCTTAGCCTTAGCCCCCTCTGGACTTCCCTTCAGAAACCATGTGCAACCGGGAGCCTTAATTCCTGCAATATTCAATCGTTATTAGTGACCTGCCTGCACCTCAGAAATTCCTATATCCAAGAGGGTGTGTATCCCCTAGTATAACTATGCAGACACGGACACTAGCTTCCAGACTGACAAGAGACGCTGGTACTTACTGGGCATGCACTGGCTGCTGCGCAAAGGGCCTACAGATCAACTCACAATTTTCCTCAGACACTGGCCAGAAATCTACGAGATAAAGTGGAGGTCTTGTCTTACTGTATGGACCTGACAGAGGTCATCCACAGTACATCGAGGTGCCTCTACCAGATTTCCCCAGGTCTCGAATGTGAAGACACATGGGGGGCGCTGTCTGCTGATCACGGCACATCTTGTCCAGTTGGTGTCTGTCTTAAGAAGGACGCTATTGTGTCTTTGAGACCCGCGCCTTGTCTTTAAAGCTAGGGCTGCCAGTTCTTCTGTTTAACCAGTGTTTGCCTACATTATCGGCCTATTACCCCTTGTTAAGGTTTGGGCTACATTATTATTATCTACAGTTGCCTTAGTAAACCTAATTTTGTATACTACCAGTAAAATACTATCCTTGCTAAAAGGGTAAAAATCATAACTTAATAGTGCTTCCAACCCCCCAATTGGGGGGGGAAAATGTTTTTTGTTTGGGTGGGTTTTAAGGGCCACCCCCCCCGCCTTTCCCCATTATGGCAATTCTGGGACCCCCTTTTAGCGTACCCGTCCTTGGAACTTTAGGGCCAAATAAATTTCCACATCCTGGTATATACAGTTGGGCACAGTGTATTTCACGTTGTGCACAGTGTATATCACGTGGTGACGTGTATTCACAGTGGTGCACTGGTTATTACAGTAAAGCAAGTGTTAGATAAAATACCAAAAAAATGTTTGATGAAAATAAGAGTGTTTTTCTTGAAATGGGCCTGTGGATCCCCGCGGGTGTATTCAGTTGTGGACACAAGGTCCTCCCAAAGCAGCCAGCTGTTAAAAAAATTTCTATCAGCTAGTCCTACACTGTTTTGTGACACCAAGGTACAACAGGGGAAACACGAAAAGTGTATAAATCTTGAGGTACTTTTTAAAGAGGGAGTAGATTAAACCTTGGTTTTGTGGGTAGCTTTTGGGAAACAAGTCCTTTAGGGGGTTAAATCACCCCCCAGATGTAGATTAACGAAATGAAAAATTTCCCAGATGGCTTTGTCACACCTTGCGTCTTTGTATGGAGTGCAAAAAAAAATTAATGATTCGAGAAAACTCACTCAGAAATTTTCAAGATATGTCTAAGTATTTTATCTCCCTGGTATGTTACAGACCCTTCTGGAAAAATCCCCTGACTTTGCTCATTGAAAATAAAGAATTCCCGGGTTTGGGGGTGTGTATCCCTAATTGTACTCACTTAATTAGGGGTTGCAGGGTTCGAGACACAGCTCCAGGCCCTGCCTTTCCCTGTGTGTGTGTGTGTGGTGTGTGTGTGTGTGTGTGTGATGTGGTGTGTGGTGTGTGGTGTGTGTGGTGTGGTGTACTCCCTATTTGTACTAACCTATTTGTGGTTGCCGGTCGGTCCTAGCTCCTGGCCCCGCCCTTACGGTTGCTACTGACCCTCTCTCTCCCCGCTCCATGAGCTTTATCAACCCGTCTTAAAACTGTGTAGGGTTCCCCTGCCCATACGTATTTTCTGGCATTCCACTGCCTTAAACTCTATGACTGAAAAAATATTTCCCTACTATCCTTGACTCATTTGTGTTTTAAAATTTCCCATTGGGGCCCTCTTGTTTTGTGTCCCCCCCGGGAAACATCCTGTCCTTGTCCTTGTCTATTCCACGCAGTATTTTATATGTCGTTTCTGCCCCCCCCGACCCCCCTTTTCCTCCTTGTGTCGGGCCCGTTTCCCTTAATCTTTTAAAAGACTTTCCCCCTTGCTCTGGAATAACCTTTTTGCAAACCTTTGTACTTTCTCTATTTTTCTTGAGTGTTTTATAAAAGTGCGGGTTCCAAACAGGTGTGCATACTCCTAGGGCGACATAAGGGTTTGTACGTGTCTTAAATGATTCCTTACTAAGGTGTGGGAATGTTTCTCAGGTTTGCCGGGCCCCTATGCTGCAGCAGTTTTCTGATTGATGTGTGTTTCCGGGAGACTGCCGGTGTTTATCACCCCAAGTCTTTCTCCTTGTGTGAGGTTTGCAGTCTTTGGCCCCTAGCCTTACTCTGTTTGTGGTTTCTGTCCCCTTCCCCTTCTTCATGATTTTTGCATTTGGCAGGTTTAAAATTCGAGAAGCCTTTTTGCGGCCCAGGTGCCCAGTCTGCCCAGGTCTTTTTGAAGCCCTGCCTGGTCCTATCAGTTTTAAATTTCTCCCTTAATTACATCATCTGCAAACAGGGACATTTTGAGTCAAACCCCTTCCGTCATGTCGTTCACATATCCCAAAAAATAGCATGGCCCTAGGCCCGACCCCTGGGGGACCCCGCTCGTCACAGGTCCCCATGTGATAATCTTCGTACCATGACTCGTTTTTGGGCCTCCCTGTCGGTTTTCCCTTGATCCATTGCAGTGCTTTTCCCTGTTATATGCGCTGATGCTTACTTCTGCACAAATCTCTTGTGGGAACTGTATCAAAGGCCTTTTTGCAGTCAAGAAGAGAAATTGTGTGTGTGTGTGTGTGTGTTTTGTTGTGTTGTGTGTGTGTGTGTGTGTGTGTGTTTTGTGTGTGTGTGTGGTGGTACTACTAATTGTACTCACCTAATTGTGGTTGTAAGGGTCAAAAATCAGCCCGGGCCCCTGCCTTTTCACTGATCGCTACTAGGCCCTCTTCTCTCTTGCTTCCCTGAGCTTTGTCATACCTCTTTTTAAAGCTATTTTGGGTTTCCCTGCCTCCTACTTCACTTGTAGGTTTTCCCACTTCTGACGCTCTATGACTGAAAAAAAATATTTCCCTAAATCCCTAGGGCTCGTCTGAGTCTTAGTTTAAATTTGTGCCCCTTGTTTCTGTGCCCCCTGTCTGGAACCCCTGTCTCTGTCTCCTTATTATTCTGCAGTTTTTGTATGTGTTTCATGTCTCCCTGACCTTCTGTCCTCCATTGTCTCAGTCCCATTTCCCTCAACCTTTCTTCAAGGGGCATACCCCCGGCTCCAGAAAATAGCCTTGTTGAAAACCCTTTTCATTTTTCTAATTTCTTGACCCTTTTTTTCCCCGGTGTGGGTTCCAAAATGCAGCTGTTAAAAGTATGGGGTGATGTACTACCTGGGTTTACCTGGAGAGAGTTTTGGGGGTCAACCCCCCCCCGGCCCGGTCTGTGACCGGCCCCCTGGTGGATCGCGCACATGGTGGATAGTGTACAGTGTTTGAAAGATTATTAATAGGTATCGGAATTTATTCTCGGTTTGCCAGGCGCCCCTTGCGCAGCAGTTACTGGTTGGTGTGTGCCTCTGGAGACATCTTCGGGGTTATGGGCACACCAAGATCTTTCTCCTTGAGCGAGATTTGCAGTCCCTTTGGCCCCCCTAGTCTTACTCTGTCTGCGGTCTTCTTTTCCTTCTCCGATCTTCATGACTAGCACTTGGCAGGGTTTTAATTCAAGAAGCCGTTCTGGCCACGTTTTAAACCTGTCCAGGTCTCTTGAAGTCCTGCCTGGTCCCCATCTGATTTAAATTTCTCATTAACTTCACATCATCTGCGAAAGGGACACCTCTGAGTCTATCTTTCCTCAAATATTTCACTAAAAAAAAAAATAGCATTGATCCCAGGGGCCGACCCCTGTGGGACCCTGTGTCCAGGTGCCCACTGTGTGGTACTCACCTATTTTTTGGTTGTGGTTGTGTGTGGTGTGTGTGTGTGGTGTGTGTGTGGTGTGTGTGTGTGTGTGTGTTTTTTGTGTGTGTGTGTGTGTGTGTGTGTATGTTTTGTGTGGTCGTGTTTTGTAGTGTGTGCTTGTGTGTGTTTGATATGTATTTGTGTATTAATGTGTGAGTGCTTGTATCGTGTGTTAGTTACCATTTTTCCCAGGAAATTTCGATTAGACATAGGCTGTTTTTATTTGCGTGTGTGTGTGTGTGAAAGTTGTGTATCACTATTTGTACTCCCTATTTGTGGTTGCAGGGGTCGGTCCCAGCTCCTGGCCCCGCCCCTTCACCGGTTTTCTACAGACCCTCTCTCTCCCCCCTCCATGGCTTTATCAAAACCCCGTCTTAAAAACTGTTTGGTTCTGTCCATACGTCATTTTTTAGGGTATTCCACTGCCCTTTCAACTTATGACTGAAAAATACTTCCCACTATCTCTTGACTCATTTTTTGTCTTCAACTTCCAATTTTGGGCCTCTTGTTTCTGGTCCCCTCCCCGGAACATCCTGTCCTTTTCCACCTTTTCTATTCCACGCAGTATTTTATGTCGTTATATGCTCCCCTGACCTCCTGTCCTCCAGGTCGTAGGCCGATTTCCCTTAATCTTTCTTTAGGACATTCCCCCTTTCTTGGAATAACCCTTTTTGCAAAACCCTTTTTACTTTTTCTAGTTTCTTGAGTGCTTTTCAAATGCGGGTTCAAACAGGGGGCTGAACTCCGTATGGGCCGACATACACGGTGTAAATTTCTTGAAATGATTCCTTATAAAGGTGTCGGAATGCTGTTTTAGGTTTTCCAGGCCCCATATGCTGCAGCAGTTTCTGTTGAGTGTGCTTCCCGGAGAATGCTCGGGGTTATCTACCCCCAAAATCTTTCTCTTGAGGAGGTTTGCAGTCTTTGGCCACCTAGCCTATCTCTGTCTTGGGCTTCTGTGCCCTTCCCCTTCTTCATGACCCTTTTCATTTGGCAGGTTAAAAATTTGGAAACCATTTGCTGGCCCGGGTCCAGTCTGTCCAGGTCTCTTTGAAGTCCTGCCTGGTCCCCATCAGATTTAATTCTCCCCTTAATTCACATATCTGCAAACAGGGACATTTGAGTCTAACCCTTCCCTCATGTCGTTACTTTTACCAAAAAAAAAACATGGGCCTGGACCCACCCCTGTGGGGCCCCGCTCGTCCCCGGTGCCCACTGTGATAATCATTACTACCCTGAATCGTTGTTGCCTCCCTGCAGGTATTCTTGATCCATTGCGTGCCCTTCTGTTATTGCCTGATGCTTGTTCTGTGTGTGTGTGTGTGTGTGTGTGTGTGTGTGTGTGGTTGTGTGTGGTGTGTGGTGGTGTGTGTGGTGTGTGTGTGTGTGTGGTATGTATACTGTGTGTGTGTTGTTAGTTAGTTCAATTGTTTATTAGCACCCCTACCCATCCTGTGGGCGGAAGTCAAAAGATTACAGAGGTACATAATGGGTCCAGGTACTGGGCCTCAAAAATTTGATGGTGAGCAAATTCGAGGTAATGAATTCACAAAATTTACAAAGGTAATGAACTCCAGGTAGGTCTAGTCACAATCATGACAAGTGTGTGTGTGTGTGTGTGTGTTAGTTACCATTTGGTCCTAGGCACATGTCGATTAGACACTAGGCCTGTTGTATGTGCATGCATGTGTATGTGTGTGTGTCTGTGTGTGTGTGTATGTGTATGTGGGGTGTGGGTGTGTGGGTTACTCACCTACTCACCTATTTGTGGTTGCAGGGGTCGAGTCATAGCTCCTGGCCCCACCTCTTCGCTGATTGCTACTAGGTCCTCTCTCTCCCTGCCCCATGAGCTTTATCATACCTCGCCTTAAAACTATGTATGGTTCCCGCCTCCACTACGTCACTTTCTAGGTTATTCCATGGGCCTGACTACTCTATGACTGAAGAAATACTTCCTAACATCCCTTTGATTCATCTGAGTCTTCAACTTCCAATTGTGACCTCTTGTGTCTGTGTCCCTTCTCTGGAACATCCCGTCTTTGTCCACCTTGTCTATTCGCACAGTATTTTATATGTCGTTATCATGTCTCCCTGACCTCCTGTCCTCCAGTGTCGTCAGGCGATTTCCCTCAACCTTTCTTCGTAGGACAATCCCCGTAGCTCTGGGACTAGTCTTGTTGCAAACCTTTGCACTTTCTCTAATTTCTTGACGTGCTTGACTAGGTGTGGATTCCAAACTGGTGCTGCTACTCCGTATGGGCCTGACGTAAATGGTATACAGAGTCTGGAACGAATCCTTACTGAGGTATCGGAATGCTATCTGTAGGTTTGCCAGGCGCCTGCATGCTGCAGCAGTTATCTGATTGATGTGCGCCTCAGGAGATATGCTCGGTGTTATACTCACCCCCAGATCTTTTTCCTTGAGTGAGGTTTGCAGTCTTTGGTCATCTAAACTATATTGTGTCTGCGGTCTTCTTTGCCCTTCCCCAATCTTCATGACTTTGCATTTGGCAGGGTTAAACTCAAGGAGCCAGTTGCTGGACCAGGCTCGTAGCCTGTCCAGGTCTCTTTGTAGTCCTGCATGATCCTCATCTGATTTGATTCTTCTCAATAACTTCACATCATCTGCAAACAAGGACACTTCTGAGTCTATCCCTTCCATTATGTCGTTCACATATACCAAGAACAGCACAGCTCCTAGGACTGACCCCTGTGGAACCCCGGTTGTCACAGGCGCCCACTCTGACACCTCGTCACGTACCATGACTCGTTGTTGCCTCCCTGTCAGGTATTCTCTGATCCATTGCAGTGCCTTTCCTGTTATGTGTGCCTGATCCTCTAGCTTTTGCAGTAACCTCTTGTGAGGAACTGTGTCGAAGGCCTTCTTGCAGTCCAAAAAAATGCAGTCGATCCACCCCTCTCTCTCTCTTGTCTTACTTCTGTCACCTTGTCATAAAACTCTAGTAGGTTTGTGACACAGGATTTTCCTTCCCTGAAACCATGCTGGTAGTTTACCTGGAGAGAGTTCCGGGGGTCAACCAACTTTAGGTGCTTGTCCAGTGCCAGCTTGAAGACTGCCAGGGGTCTGTTGGTAATCCCCACTTATGTATGCTGGGAGGCAGTTGAACAGTCTTGGGCCACTGAAACTTATTGTTTGGTCTCTTAACGTGCTAGTGACACCCCTGCTTATCATTGGGGGGATGTTGCATCATCTGCCAAGTCTTTTGCTTTCGTAGTGAGTGATTTTCGTGTGCAAGTTCGGTACTAGTCTCTCTAGAATTTTCCAGGTGTATATAATCATGTATCTCTCCCGCCTGCATTCCAGGGAATACAGGTTCAGGAACCTCAAGCGCTCCCAGTAATTGAGGTGTTTTATCTCCGTTATGTGTGCCGTGAAGGTTCTCTGTACATTTTCTAGGTCAGCAATTTCACCTGCCTTGAAAGGTGCTGTTAGTGTGCAGCAATTATTCCAGCCTAGATAGAACAAGTGACCTGAAGAGTGTCATCATGGGCTTGGCATCCCTAGTTTTGAAGGTTCTCATTATCCATCCTGTCATTTTTCTAGCAGATGCGATTGATACAATGTTATGGTCCTTGAAGGCGAGATCCTCCGACATGATCACTCCCAGGTCTTTGACGTTGGTGTTTCGCTCTATTTTGTGGCCAGAATTTGTTTTGTACTCTGATGAAGATTTAATTTCCTCGTGTTTAACATATCTGAGTAATTGAAATTTCTCATCGCTGAACTTCATATTGTTTTCTGCAGCCCACTGAAAGATTTGGTTGATGTCCGCCTGGAGCCTTGCAGTGTCTGCAATGGAAGACACTGTCATGCAGATTCGGGTGTCATCTGCAAAGGAAGACACGGTGCTGTGGCTGACATCATTGTCTATGTCGGATATAAGGATGAGGAACAAGATGGGAGCGAGTACTGTGCCTTGTGGAACAGAGCTTTTCACCGTTAGCTGCCTCGGACTTTACTCTGTTGACTACTACTCTCTTGTGTTCTGTTATGTGAGGAAATTATAGATCCATCGACCGACTTTTCCTATTCCTTTAGCACGCATTTTGTGCGCTATTACGCCATGGTCACACTTGTCGAAGGCTTTTGCAAAGTCTGTATATATTACATCTGCATTCTTTTTGTCTTCTAGTGCATCAAGGACCTTGTCGTAGTGATCCAATAGTTGAGACAGGACAGGAGTGGACCTGTTCTAAACCCATGTTGCCTGGGTTGTGTAAGTGATGGGTTTCTAGATGGGTGGTGATCTTGCGTCTTAGGACCGTTTCAAAGATTTTTATGATATGGGATGTTAGTGCTATCGGTCTGTAGTTCTTTGCTGTTGCTTTACTGCCCCCTTTGTAGAGTGGGGCTATGTCTGTTGTTTTTAGTAACTGTGGGACGACCCCCGTGTCCATGCTCCTCTCCATAGGATGGAAAGGCTCGTGATAGGGGCTTCTTGCAGTTCTTGATGAACACGGAGTTCCATGAGTCTGGCCTGGGGCAGAGTGCATGGGCATGTCATTTACCGCCTGTTCGAAGTCATTTTGCGTCAGGATAAACATCGGATAGGCTTTTGTTAACCAAATTCTGTGGCTCTTTTTCATAAAAAAATTCATTTAGATCTTCGACTCTCATTTCTGGTTAGCGGCTTGCAAAAAAACTGAGTCATATTGGGATTTGGGAGTAGCTCACTCATTTCCTTGCTGTCATCTGTGTAGGACCATCTTGTTTAAGTAGGGGCCCAATACTGGACGTTGTTCTCGACTTTGTTTTGGGGCATAGGAAAAGGAATACTTTGGGTTTCTTTCGATTTATTTATGGCTTTTAGTTCTTCCAGCGTTTCCCTTGACTCCTATAAGATTCCTTTAGCTTAAGTTCGATGCTTGCTATTTCTCTGACCAGTGTCTCCTACGCATTTCAGATATATTGACCTCTTTTAGACGCTCTGTTATTCTTTTCCGTCGCCTGTAAAGGGAGCACCTGTCTCTTTCTATTTTACATCTACTCCTCCTTTTTCTTAGAGGAATAACCCTTGTGCATTAATCGAGTGCCACCAAGTTAATCTGTTCTAGGCATAAGTTGGGGTCTGTGTTGCTTAGTATATCTTCCCAGCTTATATCGGTTTAGGACTTGGTTTACTTGGTCCCACTTTATGTTTTGCTATTGAAGTTGATATTTGGTGAATGCTCCTCTTGACTAATCTCATTATGTCGGTCTGGGGTCCGTGCATACATTTTTCTGAACCTCAATTATGTTGTGATCTGAGTATATTGTTTTTGTTTATGGTGACATTTTTATCGAATCATCATTGTTAGTGAAGATGAGGTCTAGTGTATTTCCAGCCAAGTAGGCTCTATTATTTGCTGGTTTAAATTGAAATTTTTTGCAGAGATTTAAAAGCTCGTGCAAGTGTGTTTTTCATCAGAGCTGCCTCCTGGTGTTATTACTGCAACAATATTATTTGCTATATTCCTCCATTTTAAGTGCCTTAAGTTGAAATCCCCCAGGAGCAAGATGTTGGGTGCAGAAGCTGGAAGATTTTCCAGACAGTGGTCAATTTTTAACAGCTGTTCCTGGAATTGCTGGGATGTTGTCAATTATACACTTGTTTCTTTCCATGTGCTCCACAACTCTCCTCCTGACGATCTTCTCCATGACCTTGCATACTATACACGTTAGTGAAACAGGTCTGTAGTTTAGTGCTTCATGTCTGTCTCCCTTTTTAAAAACTGGGACTACATTTGCCATGTTCCATACCTCAGGGAGTTGCCCAGTTTCAAATGATGTGTTGAAGATCTTTGTTAATGGCACACACAATATCTCTGCTCTCTCTTTAAGGTTCCACGGAAAGATGTTGTCTGGTCCCACCACCTTTGAGGTGTCAAGTTCGCATAGCAGCTTCTTCACCTCCTCCTTGGTTATATGTACCTCATCCAGCACTTGCTGGTGCACTCCCCTGTTCTGATTTCCTGGAGTCCTGCTGATTTCCACTGTAAATACTTCTTTAAATCTCGTGTTGAGCTCCTGACATACCTCTCGGTCGTTTCTTGTGAATTCCCCATCCCCCTTCCTCAGTCTGACTACCTGGTCCTTGACTGTTGTTTTCTTCCTGATGTGACTGTACAACAGCTTCGGATCAGTCTTGACTTTTGATGCTATGTAATTTTCATATTGTCGCTGAGCCTCCCTTCTTATCTGCGCATATTCGTTTCTCACTCTTCGGCTAATCTTTTTATTTTCCTGAGTTTTCTGTCTTTTGTACCTTTTCCATTCTCTAGTACACCTAGTTTTTGCCTCCCTACACCTTTGGGTGAACCAAGGACTCGTTCTGTTCTTCCCATTATTTCTGTTTCCCTTGGGAACAAACCTCTCCTCTGCCTCCTTGCATTTTGTTGCCACATAGTCCATCATTTCTTGTACTAGTTTTCCTGTCAGTTCCCTCTCCCACTGAATGTCTTGAAGGAAGTTCCTCATGCCTGAGTAGTTCCCCCTTTTGTGGTTTGGTTTTTCCCAACCTATTCCTGCTACTCTCTCCACTTGAAGCTCAGCTAGGTAGTCGAAGCACAGAACCACATGATCACTAGCTCCCAGGGGCCTTTCAAACATGATATCCTCGATGTCCAAACTACTCAAGGTGAATACAAGGTCCTGTCTGGCTGGTTCATCCTCTCCTCTCTCTCTGGTAGTGTCTCTAACATGTTGATGCATGAGGTTTTCCAGTACCACATCCATCATCTTGGCTCTCCATGTTTCGCGACCCCCATTGGGCTCCACGTTTTCCCAGTCAATCTCCTTGTGATTGAAATCACCTATAACTAGTAACTTTTATCCCCCCATGTGTGCTCTCCTGGCCACCTCGGCTAGTATGTCGACCATTGCTCTGTTGCTCTCATCGTATTCTTCTCTTGGCCTCCTGCAGTTCTGTGGTGGGTTTTACATTACTGCAATTATCACCTTATGTCCCTCCGACTGGATTGTTCCTACTGAGTAGTTCCTTTCGCTAGTGCCATCCATTCCTTCCATTTTCACAAAACCCCACTGGTTTTTAATGAGCAGTGCAACTCCTCCTCCCCTTCTCCTTCCTCTGTCTTTCCTGAGGATTTGATATCCGGATGGAAAGATTGAATCTGTTATTATTCTGGGAATGTCTCCTTGATTCTTTCATGCCACTCCTCATACTTATTTGTTATTCCATCTGCATTTGTATACCACACCTTCAACTTCCTTTCTAAGACTGTGGTCTGGGAGGAATATTGGGGTTGGGGAAGTGTGTTTAATGGTTTGTTTGGTAGGCTGTAAGTGGGTGGTTAATGATAAACGTCTTCAGAGGCTTCTTACTTTATTGTTAAGTCGTGGTGGGTACACAGGCTTGTGCGTTGTGCCCATGGCCCAGGCAGGGCCATCCCACGATAGAGAGCTACTAGGCCTACTGTCTTGACTGCTTGAAGAGTGACGCCAGAGTGAGAGCGTGGCAAGGGCAGGCAGGCTGAAGTGGCAACGTCTATAGGTGGCAGCACCAGCATGGTGCGAAATATGAACTAAGCTGGCAGACAGCATAGGCTGTCTGTGCAGACAGTACAGGCTGTCTACATATCCTTGGCAACCTACCTCGTGTCGTCCCGATGTGACAATACTGGTGGTAAAAACAAACTCGGTCTCTCTCTCGTAGGCACAGGGCACAGAACACAAAATAAAAACATATATATACATATGGACATGGAAAAAAAAACTTCCTACAGGGAGGGAAGAAAAAAACATGTGGGGTGTGCTAAACATCGTGGTCAAAGGCAGTGAGCGTCGATGGGCATCGCTGCACGCCTTCCTGCGTCTGCACAGATACTGCAACACGGGAGACATCGCTGCAGCTGAGCTGTGATGTAACAGGGTACGGTCTCCTCTGGAATGGTGAAGCAGTCATCGTAGGAGTCGCTGCAGGTTTTCACTCAACCTGGGACACGACATACTGGTGCCCTCGAGTGAGGCGTCGACAAAACTCGGCAACTGGGCAGGACTTCTGGCAAGCGACTCAGGAGGACACTTCTCGACTGGTACTGTCGCTGGGCTGTCACTGCCGACGAGTGTGGAGCGAGTTGTGGCAGAGACGACTGGGCGAAACATCTGGGAGTCGTAACATCTTACACCAAAATGCAGTGAGAGAGCTAGCAGTCAAAGTGACATCATCTTTGTGCAGGCTGCTCACTGAAGCTTGTGACACGAGGCTGACACAGCGCCCGCCGACAGGGCTAACTGCGGCTTGATGAGTGTCATTCTCTCGGCAGTTGGAGTTATAGCAGAGGTTAGTCTAAGTGTTCCCAGACTTGTTTCTCTACATATAACTGCATTCTGAAGGTCTGGAGGTGAAGTGAAACAAATCTCGATGGGAATCGTAGCAGGTACGATTCTGCAGAACATCACGAGCGACGAGCATAAGAGCTTTCTGTACAAGTGGGCTCGGGCTCAGGGGCTGACTTGACATCAGCTGTCAAATGCACTGGTCACATCGGGTGACTTAGCACAGTGGTGCTAGTCAGGTCTGGCTCAGACCTCACTGGACACACGGAAACTTTAAACACACCCGCGGTACATACGGTACACTAACATGTGAGAACACTGACTGAGAGAAATTAATTAACACACGACATATATCTTCTCTCAATCTTCTCGACAATACTGAAATAATTACTAGAAACACTCGATGTGACATCATGTGATGTCCCGAGGTGACGTCAGCAGACATCTCGAGGTGATGTCAGGCAGACATCATGAGATGACATCAGCAGACATCGTGACGTCATGAAGTCGGGCAGCATCGTCGGTGACGTTAATGTAATGCAGGCAGCAGACCACAGCATGTGGCCTGGGACATCTGGTAACTCACGTAGCTCGTAGGTCCACGTGACATCGCCCACACCCAACGTGGCGTCATGATCCACATGGTGTCGTGATCTACATGGCATGCTGATCAATGTAGCTTCGAGTGGCCTCGGGCAATCGGATACACAGCTCTGGCAATGAATTCACATGGAAAACAGCATAAAACACAGCAGAGGGAGTGGGCAGTGGTGAGTGTATGGTAGACGGGTGAGCGTGAGTAAGGCGAGCATGGGCAAGGTGAGGAACGGCCACTTCCAATCCTCATGACTTTGCACTTGGTGGGATTGAACTCCAGGAGCCAGTTGCTGGACCAGGTCTGCAGCCTGTCCAGATCCCTTTGCATTTCTGCCTGGTCTTCGATCGAATGAACTCTTCTCATCAACTTCACGTCATCTGCAAACAGTGACACCTCGGAGTTTATTCCTTCCGTCATGTCGTTCACAAATACCAGAAAACAGCACTGGTCCTAGGACGACCCCTGGGG
>NC_069400.1:117283210-117306269 GCF_026875155.1 Cherax quadricarinatus | reverse complement strand
GACTGCCCTGTGGCACCCGCTCGTTACAGGTGCCCACTCTGACACCTCAACACATACCATGACTCGCTATTGCCTTCCTGACAGGTATTCTTTGATCCACTGTAGTGCCTTCCCTGTTATCCCTGCCTGGCCCTCCAGCTTTTGCACTCATCTCTTGGGTGGAACTATATCAAACGCCTTCTTACAGTCCAAGAAAATGCAATCTACCCACCCCTCTTTCTCTTGTTTTACTGCTGTCACCCTGTCATAGAACTCCAATAGGTGTGTGATGCAGGATTTCCCATCCCTGAAACCGTGCTGGCTGCCACTGATAAGCTCATTCCTTTCTAGGTGCTCCACCACTCTTATCCTGATAATTTTCTCCATGACCTTACATACTATACATGTCAGTGACACTGGTCTGTAGTTTAATACTTTGCATCTGTCTCCTTGTTTAAAGATTGGGACTATATTTGCTGTCTTCCATACTTCAGGTAGTCACCCAGTTTCGACAGATGTGTTGAAGATGTGTTAGTGGTACACAAAGTGCCTCTGCTCCCTCTCTCAGAACCCACAGAGAAATGTTATCCAGCCCCATTGCCTTGGAGGTATCTAGTTCATTTAGCAGCCTCTTCACTTCTTCCACAGTTGTATGCATTGTGTCCAACACTTGATGGTGTACCCCACCTCTCTGCCTCTGCTTGGTTGGGTGTTAGGGCCTTAGTGTAGGTTACATCTCCTTCCTTCCCATTGGGCCCCTCATTCAGTAGGGGTGTACCAGCTTCAGATGCTGTCTCTCCTCTAGTCAATACCCCTGTAACTCGCTTCTGCCTATTTACCTCATATTCTAAGGCCCTTATCCTGGCTACTGCAGCTTCGACTTGTGACTCGCATTTCTTCTTCTCCTCCTACAACCCTTTTTCCAATTTCACAGCAAGCTCTGCTTCCATCCTTTTCTCTATTTTTTCAGAAAACTCACCTAGTTTGTCTCACACTCTTGTTTCATCCATTTACATTGCTCCTCCTTCCATTCTTCCCCACTAGAACCATTCTCCTCTGATCCCCTGAGCCTTCAACTTTCCCTCTGAGCCACAGTTTTTTTGTGGGGGGGGGGAGTGGAGGGTTGTAAGGGGGAGAGAGGTGGGGAGAGGGACAGGAAGTGATGGAGGGGTGGAGAAAGAGTGGAAGGGGGCTAGAGTTTACCTGGAGACCTGGATAGACCTGAATAGAACTGGTTTAAGGAGTTGGGATGCATTTGGGAGATCATTAATGTAGACGAGTGTTGCGAGTAAGGGATTTAGAGGAATTTTTATTCCTTGGAAGTTTATAAAGAACTTCAGAATTTGGCCTATTACAAAAAATATCCCTCTCGGGCAACAACGTATTGGATCGAAAGCTAGTTTAATATATTTTTAGAGTCTAGGGGTAATTTCTACTAGGAAACTCAATCCAATAATATTAAAATCTTATTATGTTTAATTTCAAAGTATTTGAATACAATACTTTGTCTTCTCTTCGTACATAATATTATAGCTTAATATTGTATGTACAATAGTTTTATGAATTTACAAAATATATACATATAAAGTTCAATCACATGGAAATATCACACTAACAATGGAGACTAGTCTTTAACACTTTACAATTTAAGTCTTCACAAACATCGAAGTCTTTACCTCAACAAGACTGTCTTATGTCTTAAAACCAACTGCATAAATGTACAAAATTTAACATTATTATTATTATTATTATTATTATTATTATTATTATTATAATAATAATCAAAAGAAGCGCTAAGCCACAAGGGCTGTACAGTGCTGCAGGGTAGGGAAGGAAGTGAGGGTATCGGGCGGCAAAAGGGGTTTTTAGTTTAATATGTTTATTATGCACCCCATACCCATCCTGTGGGCGGTAGTCAAAAGATTACAGAGGTCACTTGTTCTATCTAGGCTGGAATATTGCTGCACTCTAACAGCACCTTTCAAGGCAGGTGAAATTGCCGACCTAGAAAATGTACAGAGAACTTTCACGGCGCGCATAACGGAGATAAAACACCTCAATTACTGGGAGTGCTTGAGGTTTCTAAACCTGTATTCCCTGGAACGCAGGAGGGAGAGATACATGATATATATACACCTGGAAAATCCTAGAGGGACTAGTGCCGAACTTGCACACGAAAATCACTCACTACGAAAGCAAAAGACTTGGCAGACGATGCACCATCCCCCCAATGAAAAGCAGGGGTGTCACTAGCACGTTAAGAGACCATACAATAAGTGTCAGGGGCCCGAGACTGTTCAACTGCCTCCCAGCACACATAAGGGGGATTACCAACAGACCCCTGGCAGTCTTCAAGCTGGCACTGGACAAGCACCTAAAGTCAGTTCCGGATCAGCCGGGCTGTGGCTCGTACGTTGGTTTGCGTGCAGCCAGCAGCAACAGCCTGGTTGATCAGGCGCTGATCCACCAGGAGGCCTGGTCACAGACCGGGCCGCGGGGGCGTTGACCCCCGAAACTCTCTCCAGGTAAACTCCAGGTACATAATGGGTCCAGGGACTGGGCCTCAAGGGCGAAGGGATGGTTAGTAGGTTACAGAAAACAGTGGGGCAGGGAATAGTGCAGGGGTAGGGGATAGCAAGAGATTGAGGTAGAAAGGGCTGAAGGTATCATCAGTTTGTGGAGTAAGTCAGTTGTTGTCAAAAAGTCAATGAAAGAGTCCGGATGAAAGGTGGGCCCATCAGCGAGAAGGGAAGGTAAAGAGAGAATAGTAGAGCGGAGACGACATTGGAGGTAAATTCTGCGTGCTCATTGATAAATTGGGCAGTCTAACAGAATGTGGTTGACCGATAATGGAACCTGACAATTCTCACAGAGAGGAGCAGGGCGCCTCTCCATGAGATGTCCATGAGTAAGATGAGTATGGCCAATGCGAAGGTGGGAGAGAGTAGTCTCCCAACCTCGACACTGGTGACAAGAAGACGGCCAGTAACCTATACTCGGTTTAATAGAACAAAGTTTGTTATTGAGCAGAGCAGACCAACGTTGTTGCCAATGGGTGCGAAGGTGGGTAGCTGTTACAGCAAAATAGTCCGGAAATGGAACACCTCTATATGAAATTGGTAGGTCATGTACTGCTCACCGCGCAGCAGTGTCTGCCTGTTCGTTGCCCTGTACGTCAACATGACCAGGGACCCAACAAAAGGCAATATCTTTATGCTTGGTAGAGATACGGCGTAGCCAAAGTTGGATACGGAGAACCAGGGGGTGAGGTGTATCAAATTTCCGTATAGCCTGTAGAGCACTGAGGGAGTCTGAGACAACCACAAATGATGACACAGGCATAGATGCAATACGAATAAGTGCTGCAAGAATGGCATACAATTCAGCAGCAAAATGCTAGCCGAAGATAGTAAATGCCCTCGCACAATGCTGTCCGGAAACACTGCTGCGAATCCAATGCCATCAGAAGATTTAGAGCCATCTGTGTACACGGCAATGGCATGAGAATGAGAGTGGAAGTGGTCAAGAAAAAGAGAGCGGGAAGCCACCGTAGGCAGTTGGGCTTTCTAGCAAGGGAGTGAGAAAGAACAGACCCGAACAGCTGGAACTTCCCAGGGGGGTAGGGAAAAGTGAGATGCTACATGAACATGTAAGGGCTGCAACTGAAGGGAAGACAAGAGTGAATGTAGGCAAAGAGAGAAGGGATGGAGCAAACAGGGGGGGGCAAACAAATAAAGAATGTCTACTTATATCAGTGACCATTATATAAATGGAAGGATTGCGGAGATCGTGAGACATAGTAGCGAAGGCAATGGGCATCACGGTGATCAGACAAGGATGGAACATTCACTTCTGCATAGAGGCTCTCAACAGGAGAAGAGTGAATAGAACCAAGGCATAAAAGTAATCCTTGGTGATGGATGGGGTTAAAGCTAGAGAGAGTAGCAGGAGAGGCCGCTGAATGGATCTGGTCACCATAATCGAGTTTCGATAAAATGAGGGCTGAATGTAGTAGAAGGAGAGTTCGACGATCAGCTCCCCATGAAAGATGAGCAAGGGTCTTAAGAAGGTTCAGCCGGCTGTGACAAGTTGCCTTTAGAGAGGCAATGTAGAGTTTCCAGGATAATCTACGGTCAAAGAAAAGGCCTAGAAACCTGAGTGTTTCACGTTCAGGGATACGGGAACCATAGAGGTAGGAAGGATGATCGGAGATGAGAGAGTGTCTAGTGAAAGTAATTTGGTGAGTTTTGGTACTGGAAAATTTAAACCCATGCATGGTGGCCCAATTGGAAACATGGTCCACTGCATGTTGGAGAGAAACTGTAATGAGGTGACAGTCAGCGCCTGCACAAGCAATAGCGAAGTCATCTACATAGAGTGATGACCAAATATTGGATGGAAGAACAGAGGCCAAATCAGTTATAGCAAGGAGAAAAAGTGTTGTGCTCAGAACACATCCCTGAGGGACACCTTCAGCTTGGATAAAGTCCGGGGAGAGCACATTATTGACTCGAACACGGAAATGTCTGTCAGTTAAAAAGTTCTTAAGGAAAGATGGTAGATTGCCTCGGAGGCCTAAGGAGTAGGCTTGAGCCAAAATATTATACCTCCAAGTTGTGTCATATGCCTTCTCAAGGTCAAAAAATATGGCAATAACTGAGTGGTTATTCGCAAAGGCATTATGAACATACGTATCCAAACGTAGTAAGGGTCTATGGTAGAACAGCCCTTACGAAAGCCATATTGACGAGTGGAGAGACTGTTGTGTGTCTCAAAATACCACATTAAACGTCTATTTACCAGATGTTCCATCACTTTGCAAACTGCACTGGTAAGAGCGATGAGACGATAGTGGGAGGCTTCATGTCCCGTAGTACCCGGTTTGCGGGAAGGGAGAACAATGGCAGATTTCCACAACTGTGGAAGAACTCCTTGTGACCAAATAAGATTGAAAAAGCGTAAGAAAACGGTAAGGGCTGACTGATGTAAATGTTGTAACATATGAACCATACCCTCGGCCGGGATTGAACCCGCGGTCATAGAGTCTCAGTCATAGAGACTCTATGACCGCGGGTTCAATCCCGGCCGGGGGTATGGTTTATTTGCAATCGTGTCATTACGATTTCTTGAGTCTTGTAACATATGAATATGAATGTCGTCGGGCCCATCTGTCGATGATTGGCAAGCTGAGAGTGTTGCCTCCAGTTCCTGAATTGTAAAAGGCACATTATTCAAAATTCAAAATTCAAAGTTTATTCTCTATAAGGATTACAATGCTGAGTTTACAGAATTTGGTTATTGTGTGGTTTATATGTAGTAAAATAATGATTACAGAGTGTACCACTAGAACACCTAGCATGGCTAGGCATTTCGGGCAGACTTAGTTTAATTCTTAATTTTAAAATATTACAAATTATGAGGTAAGTTGGTATTATGGCTAAGTGGCTAAATACTAGTTTGTGAGTTTAGCAATGTGAATGCTTTTGTTTTGGCACATTTACTTAGTTTCAGTATTGGAGAAATCACAGGATTCATTTTTTTTAAGATTGAGATTAATATTTCTGTTTATGGTCAAATGGGTGAGTGAGTGTAAGTGTGAACCACCAGGTGGTATTCGTGTAGTAATTTGACGGGGTGTATCAGGGAGATAAGATGTTTTCTAATGGTAGTTTTGAAGGTGATGAATGTGTCCTGCAGTTAGAGTTCTCAGGTAGGGTGTTCCAGATTTTAGGGGCCTTGACATACATTGGATTTTTTTTAAAGGTTTAGTCCCGGGCACGGGGAATGTCGTAGAGATGTTTGTGTCTGGTGTTATGCCCGTGGGTTCTGTCCCCAACTATCAAGAAAGCGTTTTAGGTCAAGGTTGATATTGGAGTTTAAGGTCCTGTAGATGTAGATTGCACAGTAGTAAGTGTGGATGTACTGAACAGGGAGTAAGTTTAGATCTATGAAGAGTGGGGGGTTGTGTTGCCAGGGATGAGATTTAGTGATTATTCTTACTGCAGCTTTTTGTTGGGTTATTATGGCTTTTGGTGTGTTGCTGCAGTTGATCCCCAAGCACAAATAGCATAGGTGAGGTATGGATAAATAAGTGAGTGGTATAGTGTGAGAAGGGCATTTTGCGGTACGTAGTATCGTACTGGAGAGGATCCCAACCGTTTTGGATACTTTTTGGTTTTGTGTTGGATATGGGTGCTGAAATTCAGGTTGTTGTCAAGGTATAAGGCCTAGGAATTTGCCCTCGTTATGTCTGGTAATTAGAGTGTTGTCGATCTTAATGTTAATTTTTGTGCATCCCCTGCTCTGCTACCAAACATAATATAGTAGGTTTTGTCAGTGTTAAGGGCATAAGTTTTTTGGGCTGTCATCCAAGTCGATATTTTGATCAGGTCCTCGTTAACAATGGTTTTGAGGGTGGAAAGATTAGGGTGAGAGATGACATAAGTCGTGTCGTCAGCAAAGAAAATGGGTTTCAGGTTTGGGAAGTTTCACTGATGTATATGAGGAAAGAGCAGGGACCAAGGACACTTCCCGCAGAACCCAGTATCAAGTGGCTGTGTTGTTGATGCTGTGTCTTTAAATGGTGACATATGATATCTATTTGTAAAGTAAGATTTGAAATATGCAAGCGCATGTACCTTATACTGAATGGTCAAGTTTGTGGAGTGGATGTCATGGTCTACTGTGGGCAAAAGCTTTTCTTAGGTCAATAAAAATTCCTAGTGGATATTCCTTATTTTTCAATGCTGTGTAAAGCAGATCTAGCATTTTTATGATTTCATCATTAGTGCTTTTTTTTTTCCTGAATCCCCAAAATTTGGGAGGGGTTGAGTATGTTTCTGTGCAGTTATAAATGAATACAGTCTCCTGTGCACGAGTTTCTCAAAGATTTTGGATTTGCAAAGGTAAGTTTGATATTGGCCTATAGTTGTTTAAGTCTGTAGGGTCACCACCTTTTTATTGGTGTAACCCTTGCCAACTTGAGTAGTTTCGGGAAGGGTGCTAGTTTTAGTGACTTGTTAAAAAGTAATGAAATAGCATGTGAAAGGGCATGGGCCCCTCGCTTGTACAGTAATGGGTGGGACATGAGACAGATTCCCTGAGTTATTTTTAAGTGACTTCAAATCCGGTGACTCCGTGGGCTCAGTTGGTGGGAAGATAGAAGGAATTTGGGGAAATTCCCATCTAGGTAGTCCCGGCATGGGCATTGGTATGTGGATTTTATTGGCGAGATTAGATCCTATGGTTGAGAAGAAGCGTTTTATCTTGTTAGCTGTGTCAGTGGGATGTAGTGGTGTTTCATTAGGTTTAGTTAGGACAATTTTTCTTGTTTTTTTTCAGTTTGTGGGTCCCTAGAATCTGAGAGAGTGTTTTCCAGGTCTTTTTTTATATCTCCTCTAGTGTCTGTGAATCTACTAGAGTAAATATAGTTGTTTGGCTTTCTTTATTACTTTGGTGAGAACTGATGAATAGTGTTTAAGAATATCTTTGGTATTAAGCCCTGCTTTTTCTTTTCATATTGGTGTTTCTTTCAAGGATTTCAGAAGGGTCTGGTTAGCCAGGGAACCAACTTTTTGTTGTGACTGTTTCTTTTTTTATGGGACAATGTTTGTTGTATAGTCTAAGTAATTTGAAAGAAAAATGTCTGCCAGTCACAATCCCATTGGCCTTGGAGAATTCTGTAAGCCGTCAACATCTCTGGGTCATTTTCTGAACTTTTAGGGGCCCCTCGCAGGGAGTCTAAATGAGACTGTTGTATTCAATTTTGGGGGTTTAAAATGTTTTCAGGGGGAAAAGGAGGGTAGTGGTCTTTATGTATCTGTGATTACCCCTATTTAAAGGGGGGGCTAGTATATTGGTCCATATTGGTCTATTATGGTTCACTTGCTCAGTGGGGCCTGGTTGGTTTAGTTATTTTTGGGTATGAGAAGGGGTTTTGGTCTATTTTTGATGAAATCAGTTACAGGCTGATCATCTAGTATCCAAGGTTTAGTTAAGGTGCCAGCTAAAGAAGGGGGTGCTTATTCATTTGTCTGTTTTTTATTAGTGATTAATTTCTCACAAAATTTTGGGGATGTTTTGTGAGGTTCCGGTAAATGGCCCCGTTGTTATAGGTGTCTTAATTTTTTTACAGAAAAATTAGCAAAAATGATTCCCCATATTCATCACTAAAGCAATGGTGCTAATTCAAGAAAATTGGTTAAGAAAAGATTGCAATACCACCCCCAACTTGGTTTGGTCTCGTTGGAATTGCTGTGTATTTGGTGGGGAAGAAATCTATTGGTCCGTTAAGCCAGGTCTCAGTAAGAAAAATTCGGAAAAGGGGTGTCTTTAGTGATTCAAGGAGGCAGGGAGTCATCAAGTGTTTGTTTAAAGGGCCCTGTTTTTTTGTATTAAGACGATAGACTTTTAGATTGTTTAGGATAGTGCGGGCTTGTGATGTGTGTAATAAAGGCAGTTATTTCCATAGGTTTTTGATTGGGTTCAGATTATGGGGTTTTAATCAGGGCAATGTGATCAATCTCTTCTATTTTTAAATTTAGGGTTATTTATACCGAGTTTGTGTGTTTTTCTTACTGAATCTGTTGGGGGGAATTTAAAACAAGTTTTAAAGCAGATATTTTCCATTAGAAAGTCACTACTAACATAAGAATTGATGTTTTGTGTTGTGCGGAATAAACTAAAACAACTGGTTAAACTATTTTATATAAAAATAAAATTAACAATAGAACGACTCTCATTTTGAAAATTTGCACAAGGCAAATATAATGACTTTTTGGGGAGTCTATTTTTGAGCTGGGAAATGAGCTATAGTAAACTAGGTTTAATCTAATAATTAAAATACAAATTAAAAATAGCACCAGTCTCTCACTAGAAATTTGCACTAGGGTCAAAATAAGTGAATTGGTTTGACTATGTATTGGCTAGAATAGCAAAGTAAAAACTGGTTTTAATCAATAATAAAAAAAGCACAAGACTCTAAATTTGTAATTGCATAAGGGCTTTTAAAGTTGTTTCAAAAATTAGAGCTAACTGATTTTAAATTTACAGGGTAAAATACACAATTAAAGGGAGCAAAAGAATAAAAAAAAAAATTATAAAATAAAAATGGCAATGACTTGGTTATATGCTGTAAATGGTAAAAGGGTTTATAAAAGTTTTGTTGAAAAAAACCAGTTTAAAAAAAATGAATAAAAATGGTCAAAAAAAGAAGTTTACAATAAGTTTGGTCAATATAGTTTAAAAACAAAATTTGGGGGAAAAATGGGGGTTTTTGAATAAATTTGGGGAATTGAGTATTTCTTAAATGAGGTAAAATTATTGAGGGCATTTATGGTTAGTTTATAATAAAAAAGATAAACAGTGTGTGGTAAATATAAAAAGGAGATAGATTTGTAATATTAAACACAATTAAGACTATGGGGGGAAAAGTCGTTGAAAACAACAATGACAATCAAAAGTAGTTGGGGTATTAGAATTTTTTGGGGGGACAAATTTTTTTGACAATAAACACTAACGGGGAATATGGTATTATCTACCTTTCTCTGATTTTGTTAGCCGCTTCACTTTGGAATGTTTTAAGGGCATGTCTGTAGGGAAAAAAGTATCTCTCCCAGTGGGGGGTTTCCTAACGCGATTTTTTTCCCTCCCCCACAAAGATGGTGGATTTTTTGGCATAGGTAATTTTCTTACCGATTGACGTAAACAAGATTCATAGAAAAAGATGTTTTAGTAGGTTTTTTCTTTTTAGGGTAGTTTGGAATTTAACAGCCTGTTTTTTTACCCCTTGGGAGCCCTCGGGTTTGCAAATCCTTTAGGTCACACTATGTTTTAAGGCGAAGGTGGTCCTTGATAAGTGTAGGGTGGTCTCCATGCAATCCTTTGGGTATGTGGGTGGGGGATGTTGTGTTTAAATACAACAGTGTCGATAGCTGCTGTTGGGCATTATGGTCTTTTTAAGTTGGTTATGACATTTGGGAAGTTGTTTGGGCCACTCTTGATCTTTTCTCTAGAGGTTGATGGGTCTAGGGACGGGGGTGGGTGTTGCTTTGTTGTTCCAGAGTGTTAGTTTATGTTCAAGAGCATGATTTGTTGAGGTAATCTGCATTTCTAGTTTTTTCCCGCATTTCTTTAGTTTGTTTTTGGGAATTGTTTGGTTCTGAATCATAAGGAGTTTAGCTATTTTGGGGGCGGGGGATTTCTTGACATCAAAAACTGGGAAGGGGTTTTTCTTGGATGGCAGCGGCCATGTTGTTTTTTTGTCTGTTATGTGTTGTGGTGGGCCGGGGGGTGATGAGGTTGTTCATGGGGCGTAACCCCAAGTTTTCCTGTGTTATTTCTGCTCTCACCTTTTATTTTGGGGTCCTTAGTGGTTACTGGATCTTCTTTTATTGCTCTGAACCCCTTTTCCATTTGGGTGTGGGTTTTGGGGTGAATAGAGGGATGGGGATGGGGAATGTTGTGGAGTACATTCGTGGCAGGGGTAGGGGGTGGGGTACAGTCCTATTGTTGGTAATTGTGAATTTTGGTGATTTTGCGTTGATTTATATCATTCCGGGGAAATCTAAGGGTTTTTTCTATATCAACACCGGAAAACCCGTAGAACAGGGGCCCGGGAAGGAATATTTAAACTTTTCCTATTTTTTTCCAATGCACTCAGAGGAAGCAAGATGATGGGGGAGACATAATCTCGCCAGAAGGTGTTTGCACACGGATGACACGGTGAACGATCGCACGCTTTTGCTTAAAATCAAAAGTCTCTCTGGTTCTATTATCCAGTACCCGCCCCACCAGGGCGTTTCAAACGTACTGCACGAAAAAACACAAAAGGGGGAAACCCCAAGGCACGCATTTTTAGAATCCTGCTCGAGGTTTTGGGGGAAGAATGAAACTGCAGTTAAAACTGAGGGCGAAAAGGTGTATAAGCTCATCAATGGGGGACGAAGAAGGAACCCCACTAAAAACAGTTAGTTGTGAGTAAAGGTCCCAATTTGCCCGATCAAATTGCCAGCGTGGGTTACGAAGAGGTGGTAAATATGAAGGGGAAGTAAGAATGATTGGAAAATGATCACTGTCATGTAAATCTGGGAGAACAGACTAGGTGAAGTCTAGTGCGGTGGAGGAAGAGCAGCAGACTGAGAGATCGATGCAAGAGAGTGTATGAGTACGAGGATCAGAATGGGTGTGAATACCTGCATTTAAAACATGGAGGGGGTGGGAAGCAAGAAAAGCCTCTAGCTGAATGTCACGGGAATCACAGTGAGACCCCCAGAGGAAATGATGGGCATTAAAATCGCCAAATAACAGAAATGGTGGCGGTAATGACAAAACAAGAAAGGCAATATCTGGAATAGATAATGCTCGAGAAGGAGAGAAATACAAAGAACAGAGTGTATACCACCTATGCAGGTGGATACAGGCTGCTGTGTAATGCAGCGAAGTATGAACAAATAGCTGATGGTATGGAATATCAGTGTGTAGAAGAAGGGCACTTTCATTAAAGGTCCCATCAGGAAAAGGATCCAAAGAAAACAATAAATTATAGCCTGAGATGGGATAGATAACAGCAGAGTGTAATTTTGGTTCTTGTAAGCAAACACCAACAGGGGAAAATTGGGAAAGCAACATCTTAAGATCACCCCAATTACCCCTGAGGCCACATACATTCCACTGTAAATAGGCCATGATTGGTAAGGATAAAGATACTAGAAAGCCACAGGGAAGGGTACTTACGGACTAGAGGGGTTAAAAAAGTTCACATGTGGTGGCAGCGGAAAACGTTCAAGCAGCGAAGGAATGGTGCACTGTGAAGAAAGGAGTTGCGCAGATGGAGAAGAGGAAAGAGAAGGAACAGAGGGTGGATCAGTGTCCATTGATGGTTTGGTCTCTGCAATATATTCAGAGAATGCTTCAAGTGTTTCGGAGTTCAGAGACGCCGTATGGGAGACAATATCGGAGATGGAAGGAGGAGGAGTTTGAGTAAAGATAGGAACTGTAATGGACTGTACCAAGGTAGGGGGGGGCGAAAGGGTGGAGGGAACTGGAGAAGTGTGGGAGGGGACAGAAGAGGCAGAAACCTGGGAGGTGGCAGAAGAGGAAGAAACTTGGGAGGGGACAGGGGAGGAAGGCACAGTACGAGGAGGAGGGTGAACCTCCACACTTGTAACAGAGCCAATGACAGGGAAAGACCCAGGTACAGAGACCAGGAAGGTAAAATGTGGAGGTGGATGAACGGAAGGAGGGGTTAAAGGAGATTTTTTGGACTTCTGAGAAATAGAGGGACGATTAGGAGGAGGTGTTGTACAAGATCTTGTCGATACTGAGGTTTGTGAGGGAGAACACAAAGAAGTGAGAACAAACTGAGGTGTTGAAGTAGGGACGTCTGAGCCCAGGACAGCAAAAGAATTAGATACAGGAGTGACTATGGGACTGGCAATTGCAGAGGAGGCTGCAGAAGATGGGACCCCAGAAGTGGGGGGACGTTTTGAAACATGAGAATAAGAAACATGGGGTAATCTCCCTTGGAGGCGGAGATGAAAAACTGCCATATCATAAGGGAGACCTTCTGCCTCTTTGAGGTAACGAATTTCCCGCTCATTTAAGTAGACCTGGCAACGGCGAGAGTACAAAGGGTGAGCCTCATGACAATTAAGGCAAGAGGGAGGTCGACTGAAAGATGTATTAGAATGGTCATCGGCACCACAGACTAGGCATTCGGCTATAGATCTGCAATATTTTGCTGGGTGGCCAAATTGCCAGCAATTCCTACACTGTTGCGATGTAGGGATCACCTTCCAAACTTGTAACCGATGTCCTGCTACATAAACAGAGGATGGGAGTTCACAGCTGTCAAAAGTTAAACGAGCCACATTGCAAGGGTATCATCTTCACCCGCAGGCAGGAAGAACATAAGTGTCTACCTTGAGAATTGGGAGATCTTGGAGTTCCAGCTGTTTGAGAATGTCATTGCCACATGTCTGGAAATTCTGTTGGACTATGGTATGGGGCAGAATAACAGTACCATTACAAGAATTGAGGGAATGATGTTTTTCGATAGTGATAGAAATAGGATTGATATGAGAAAGAGAAAGATCATGAGCTTGGGTAGAATTCTGGACTGTGATGATGCACGTACCACTCTTAAGAGCATGAAAGGAAATATTTCTACCAATGTGGCGTAGGAGCGCTTTGCCAATACTATGGTCAGAAAGATAGGCAGTAGAAGAAGTCAGTCTTAAAGTAAAGAGTTTAGTCCATTCTGTGGTCTGAAACTGAGTGTGGAGAGGGAGTGCATGACGTGTCTGTCTTTTCTGAGTAGAATGGGAAGGTAATGAAGTAAGATCATCAGGAGATTGTAGTTGGTGTTTAGAAGTGGGACCAGAGTCGGTCCGACATGGGACGGGCTGGCGATTCAAAAATCGCCGCATCGTAGAGGGAGAGGCCGGAAGCATAGTCAAAGGAGAGTGGAGGTCAGACAAATCAAAGAAGTCAGTCGAAACCCCAGCACCTGAAACAGGTGACAAAACAGCACCAGCAAGAGGTACAGGGGCCTTAGGAGTGTCCGAAGAGTGGCCAAAAGACCAGGCGAGGTCAGAACGGGGTGCGGTAACAATAAGGGGCCCGGGGGTAGCGGGGTCATGGATTGGGTACTCCATAGTTAGAATAGAAAAAGGGGGGACCGGGGAGGGATAGTTCCTAGGAGGAATGAAAGGGCCAGAAATCTCTCTCCACGCCCAAGAGGACCTCAGCACCGCAAGTTGCGCAGATGCAGCATGGAACCCATGCCATACCCTACCCTTCATGCCAGTAAACCAGCAATCCGGGATAGCAACCTCACATCTGCCGAGGTGTACCTCAGTGGACAAAAGAGAGGGTGGCCGGATATCTGCCACAAAGCATACCTCCTTCAGCCACCACAAGACACCCAAAGCCACCCTCCGGGATACCGGAGAGGGATTGAGACATCCCCAGATGATCCAGATTCCACGGCAAACTATGCTACAGCCAAGAACCTCAATGGAATGGGGCAGACCCCGGTACCCTTTCCCCTACCTAGGAACTAGCGCGCCTGTGGGAAAAATCCCAAGGATCAAAAAGAGGAAGGGCAAAAGGGAGGGGTGGGCAGGAGGAGGAGGAGGAAAGAAAAAAGGGGAGGATGGGTAGGATGGGATAGGGAAGGGGGGATTGGGGGGTAATTAGGTTCGGTCTGAGGAAGGAGACTGACAGGTCTAATTCCTCAGACCAAGAGCCTCTTCACTACGCCAAGAAGCCCCCCTTGAAGAGGACAAAATTTAACAACACCTCTGAATTCTGTCATAAGGAAAACAGACAGCCAGAATTTGTCTGAAAGACATATCTAAAGATTGCTCTAATGCCCAAGAATATAAATAAATCAATCTTCAGAGCAATACTAAATGAACTAGGAGTCAATTCTTAAGTCTAAGTCTCAAGAAAATTCAAACTGAGTGAATCTAAGGGAGAACAAATATACGATCAATAGTCAGGGCTAGATCAGGGAGCAGACTGCTTCACTGCCAGTATGTTGACCCATCATCAGGGAGGATCACATGACCCAAACCTGAACAAGTTAGACTTAAACAAGTGAACAATTTACATGATGGTTTCCTGACATTTTGTTTGAGAAATCATACCTAATAATTATAATAAAAAAAATCATCGATATCGATAATAATAATAGTAATAATAATACCATGACATATTTTATATATTGACAGATAATAATATAGCGCTGAAAATCTCTATTTTAGCTATAAATGGAGACTTTTGCGCTATAATATTTAGTGATGATCACATTCTCAGACAAAAGTTAAATGTTACAGGATGACCTATCTCCAAGGTACAACAATGAGAATGAGAAGTGGGCCTAGGACACTACCTTGGGGTACTCCTACAGCTACAGGTTGAATAGCAGAGTTGACTCCATTTGCATGTACATACTGGTGTCTGTCGTTAAGATGGGATTTTAGGTAGTTAAGAGAATGGATTCTCTGCTCATCTGTTGGTGTGAGCAGACGTGCACCTGCTGTCCTCTCTCGGCAATTGGAAGACTTCCTGTTTTCTCCAATATGGCGCAGGGTGTGAGGAGGAGAGTGAATACTGTGTGTATTGAGCTGGTTCGCCGGGTAATTTTGCCACAAGCTGCTTCCATGCTGTTGCCATTAATCATCTGGGATACGTATGGTATAGAGGATGCTGAATTATATGGTGTAGCACTCAATGGCACATGTAGGGTGTTTTTCAAGTTGTTGAACGCCGGCGTCTATGAGAGGCTGGTGGAGAAATACCAGGATGTGAGTGGACACCAATTCTATGGTGAGTGTCCGCCTTCATGATGTCTCCAGGCACTATATTTGGGTTAGAATGTGAAACGTACCATTTGAGGCAGATGAAACGGACATACACAATGTTTTCAAGGCCTGCGGGCCATACACCTGGCACAGCCGGGCAAGTGGGTAGAAGGTGCATATGCTGGGTTCCCAGAGGGCACGTTTTCACTAAAAATGATGTTACAGCACCCCATCATATGTTATGTTGGAGGCCTTCAGGGCTCAGGTCATGGTGTCCTATGCTGGGCAACACAGGACTTGCAGACATTGTGGCGGTTTTTATCACATTGCTGCGTATTGTGAACAGCCGTCTCGACTTCATGGTCTAGGAAGCATTGTTGCAGGGGAATCTGGGCAAGTTGGACGTGCCCTGGAGTTACAGGAAGGATGTGGGTCTGGTCGTCTGTGGAGTGAGAAGGTGGAGCGAGCAGTGGCGATGGCAAGCGACGACCTGCCGGGGCCCTGTGGGACCCATTTTGCCTGATGGTGGGGGACGGCATGGTTCGGCGGTGGAAGCCATTGATGAGGTCCTAGAGATGGTGATCACCTCGATGTTTCCCCAGTCAGATGGGGAAGGCAATTCGGCAACGAGGGCTGGTGTGAGGAATGCTGTAGACTTGTGTGGGCAGCAAGAGGAGCCCATTGACTTGGTGTCTCATGGGGTGATGTGCCCAGATGGCGGGGAGGTTGGACATGTGGTGGAGGTGGAGGTTCACCATGAGGAATCACAGAAGGTGGAGATGGGGGTGGGTGGAGTCACGCACAAGCATGAGGCCATGACATCAGATTTGGATGATGTCCTGACCCCAGCACAGAGGACTGGCAAGGTGGTGATGGTGGAAGCAGATGGAGGCAGTCCCTTTGGGACTTTAAACCCGGAGCTGGACCCGGGAGGGGTTAGGGCTGCTAGTAAAGGCATGAGTAAAGGAGGTCCGAAAGGATATGGTAGTGTTGTGAAGAAGGTGTCAAAGCACAGAGGAAAGAAGCCACTGCTGGCCTAAGGTGCATGACGGATGTGAAGCATGCATGGTTTGCCAGTTTCTTGTGCTGGCATAGAGTGGATGTTGTATTTGTGCAAGAGCACAATATCAAGGTGGGGCGTGTATTGGAGATGGATGGATATAGGGCCTTTGTGATGCAGATGGGGCGCTTGAAAGGAAGGGTCGGAGTCCTACTCTGGGAGGTGAGCCCATTTATTTTCAGTAAAAGTGAAGGGGGAGGGGCGTATTATGAGAGTGGATGGGTGGTGGATGGGCGAGCAAGTGGCGTTAGTGTGTGTGTATGCACCCGTGGAGAGTGATGCACGTGTGAAAGCGGATTTCGTGAGGGATGGGCTTGTTTATTATTTCCGTTCTTTACCACCTGTTGCTGTCGTGGGAGGGGACTGGAATTGTATTATTCACAGGGCAGACATTGAGCCGTGGGGGGCGGGGCATTTTTCAACTATCCTAGGTGATCTTCTGAGGAATGTGTGTTTACGGGATGTGTTTGGGGGTGGGGCTTGGGAGGTGGAGCACACTTTTGTTAGACGTGGATATGCAGTGAGGCTAGATCAGGTGTACTTTATGAAGCAGGTAAGAGTGGAATTGTTGCATATGGTGGAGGCGGAATATTCTGATCATAGGGCGGTTGTGGTTGACATGGGGTGGGATGGGTTGGCCAGGAGGTGTAAAAGCTATTGGAAACTAAATATGAGGCTCCTGGGTGACGAGGAGGGGCAGGGGGGATTTGAGACATTGTGGGCAGAGCTCAGTGAGGAAGGGTGGGGTGTGAAGGATTTGCTGGGGTGGTGGGACGGGATGGCTAAGGAAAGGATACGTCAGTTTTATGTGAGGGAGGGGAAATGCATAATGCAACAGTCATATGGGCCCCTTCAGTACCTAGAGGGTAGGTTGTGGGCTTGTTATGGAAGGGGTGGACACGGGGGAGTATATCCTGTGGAGAATATAGAAATGTTGAAGGGAAAGATTCATGAGCTGCAAAATGAGCATTTTGATGCAGTGCGTGTGCAGGGGATGGGGAGCTGAGGAGGCGCTGTGGGGTGATCGACTGTTGGTGTGTGTCTTATGGGGTCAGCAGCACCGTCGGAAAGCCACTGAGGTTGGTAGGTTAGTCGTCCACTAGGGGGGTTATCATGTTGCGGACGACATAGGGGATGAGTGGTTACGTGGATGCATGGTATGAGCAGTATTTGGGGAGTAGTGCAGTGGGAGGTGAGCTTTGATGGTAGTGTCTGCTAGCTAGTAGCCATGTTCATTTGGGGTTAGTGATTGGAACGCAGTGGGGAGATAGATGAGGGTGAGGTTTTGGCGAGCATTGTGTGGGTATTATATGGGAAAGGCTCCGGGATAGATGGACTACCCTGTGAATTCTACCCTCAGAATGGCAGTTTAATAAGTGGGGGTTCCCCTTCTGGTGAAATTGATTAACAGCATGAAGAGAGGGGGGTTTTTGGGGGAGTTACAAGCCACAGCAGTGGTCGTTCTGGTCCCAAAGGGAGAGGCCCAGAATACCCTAAAGGATTATCGGGTGATATTTTTACTATGTGTGGATTATAAATTGTTTGCAAAAATACTGGGAAATAGCCTGAAATGTGTCGTGGGGCACATTGTATTGAGGGCAACACAGGTTGCCTGGCAGATCTATGGTCGAGGACCATGGGCATATTAAGGGGTTTGTGGAGGGTTTGAGGGAAAAGGGGGACTTACTTGCTTTAGATTGGCAGGGGGCATATGACCATGTGGAACAGGAGGCATTGCGGCAGATTCTTCTGAAGCAGGGATTTGGGGAGGAAGTTGCGGAGTGGGTGGAGACATTGTATCGAGGAGTGTGGGTGTGTGTGCAAATCAATGGTCGCATAGGGGAAGTGGTGTGTATGGGGTGGGGCCTCAGGCAAGGATGTCCACTTTCTCAAGTCCTGTTTGCCTGTGTTCAGGACCAGTTTTACAGACTCACTGAAGCCCATATCTGTGGGGGGGATGAGGGAGATGGGGTGTTGGCCAGGGATCGTGGGATACGTCGATGACACGAGTACCTCGTGCAGGAGGGAAAGAGTTTGAGAGAGGTCATTCGTACTTTTGGGGTGGCTACGGGGATGAGGGTTAATGTGGAGAAATCATGCTTATTGAGGCTGGGGAATTGGAACTGGCAGGGAGATTGGGATGCTGGAATGGAGTGTAGCATGGTGGATAGCTTAAATATATGTGGAATAGTGTATATAGAGGATCAAGTGTGGTCGAGAGAAGTGAACTCCAAGCGTATTATGGAACGGGTGGAACATAGATTGGGGAGTTTGCAACCATACCATTTGACATTGTTGCAGAGGGCCATCATGGTAAACATGTTACTATTCAGTAAGGTTTGGCATGTGGTGGCAGTATACCCCATAACAGGGCAAGGAATTGCGAGAATCTTAAAGAGGGTGTTCAAATTTATATGGGGATCTGGGTGTGATTGGCTTAGGAGGTCGGTGGTAATGCTACCGGAACGTCATAGGGGGTTAGGGTTATTGGATCTGCGGCATTGGATAAAATGTGTTTTCTTACGAAGGGAGTTTGTACGAGTCGGGTGGTGCAGGGGGGGTTGACGCTTCCGCATGAGGGAGTGAAGAGGTGATATGGGGGTGCAGAGTTGAGCAAATGTGAGGTGGTACTGCATGCCCTCATGATCCTATGGGAGCCTGGCAAGATCTGCATAGGGGTGTTGGCGAGATTGATTGGGAGCTGGGTGGTGGTGCTGGTGGAGGGAATATACCCCATGTATGGATGGAGAGATATTTGGTGTCGTTTTTGGAAGTTGAAGCTTAGGCCTCAAGTGTGGAAGATTATGCTCCATTTCCTGCATGGCATTTTGCCATCAGGAGTGGTTATACAGGTGAGACGAGTGGGTGTGGGGTGTGTGGTGGAGAGGATATGGCATATCATGTGGTGTATTTTTGCAAATATTTGGGGAATGTTTGGGATTGGATAGTGAGGCGAGTGGGAGGGGGAGGGCGTACCAGTGCTGAGAGCCCTTGTTTTGGATGTGGGAGGGGTGCCAGAGAGTACACAATGAGCATTGGCATATTTAATGGTAGATTTTGTGTATGTATCGTGGGGTATGCATGAGAATGGGGATTGGGTTGCGCGGAAACGGGTAATGGCAGCTACTTTCTATAAGACAGTTTGCAGGAATAGCGAAATATATGGATGCCGGTGGGAAGTAGCTTTCCCCGCAGGATATCGTGGTTTAACTGTTGGGATCTTGCTAGCTTTGTAGTGCGGGGGGGGGGCTGTCAGGGCTGGAGAAAGGATTGAGGATGTTTTCTGGAGTTCCAATGGGCTCACCGCCAGGAGTGCGTGCATGTGTGTGTGTGTGTACTCACCTATTTGTACTCACCTATTTGTGGTTGCAGGGGTCGATTCATAGCTCCTGGCCCCACCTCTTCACTGATTGCTACTAGGTCCTCTCTCTCCCTGCTCCATGAGCTTTATCATACCTCGCCTTAAAACTATGTATGGTTCCTGCCTCCACTACATCACTTTCTAGGCTATTCCACAGCTTGACTACTCTATGACTGAAGAAATGTGTGTGTGTGTGTGTGTGTGTGTGTGTGTGTGTGTGTGTGTGTGTGTGTGTGTGTGTACTCACTCACCTGTTTTCGGTTACAGGGGTCGAGCCACAGCTCCCGGCCCTGCCTCGTTGCTGATTGCTACTAGGTCCTCTCTCTCCCTGCCCCATGAGCTTTTTCATACCTCGCCTTAAAACTATGTATGGTTCCTGCCTCCACTAAGTCACTTTCTAGGCTATTCCACGGCCTGACTACTCTATGACTGAAGAAATACTTCCTAACATCACTTTGATTCATCTGAGTCTTCAACTTCCAATTGTGACCTCTTGTGTCTGTTTGAGGTGCAAGAGATTGTGGACAGCTGTGTCAAACGCTTTTCTTAGGTCGATAAAGAGTCCCAGGGGATATTCATTTTTATCGAGAGCTGTGTATATTAGGTCAAGCATTTGTATAATAGCATCATTCGTGCTTTTTTTGGTCTAAATCCAAACTGGCATGGGTTAAGTATGTTGTTGGATGTAAGGTAGGAGTAAAGTCGCTTGTGTATTATTTTTTCAAATATCTTGGAGAGTAAGGGCAAGTTTGATATGGGTCTGTAATTGTTCAAATCAGTTGAATCTCCATCTTTGTGGATTGGGGTGACCCTTGCTGTCTTGAGCATAGATGGGAAGGTTGAGGATGCTATAAATTTGTTAAACATTGTTGCAATAATTGGAGACACTTCTGGTGCAGCTTTTTTATATAGGAATGGCGGCAAGTTATCTTGATATCCTGATTTGTTTTTTAGTGATTTAATGATGAGTGAGGCTTCAGTGGGATTAGTTGGAGCTAGAAATAGAGTATTTGGATAGTTGCCAGTGAGGTACTCGCTCAGATGGATATTTGAGCTAGGAATTTGACTAGCTACCTTTGATCCTACAGTGGAGAAGAAGACATTAAATATGTCGGCCGTGAGGTTCATCTGGTTTAGTTAAGTCTAACTCTCTATTTCCACTCGGTTTCTTTGAGCCCAAAATTTTGGAGAGGGTTTGCCAGGAGAGAGAGTTGTAGGGGGAGAGGGACAGGGAGAGTGATGGAGGTGTGGAGAAAGAGTTGAAGTAGGGTGTTACTCGATGACTGTTATTGTTAAGATTTATGATATCAACGCCTAAATCAATATTTCAACACTCATTATTTTCCATTCCTAAACCCACACCTCTTAACTAATAATTGTTTAAAGCCATAACAACATCCTCAACTGAGCTAGCAAGAAAACCCACACCTGCCCTGGATAAGTGAACCCCATCCTGGTATACATGTCATTTCGGTCACAGAAGTGGTCCCAGTTGTCAATGAATGGTACTGCATTATTTTTTCTGAAAGAGTCATTCGTCTCTTAACCTGCAGGCTTGGAGGACGCATTCTGAGCCTGCTCCTGCATACACCTGGTGGAGGCCCGTGTACTACAATCCACAAGATGGCAGACCGTCAAGGTCGGAGAGTAAACACAGTCTGTGTTGAGTTCACCTGAGGCTCCCTCGGTGGTTCTACAATGCATACATTAATGCCGTGCATTATTCACGATATCTATGGCATCCCCAATGAGGAATTATATGGTGTAGCTCTAATTGGGATGTCGATGATATTCGTGAAATTCGTGAATGCCGGCTTTTACACCAAGATTGTGCAAACTTTTCAAGAAAGGAGAATGGTAGTGAATTCCACTGAAGAGGTTTGTCTACATGATGTATCCACATATGTCACCTGGGTCAAGGTGAGGAATGTGCCTTTCGAGGATGAGGAACGTGCCTTTCGAGGCTGAGGAGTATGATCTGCGGAAAGTTTTTGGCAGATACGGAATGGTGCATGCAGCGACCAAGGGAGTGTGGAGAGAGGGCTCATATGAGGGCCCCCCGGGAAGCCCTTTCACCATCAAGTTTATGCATACCAGCCAATTTCCCTTTACATACGTCTAGACATATGGGCCCCGGGTTTTTTTCATTACGCGGGCCAACAGAAACATGCGTTTGCAACTCGTATGACATAGGGTTGCCCCAGTGTCCCACGTGGGGTTGCCCCCTCCCTGGCCCCTTCCCCTGTGACCTAAAGGTGGGCCTTCGACCCTGATCTGTCCCCACTGGAAAGGTCCAAGTTTTGGGTGAAGAGAGCGCAAGAGCATGCAGCTACGTTGGGTGCCACCTGCTGGGGATGTAGCCATGCCCTGCTTTCGGGGACCCCGTGAGGCCGGGGATTTTGACCAGGAGAGGTTGCTGAAGGATGTGCTGCATGACCCCCGGAGGGACAGAGCGTGGCCCTTTTTTTCCTGGTGTTCGGATTTAAATGAGGGGAAAATCACGTTTGAGAGGTGCAGGCAAAACCACTTTGGAAGGACCAGGGGGTGGTATGGGGGTCCACCAGGGGGTTTTCCCTGGTGAGGAGAGTATGTGATACGCTCCCACAAAGGATTGGTCGGCGAGAGCTCAGCAAGGACGAGGCTTGAACCAGACGGTCAGGAAAAATCGGGGACAAAAGTGGCTGAGGCGCCTCCCCCAGAAGGGGGGTTGCAAGGGCCCAGCATATGGGTAAACATGGGGGGGTGGGGGGCTCGGAAACCAAAAGTCAAAGAAGGGCAGTCTAATGTACGTGTGGGAACAGAAAAACCCCCAAACATAGAGGAAAAAACTTTTTTTTGGGAAAATTTGGTGTGTCACCATCAATGCAATGGCCTAGGGCAGAAGTTAAACATTAAGGATGGGGTGGTTTTTTTCGTTTTACTCGTGGATGTATGTCTTATACAAAATACATTACAGGGTTTGGGAAGAGTTACGGTTGAAAGGTACTGAAATTTTTAAGTAGAATTCTTTTGAAATTCAAGGTGGGGTGGCTAAGTGGGAAAAGGAGTCCAGCCCTTGGGGTATTTGGGGGTGGGGGGAGGGGGGAGGGGGAAGGGGGGTAAGGGTGGGAAAGGGATTGGGGGGGGGGGGTTTGAGTTTTGTTTTATTGGGGTTTATTGCCGCAAAAGAAATTCCAAAGTTAAAATAATTTTGGAGGGAGGTTTTTTCGTTTCAACCCCCGGGGGTTGCCTTAATTTTGGTCTGGGGGGATTTGAATTTCTTTTTCTCATGGCATGTTGAGCCAGGAGGGCGGGGGCATTTTAATGTCCTAAGAAATCGCTGGGGGAATGCAGGGGTTTTATGATGGGGGG
>NC_069400.1:117264201-117282710 GCF_026875155.1 Cherax quadricarinatus | reverse complement strand
CTTGGTAAATATCATCTTGGTGTAAATATTGTTGCAATTTGCAATCTCTTTATTGGTCCATAAACTGAAACAAATTCTGGTTCATATCCTAATGCATTATCCAATGGTAACATTACCTTTAGAGGAAGTTTGTTGATCTGCTGGTAGATCTTGACTGATGGATGAAACACTTCTTGTGCCCATTCCCTGAAGAATTGTCTTGTGACCCAGGCCTTCTAGTTGCAATACCAGAACACTTGCAACCTGCCCTTGGATACTTTTTGTTATTTAAACACTTTTTTTTTTTTTTTTTTTTTTTTTTTTTTTTTTTTTTTTTTTTTTTGAGTGGATAACAAGCATAGGCATCAGCTTGAAATCTCCCGAGGCATTGGTATCTTCATGGGCTTATGCCAGGCAAAGTGGCTTTCTCCTTTGTGATGAATATTTACCTTGGTGTTCTTTTCCAAAAGTCCTGTCTTATTCACATGAAACACTTATTTGGAACATAACCTTCCACCATATGAAGCTCTTTAAACCAAAGCTAACTTTTCCTCCCTTACTACTCTCTTTACATCATCATTCCACCAATCGCTCTTCTTCCTGCCCGCACCCACTTTCCTGTAACCACAAACTTCTGATGAACACTCTAAGACTGCATTCTTAAACCTACCCCATACATCTTCGACCCCATTGCCTATTCTCTCACTAACCCATCTATCCTCTAATAGTTGTTTATATCTTAACCTAACTGCCTCCTCTTTTAGTTTATACACCTTCACCTCTCTCTTACTTGCTGCGTTTATTTTCCTTGTATCCCATCTACCTTTTATTCGCACTGTAGCTACAACTAGAAAGTGATCTGATATGTCTGTGGCCCCTCTATAAACATGTACATCCTGAAGTCTACTCAACAGTCTTTTATCTACCAATACATAGTCCAACAAACTACTGTCCTTACATCCTACATCATATCTTGTATACTTATTTATCCTCTTTTTCTTAAAATATGTAACTAAACCCCTTTCTATATAAAATTCAATCAAAGGGCTTCCATTATCATTTACACCTGGCATCCGAAACTTACCTACCACACCCTCTCTAAATGTTTCTCCTACTTAAGTGTTTAGGTCCTCTACCACAATTACTCTCTCACTTGGTTCAAAGGTTCCTATACATTCGCTTAAGGGAGGGGCGATCAGAATCACTAATTTTTTTTTTTTTTGTTTAGGTTTCAGTGGGATTGTGACAGTGGATTAAGCAGTATAAAAAAAAAAGTCTAGGCTGTGTTTGTTTTGACTCTTAGCCTTGAAGTTAGATAGAAAAAATAAATTTTGCACAATTTTATGGGTCCTAGGACTCTCCTAATTCTATTAAATTGGGAAGATGTACGATGCTCTAGTTGACATCAGATGAAAGATAAAGGCTAGATTATTAATTGCCCAGAACTGTTCAGCGATAATATCAGAAGATTCCATTAAAAAAAAGTTATTAATTTTGTTGATATTTTTTTATGGACAAAAAAATCATTAAAAACAAAGCTGTAAACAGTATTGCAAATCCTCTCTGGGGGTTTGTAGAACCATCATTCCTCAATAACATCTGCAAAAATCATGACAATCCTATTAACCCTTTCAGTGTCGGCAGGCCCTCTCCTAAACTTGTTCTCAGGGTTGGAAATTTTTCGAAAAAAAAAATTATTTTTTCTTATTAAATGATAGAGAATCTTTTCCCGATCATAATGACACCAAAAGTATGAAATTTGATGGAAAACTTATGGAATTATGCTCTCATGAAGTTAACGGTCTCGATAAAGTTTACGCATCGGCAATTTCACCCACTTTGAGCCCTATTTTCGGCCAATTTTCAAGTACCGGTTGACAATAATCATAACCGTTTTGCTAGAGCTCCATTTTTTCTGTCTAGTGAGTACAAGAAACCACCCATTTACCGATTTCAACTATCCAATAAAGTGGTCAGATATTGGCAATTTTGTCAGTTTCACACAAATTTCAAAAAATGCCAATTTCCAAACAGGGTCCAGAATAAACAAGACAGACAATCCTGGCACTAAAATAACATATTTTCTGTTCATTAGTCATGTCCCCAGGCTCCTCTTACATTTCTTTTGCTTTCCACTTTGAATTTTTATTCTCACAAAAAAATAGAAGATTTACTGTTATGCAGACTACTGCATTAGTGTAGAAATGGTATAAATAATATCAGCACATTTGTGAAAGAATATTAGACTCACCAGTTGACATGTATTGGATGCGTGGCATGATTTGTTTACTTTTGAACTTTGGCAAAAATCGAACATTTCTGCTATTTTGAGCTCAATTTCAAGTTACTTTTCATTGTGAAACCAATCAAAATCATCACAATTTCTGTAATATGTCTTCCATTCTATAAAATGAGGCCAGGAAAACGAGAATACAACCATAGATACCATACGAAAATTCACTGCAAATTCGCTGTTTTAAACCAAAAACACGGTCGGAGTTTTTTTTCTCATTATGCACTGTGTGGTGCAGGATTTTTTTATAATGTGCACAATGATCACATAGACCCATTCCTTCATAAGTAGGCCTACCAACTTTCTCTAGCTAGATTTGAAGGCGCTAGAATTTATGTGTACTAGTATGGCACCAACCCTGGCGTGCAAGCCGTACTAGTATGGCACCAACCCTGAAAGGGTTAGTACTTATCACAGGAGAGGGATTACAATGTCAGTAACTTATTTCTGATTTATTATTGATTTTGTTTAGTGTGAAACTATGGTTATGACATGCCAAATCTGAGCGTGTTGCACCCGTCCTTGCTTGTTGACAGCCTGCTGGCTACTAAGGGATTCACTCACCATGCTCCACACTCTAGCCAGAAGATGCCATGTAGAGTATTTACAATGAAACAGTCATGAAAATAGTAATTTTTGGAGGGGAAAAAAAAAACCCCACTAATTGCCAACATGTATTTTTGCTGACAGCAGCAAAAAAAAGAAAATACATTTTATGAAAAACATACTTAGAAATACGATAGAAACAAGCAGATTAGATCAAAATGTTGCCAGAATTTTGTAATATTTTTCAGTAAGAAAACATTTTTTTCCATAATTTTTCAATTTTAATTTCCTGAAACTGGAAAAAGGCTCACCCCTCCCTTAACATCTACCAAAATATCTCTCCTCTACACTCCTCTCTTCTCCATGTGCATACACACTTATTATGACCCACTTGTCACATCCGATCCTTATTTTAATCCATATAATCCTTGAATTTACACATTTATATTCCTTCTTCTCATTCCATAACTGGTCCTTCAACATTATTGCTACCCCTTCCTTAGCTCTAACTCTCTCAGATACTCCTGACTTAATCCCATTTATTTCTCCCCACTGAAACTCGCCTACCCTTTTCAGCTTTGTTTTGCTTAGGGCCAGGACATCCAGGACATCATTCATAACATCAGCAATCATCTCTTTCTTATCATCCACACTACATCCATGCACATTCAAGCATCCTAATTTTATAAAGTTTTTCTTCTTTTCATTTTTAGTAAATGTGTACAGGAGAAAGGGTTACTAGCCCATTGCTCCTGACATTTTAGTCGCCTCATACGACACGCATGGCTTACGGAGGAAAGATTCTTTTCCACTTCCCCATGGACAATAGAGAGAGAAAAAAAACAAGAACAAGAGCTATTAACCCTTTCAGGGTCCAGAGGCCAAATTTCAAAGTGTGCACCAGAGTCCAAGAATTTTCAAAAAATAATTTTGTTATTTTTGTCTTATGAAATGGTAGAGAATCTTTTTCTGAAGGTAATAAAACAAAAAGTACGAAATTTGATGGAAAATTGACGAAATTATGCTCTCGCGAATTTTGATGTGTCGGCGATATTTACGCATCGTTCCCCAGAAAAAATTGAGCATCTTGAACAGATCCTGACAAGTTTAATAAATATATGTAATCAGGATGATGCTCTTGAGCATAGTGATGATGTCAAAAGTACAGCAATCTCCGTTCACTTTCAAGCAATTTGTAAGAAAGAAGCCCATGACTCTTGGCTTCAAGACTTGCCTTTTAATAACTGGCTGCCAAGATGCCGAGAAATGCTTAAAAATAAAGGTCCTGAAGATAAAGACGTACAAACTATGCTATTTGCTCTTAAGTGCCTACACACTGTAGTCAAAGCATAATAGTTTTACCATCTTATGAGCAAGAGATTGTAATAACTCACTACAATGGATACATTACAAATCTTTTCATGGAACATTGCTTCCATCAGGAAACGGTTGCCTGACTTACATCATATTAGTGCAACCAAGAATATTGATGTCATCTGTTTGCAGGAATGTAGATTGAAAGATGGAGCACCTCCACCAAACTTGCCTGGATATGCAGCTTATAACCTATGGTCAACCAACTGTTGTGTGATGCATGTCAGAAAGAACTTGCCACATTCACTCCTTTCCTTGCAGAGTTGAGTTAACATGCAGTATCATGGTGTCAAAGTATATGCAGGCGATTTTTCCATAAACATTTTTAATCTCTGTGCCCCAGCGAACCAGCTTCGACCTGATGCTTTACCAGATCGCATCAATAGTGAACCTACCCTCATTCTTGGAGATTTTAATGCCAGACATAAGAATATTGGTGAGTCTATAACAAACACCAATGGAACTAAACTAGTGAAATTGCTAAATGAGCATGATAATGTTCGAATTGTGGGCACTACTGAGCCTACTCACATATATGGTGGCATACTAGATCTGTGCCTTGGATTTAATACATCATATACGATGCATGACTCGGTCATAGTTGATGATCTTCTATCTGATCACTTCCCAAGACTAATAACTGTCAATCTTGATCACATCTCCAGCAATCAAGGAGCTAACTACAGAAGGAGGAAACTTATTCTCAAACCAGAACACAGAGACAACTTTATTAACCACTTGGATCAATGGTATAAGAATTACGAGCCCATTGGCACACAAAAATTTAATGATGATTTAGTTACCACTATTGAGAGTGTTCTCACAGATCAAGTGGGCAGTAATAGGAAACAAAGACCCTCCACTATAAATAACAGTAAAAACCAATGTAAATACTATAATGATCCACAGCTACGCAATCTTAACACATGCAGCTAGGAGGATTGGTAAAGCATACCATGAATGTAGAACCCCAGACCTGCTCAGAACGTTCCAAGCTGCACTAATAAATGCAAGGAATAGAAAGGAAGAACTTAGGCAACAGGAATGGGAACAGTTTGTTAGTGGATTAAATAGGTCCACCCCTATAAGTTTGGCTTGGAAAGGTATGAATAAAATAACCAGGAAAAAGACTGGCAATGTTGCTCATCCCTTTCCTCTTGAAAAAGCAAATGACCTCATAAATGACTGGTCCAAAACATCCAGGCATGAAAACCTTCCATCTCATATTAGAAAAAATTTAGAGAGTACTTCTGAAGAAATGTTGAAACTGATTAATTTTATGAGCCAAAATATTGATGAGAGTGATTGCCTCTTTACTGAGTATGAATTAGATAATGCATTAACTAAAGGTTGATCAACTGCTCCTGGAGAGGATGGTATAACCTATGATATTCTCAGAACTCTAAGGCACGTGCCTGATAACCCTTTGGTGGCACTGTATAATCTCAGTTACACTGAGGGCATTCTTCCTACTTCCTGGACCAATAGTCTCATTGTGCCTCTTGACTCCAACATAATGCTCATTGGAGAAGCCAGGCATAGATACTCAAAAATTAGGGACAAAGGAATTAATGTACAATTGCTATGGATCCCATCACACATTGGATTACTCCTTCATGATAAAGTTGATATGTTAGCCAAGAAGAGTACCCAGAAGGAGAATGTAGAATATAACTTTGGTATAACTGTGTCTAGCATTAGGAATAATATTAGGAGAGAAGTAAATAATGAAAATGATTGTTATAGGAATGCAGTTAGAAGCCTGAGTAGATCTGTAACCCACTATGATAACATGAACGTAGGTAAGTATGTTTATGGAGCAATGTGTAATGTGAACAGACTGACTGATGTTGTAGTGGCCAGGCTTAGGCTTGGTTACAAGTACTTCTGGCAGTTTGGGAGACACACAGATGATGATCAAACTAAATGTAAATTATGTGATCAGGCATATGGTCACTGTCTTGAACACTATGTGCTTAATTATCCACTTATTGAGGAATACAGAGACAGATAGTATAATAACCTATGTGACATGTCAAGATATCTTATTAATGAAAATAAGATACCAGATATACTAAGCAAATTTCCTAAATTTGCTTGTAACAGATAAGTGAACTATAGATATGTAGATATAACTCCATATGTATTCCTGTTAACCCTTTGGGGCCTAGTTCCTAGGCCTTTTGTGTATCCATATGCTCTTGCACTACCATCCACAGGATGGATATGGGGTGCACAATAAACTAACCACTTCGGTGGCAAAATCTAATCTAAATCTACGCATCGGCGATTTTGCCGACTTTGACTCCCATTTTAAGGCAATTACAGTATTCCAGTCAACCAAATTCTTAGCTATTTCACTAGTATTACTTCTATTCTATCGATTGAGCACAAGAAATTGCCAAGTCAACTGTTTCAACAACAAAATAAAGTGACCGGAAATTGGTAATTTGGCCAATTTAATGCAAAGTTCAAAATATTCCAATTTCAAAATAGGCTCCAGAATAAACAATACAGGCATTCCTAGCACTAAACTAACATTTCCTCTGTTCATTAGTTACGTTTTCAGGCTTTACAAATGAATTCCATTTTGATTTTTTATTCACATAATGAACTTTTATTCTAACCAAAAAAATAGAAGATTTACTGTTATGCAATACTGTAATAATTGTAAAAATAATATCACCTCATTTGTGAATGTATATTAGACCCACCAACTGGTGTGTATTAGACGTGTGAGGTCATTTGTTTACTCTTGAACATTGGCAATAATTTAACATTTCTGCTATTTTGAGCTCAGTTTCTAGCCATTTCCAGTACTAAAACCAATCAAAATCATCTCTATTTCTATAGTATATCTTCCATTCTATCAAGTGAGACCAAGAAATTGCAAATACAACTATAAAAAACATACGAAAAAACACTGCAAAGTCGCTGTTTTACTCGAAAATTACGGTCTCAGTTTTTTTTTCTCTCGTTATGCACTGTGTGCTGCAGGATTTGTTTTATGTGGTGCATACATACCACATAGATGTATTCTCTCATATCTAGGCCAAAATTTACTGCTCACAGCTTATCAGAGTGAGCTGAGCTCATGGCGTAGATCTACGGTTTGGACCCTGAATGTAAAGCCGCAGATCTATGGCATGGACCCTGAAAGGGTTAAGAAAAAGAAGAAAAACTACTAGATGTGTGTATGTATATACAGTGGACCCTCGGCTATCGGCTGTAATCGTTCCAGAAGTTCGGCCGATAACCGAAATGGCTGAAAACTGAATTAATATTTCCCTTAAGAATTAATGGAAATGCAAGTAATCTGTTCCAGACAAAAATATTCACACAAAAATTTTTTTTTTTAACAATTATGTAAGTATTACATATGTTTATTGAAGGCTAATGCTGGCTTCTGGAAGATAGGGAAGAGGAAAGAGGGAGGAGTTAGTGTTTGGAAGGGGAATCCCCCTCCATAAAGACTTTAGGTAGCAAAACCTTTTTTGGGGTTACTTCTCTTCTTTGTCTTTTAATGCTACTAAGACCAGCTTGAGAGTCACTGGACCTCTGTCTCACAACAAATCTGTCCATAGAGGTCCGTTTCTGGCATCTCTTTAAGATTTCCCTGAAGTGGGGCAGAGTTTTGTCACTGAACATGTTGCAGATATGGCTTGTTTCAGCCCTGTCAGGGTGGTGTAGATATGGCTTGTTTCAGCCCTGTCAGGGTGGTGTTTCTCTACAAAAGCTTGCTCCCTAGTCCACATTGCACACACCTCTTTAATTTCTGTCATTTACTGCTATAGTACATTCATTACCTACCTTAAAATATTTGTAGTCTTAATGTAGGGCAAAAGGTGAGTAGTATTTATTTGTAGGAAATCAGTGTAGGTAGCGGTAGATGTAGGTACAGTACACGTATGTAGCCCCCCTCCCAGGGCTACACTACACAGCCATATTATTACACTACATATTATTACCATGCTCACTGAGTTTAATCATTTCTAACAACTACCTTTAGATGCCATCATAAACAAAGGGAGAAGTAATGAATAATTCATTCTGAGAATTGTAAACAAATGCATATGAAGAGCAGTTACTGCACCAGTCACCAGATTCACAATTTTCTCTAATGCTGCATCAGAGAAAACATAATGTTTACTCTCCATCCAATTCTCCACTTGATAACACATAAACATTGCATGTTTATATGCTA
Source organism: Cherax quadricarinatus (assembly GCF_026875155.1). Classification (NCBI taxonomy): domain Eukaryota; kingdom Metazoa; phylum Arthropoda; class Malacostraca; order Decapoda; family Parastacidae; genus Cherax; species Cherax quadricarinatus. Next base: position 117,274,314 of record NC_069400.1, on the reverse strand, counting down.
CATGATACGTAACGTGTTCCTTATATAATTTTGAAGAAAATATCGTAGATGGATTAATGAAAATGTCTATATTAACATAAAATAAGACATTTAATGTGCCAAAGAGTGATTATTAAATATACATCGCATATAATAAACATTGCATGTTTATATGCTATGTAACGTGTTTCTTATATAATTTTGAAGAAGATGTAATAGATGGATTAATGAAAATGTCTATATTAATGTAAAATAAGACATTTAATGTGCCAAAGAGTGATTATTAAATATACATCACATATAATAAACTTTGCATGTTTATATGCTATGTAACGTGTTTCTTACATAATTTTGAAGAATATATACAGTGGACCCCTGGTTTGCGATATTAATCCATTCCTGAGAGCTCATCGTAAACCAAAATTATCGATAAGCGAATCAATTTTCCCCATAAGAAATAATGGAAATCAAATTAATCTGTGCAAGACACCCAAAAGTATGAAAAAAAAATATTTTCCACATGAAATATTAAGTTTAATGCACACAAAATGAAGAAGACATGCACAGTTTGTAGTACTCTATTAACAATAGAATACACGACACTTACCTTTAATGAAGATCTGGTGATGATTGATGGGATGGGAGGAGGGGAGAGTGTCGAACTTATTGTTTAGAAGGGGAATCCCCTTCCATTAGGACTTGAGGTAGCAAGTCCTTTTCTGGAGTTACTTCCCTTCTTCTTTTAATGCCACTAGGACCAGCTTGAGAGTCACTGAACCTCTGTCGCACAACAAATCTGTCCATAGAGCTCTGTACCTCCCTTTCCTTTACGATTTGTCTAAAATGGTCCACAACATTGTCATTGTAATAGTCACCAGCACGGATTGCAATAGCTGTGTTAGGGTGATTTTCATCCATAAAGGTTTGCAGTTCAACCCACTGTGCACGCACGGGGCAGTTCAGGCCACATGTGGACACGTCTCAGACGAATCGCGTATGGCGGATTTTTTAACAGGAACCGAGGCAAAATTTTTGTGTTAAAATGTATCGAATACCGGATTTATCGGATACCGATGCCATTGCAAACCGGGGGGCCACTGTAATAGATGGATTAATGAAAATGTCTATATTAAACATAAAATAAGACATTTAATGTACCAGTGATTATTATTAAATATACATCACATATAAACATTGCATGTTTTTATATACTACAGTGGACCCCCAGTATTCGATGGCATCGGTATTCGATAAAACCGGTATTCGATGCATTATATCACAAAAAATTTCCTCGGTATTCGATTGAAAACCCGGTATTCGATACGATTCGTACAAGACCTGTCCACATGTGGCCTGAACTGCCCCTTGTGTGCCAGTGTTAACAAACCAGCCAAGTGTGCGCGCCATCTAAGGATAACATCGGTAACATTCCATATTATCCATATTATCACTGTGTTTGGTGCTTGTTTCTGCAAAATAAGTCACCATGGGCCCCAAGAAAGCTTCTAGTGCCAACCCTGTGGTAAAAAGGGTGAGAAATTAGTATGGAAATTAACTCCTTCAGGTCCTTCCCGTAGATTCAACGGCTTTAAGGTTGAGTGTCAAACGAAGATCTACGCCAAAATTCAGCGCCGTCAAATTTTAGCGCAAAAACGCTCATTAGCCTTACATGTGAGAGAACGGGTCTGTGCGTGTGGTGTGCGCCATAAAACAAAAAAATCTAGGCTCCGCATCAGCAAATTGTGAACGCCAGCTCAGTTACTCCTTGTTCACCATGCTCGTCGCAAGTCAGCTCTCACTCCCCGGAAAATTGGACTCTCCACTCCATCTGATAGTTCTGACACTGATGAAAGTGGAAATGAAGACGAATTTCTATGGCTTGATCGCAGTTAGTGACCGAAAAGAATGACCAGGATATCGATAATAGTGCAGAAAACCCTGACGTCCTCAACCTTTTTACCTCAGATGTGGGCACTCATGACTACGGTCGGTTGTTCCTCATCGCAAGAGAAACTAATATTTTTGCGTGGCCATGCTATGACTTCAGTAATGATGATGATAGTGCGTGGACTGTGATTTTATTGCGCTCGACGATCAATCGAGTAAGTGATATGAGGAATCATATTCACCAGTGAAGCGTCGGTATGTTATGGCTGCCGCAAGCGATCGGTATTGTACCCTATGCTGTGCCAGGATGGAAGTACATTCCCGGAGTACATCCTGAGTACATCCCGGAGTACCTCCCATGGCCCAAACACCAGTTCTAAAGTAGTGATAGTGAGGATAAGTGGCTACACTGGCATGGATAGACCCAGGCATGCAGTGGATGGTGTTTTAGTGGTGATTGTAGTGTCACCGCCATGCGTGACTCAGCAGGCCACAACTGGGACCCACGCTGCTGACTCGTCAGTTCAAGACAAAGCGGAGCGCCAGCCACCAGCCCACCACAACCACAAACCACCCGCACAACCAGCCTCTGATGTCTAGTATCCACCAACAACTGTATTTGGGATTGGCAGCAAAATTCCCAATTTTGTCCAATCCTCACCACTTTGATGATTCTCAAAGTGTGAATTTCTACCACTTATTCCCCTTGGAACCACGGCCAATGAACTGGAATTCTTGAATTATTCTTGACCACCATTGATGGAAATTATTGTCAGGAAAGAATAAGTATTTTTGAGTACACCATGGCAAATACGATCATATCTACACAGTCAAAGACTACACAGGTGGAAGAGACGACTGCTGCAAAAGTTATTTGGCTTTTTGCAACAATAATGCTTATGCCTCACGTCTATAAGCATAATAAAAAAGCATACTGTTCCACAATCAGCTAATTTCTAACCCCGGTCTTCAGTGAAATCATACATTTGAACAGGTTTTATCCTACTCTTACGTATGTTTTGCACTTCTCTGACGAAAAACCAGGCCTGACAAAGTGACAGGTTATACAAGATAGAAATGATTTCATGTATCCTCAAACAAAAAGTTTCAGCATATTACTTTTAGCCATTCAAGAATCTTGTAATGACAGAGTCTTTGATTTGTTCAAAGTAGACTGTCATTCAAGCAGTATATACCGAGCAAGAGGAAACGCTTTGTATAAAAAAAACTGTTGAGTACTCTGAGAATGTGCAGTGGCCTGGTGTTGGATAATGTTGGTATACAGTGTGGTAGTAAAACATTGAAAAGATACCAAGATGTTATTGGGTATCCAGGTGACGTAGTAGAAACATGATGGCAACCTTATCTTGGTAAGGGTCATTACATTATATAACCGATAACTGGTACACAAGCCCATACTCAGTGATTTCATGCAAGTGAAACAAGACAGATTGTGCGGCACAGTGCGTTCTAATTGTAAACATATGCCCAGCTCAACGCAGGGGCCCTCGTGTTGATGACTTGCAGGTGTTTACAGCAATGACATCATTCATTACGGGTGGCATGACAAACGAGATGTCCACATTGTTTGACAACTCATTCACCGTAATGAAATGCAAGACAGTGGCAAAAGTTGATCGAGTGACTAAAGAACGTATTCGAAAACCAGTGACAGTGATTGATTATAACACAAAACATGCGCTTGGTTGACAATGTGACCATGCAGATTGGTTTTGTTGACTTGTGTTCGTAAGAAGTTACAAGTGTACATGAAACTTTTCTTTTTCTTCCATCTCATGGACATTCAATGCTCAATGCATATAATATGTACCAAATAAAGACGGCAACAGACCACCGTATGGTGAATTTTGTTTGTCTGTTGTCAGACAACTCATAATGAAGTACCAGGTAACAACACCTGCTAACAACACGGTCCTCGATTCCCAGGATATACCCAACGTTTGAGGAGGGAAGGTGATCAATTCATATAATACAACTTTCCTTCAACTCAGAAGAAATTTCTCAGAAGAAACATCGTCTGTGCACAAACAAAAAGACGGCAACAAAGACGCAAAGACACAGGTTTTATTTGTGAGGAATGTAAGGTGCCTCTGTGCATGGTGCCTTGTTTCAGGAAGTTCCACAAGCACCACAGTTCTAAAACCATGTCCCATATTGTAAATATGTAAATGAATGATAGAAACATTAGAATTATACAAGATTTGTGCCGCATGTTTATTGTATAAACAACAGTGGGTAAACAATAATATGATAATAAACTGTAGTGCTGTTATTGTGTTCAATACAGTGAGTTTATATAAATACATTATATACAGTATTGTCTCTACAGGCCCCAACTGTTGGCAGGAATAGAAAAAAAATGGAAAAGAAAAGAAAAAACAACAAAAACAGCAAAATATGTAATGCGCTGTAATTTGGAATGCGTCGATGTTGCCGCCACCGACATCATTTTCGACAAACTCTGGCAACTGTTATCTCGTAAGTACAGGGATCAGAATTTTTGTTTTTTGGTCTTATTACCTTCACAAAAATAGTCTCTTTAATTCCTGATAAAAGAGAAAATAATGTTGGAAGTAGTTTTGCAAAAGAAGTCTTGGTAGCAGCGACTGGGAGGTCGTGCGGATGCAGGCGAGACAGATTAGTAGTGGGCGCGAGAGAGTGGAGACTCTGATGGGGGAAGTTAGAGGGATTGGGGGTGTGGATGAGGAGGCTAGGAGCTGTGCCTGGAGTAAAGAGGGGCATATCACGAGAGGTAGGAGGGATGGATCTCGTGTGATCTGAGGTGGAGGAGCGGGCTATTATCTCAAAAGAGTAGAGGAAATGTGTGGCACGAGTGGGTGTGAAGTGGACACAATACGCTCTTTGTATGTTGAGTGTAAAAGGTCACGGCCTAGACGACAGTGCGTATTACAGGTGGGAGCATTGGTTATATAGTATTATGGGGCCGTCGGTGTCTTGTTCTACTGACTAAGAGGAGTCGTGTTAGAGGTACCCGTACAGGAACAGTAGAGGGCTGACTGATATAGTGTGGTATCTGTGTTGTGCGTATGGCTCGAGAGCAATAACGTCCAGTGACTCTCTAAGCTGGTCCTAGTGGCATTAAAAGAAGAAGGAAGTAACACTGGAAAAGGACTTGCACCTCAAGTCCTAATGGAAGGGGATCCCCTTCCAAACACTAACACCTCTCCTCCTCCTTCCATCCCATCAATCATCACCAGATCGTCATTTAAGGGTAAGTCAGTTATTTTTTGTTATTGGGAATTATTCTATTGCATTAAACAATATTTCATTAGTAAATTGTTTTTTTTTCATATTTTTGGTGTCTTGCACAGAATTAATTTGATTTTTCATTATTTTCTTATTGAGGAAATTGATTCAGTCGGTTTTCGATATTATCGGCATTTCGATGAGCTTCCTCAGGACGGATTAATATCGAATACCGGGGGGTCCACTGAACTATGATAACGTGTTCTTTAGCCAAGGTGCTTTATTTTGCAGTGCACTCAATCAATAACCACATAAAACAATGGATTATAGCAAAATGTTTGGATGAATGAGCAGAAGCTTCCTCACTCACCTAGAGACAAAGTCATACTGACTTGCAAGCGGCCCCAGCCGGCAGATGGACGTGTCCCAAATGGCCGATAACTGAATTAACGGCCGATAACCGGGCACCAAAAAACCGGTCGATAACCAAATTGGCTGATACCAAACCGGTGGATAACTGGGGGTCCACTGTACAGTGGACCCTCAGGTAATGATTTTAATCCATTCCAGAGAACTTATCCTTAATTGATTTTATCGTTAGCCGAATTAATTTTCCCTGTAAGAAATAATGGAAATCCAACTAATCCATTCCAGACAGCCAAAAATATTAAAAAAAAAAAATTTTTTTTTACATGAAATATACATTTCCCTTCACAGAAAACAATGAGACATGCACAGTAAATACATAAATAAATACTAAAATGACACTTACCTTTATTGAAGAATATTGATGATTGATGAAACACTGTTTTTCTTGAACACTCTGGGATTTTCAGAGTGATACATGAGTAACGGCTTCCCTTTGCAATCCCCACTAGCATTACAACAAAACATGAGAGTTAGCCTGTCTTTCATAGGCTTGTGTCCTGGGAGTGCCTTTTCCTCCTGAGTAATGCAGGCCCTGTTTTTACATTTTCTTCCAGAACAGGCCTGTTTCATCACAATTGAACACTTGTTGGGGTTGGAATTTTTCAGCTTTGCCATGCCTTATCACACTGTGTATGCCACTATGATTCTTAAATCTCTCAAACCAACCTTTGCTGGCCTTAAATTCACTAATATGAGCACTAGTTCCAGCCATTTTTTCCTGTTCACCTGGGTGCTAGTTGACTGGTGTGGGTCGCATCCTGGGGGACAAGATTAAGGACCCCAATGGAAATAAGTTAGACAGTCCTTGATGTCACACTGACTTTCTTGGGTTATCCTGGGTGGCTAACCCTCTGGGATTAGTTGTTTCTAGGTACATGTAATTTTTTTCGTTAAGCCACAATACAACAGTCTCCCCACATCTTCGAGTAGTACAGCTGATGGTGGTACAGCAACAGCTGATGGTGGTGCAGCAACAGCTGGCAGTGGTGCAGCAGCAGCTGACCATGGTAAAGCAGCAGCTGACGGTGGTGCAACAATAGCTGATGGTGGTGCAGCAACAGCTGACGGTGGTGCAGCAGCAGCTGACCGTGGTACATCAGCAGCTGACAGCGGTACAGCAGCTGCTGATGGTGGTGCAGCAACAGCTGATTGTGGTGCAGCAGCAGCTGACCATTGTACAGCAGCAGCTGATGGTGGCGCAGCAGCAGCAGCTGACCGTGGTACAATAGTATTTTGAAAGTATTTTTCACCCTTTTTACCACAGGGTTGGCACTAGAAGCTTTCTTTGGGCCCATGGTGGCTTATTTAGCAGTTACAAGCACTAAAAACAATGGAATAATACATAATGTATCAACTGTATGCATGGAACCGTCTGCCCTGGCTTGTAAACAATGGCACACTTGCTGGCAGCAGGGCAGCTGAGGTGCTCAGGCCGAATGGACAGGTGGACACGTTCAGGACTACTGTCCCTAACCGTGTTTTTCATCATGGGCCGAGCCAATATTTTTATGCAACAATGCATCGACATCCGATTTTATCGCTAGCCGATGTCACCGTTACCCGAGGATCCACTATATATACATGTGCATGCCTGTGTAGTGTGACCTAAGTGTAAGTAGAAGTAGCAAGATATGCCGTTAACCAGCGTGTTTATGAAACAGAAAAAAGACACCAGCAATTCTACCATCATGTAAAACAGGTACAGGTTTCTGTTTCACAGTCACCTGGCAGGACTGTAGTACCTCCGTGGGTGGTTGCTGTCTACCAGCCTACTACCTTAAATCATCATAAATTTGTCTTGCTTGCTCACAGATAAAACTTTCAAGCACTGTATAGTGGACCCTTGGTTTTCGTGATTAATGTTCCAGAGAGTCTGCCGAAAACCAAAATTCACGAAAACCAAAACCATTTTCCCTATAAGAATAATGTAAATCCAATTAATCCATTCCAGACACCCAAAAGTATTAACAAAAAATAATTTTTTTAGAGATTAAATATAGATTTACATAAAGAAAAGAATGACAAATAAATATAAAGCACTATTAAAATGTATAAATGAACATTTAACATCACACTTTCTTTATGAAGATTCTTGTTAGTGCATGGAAGACGGGGAGGAAGGTTGAGGGAGGGCAAGTTTATTGTTTGGAGACAGGACAAAATGCTTGAATATGATGCTAATGTCAACTCTACGGCTTATTTATCTATCACAATTCATCTAATATGGCATAAAAAAGCAATATTAATAACTTAGAAACATGATATATACTCTAGAATGAATAAAATATATCATTACGTATGTGATTAGGAACATGATATATACTCTAGAATGAATAAAATATATCATTACGTATGTGAGGAGTAAGTTGTGGTGGTGTTGTTGTTGAGTTTATGAGGGCCACTTACAGCATAAGCCTTACATATTAATGGAGGTGGAGGCAGCAGCAGTGTTGTCAGTGGCCCTATATACCTCCAAAAACATTGGATGAGTTAGTTTCATGTCCTTTTTCTATCACTTAACTTACTTGCTACACTTTATCGCTGGCTAGCGCTATAGCTTTTATTAACTCCTGCTGCTTTTGTATCATACATATTGTAGAATCACTGAAGAAGGCACATTCTCCCCTCTCTCTTCCTCCTCCTCTTTGGTACTCTGCTATGAGTTTTTTCTTGAATTCTATCATGTTTCTAACCTTCTTTACCATAAGGCTTGCACTAGGAGCTTTCTTTTGGCCCATGGTGGCTTATTTAGCACTTGCAAGCACAAAAAACACTGGATTATTGCAAAATGTTTCATTTGAATGCAGGTTGTGATGCTCATTCGCCGAGAAACATTGCCAGACTGATGCTGAGTGTGTCTGTGGCAGGCTTTGTGTGCACGGGGCCACAGGGACATGTACTGTACCACCGCCAAAATCCAAGGGAAATCACGAAAACCAAGGCTATATTTTGATGAAAAAAAGTTGCCGATAACCAAAATTCGTGATAACCAAGACTCACGAAAACCATTCTCATACACAATAACAACAGTCTTTCCATCGCTATGGTAATTTCTCTGCCTTTTTTCACTAACTTAGATTCATCAGCCATTTTAATGCTCTTTATAATTTCTTTTTGTTTAATAATAATAGAGATGACTGATAGTGGAAAGCCATACTCATACACCAGTGCATTAATTCTAATACCTCATGCTTTTCTAGTTTCTTAGTGGAAAACCATACTCATACACCAGTGTATTAATTCTAACACCTCTTGTTTTTCTAGTTTCTTAGTGGATAGCCATACTCATACACTAGTGCATTAATTTTAACACCTAGGTAGCCTGGTGGCCTGGTGGCTAAAGCTCCCGCTTCACACACGGAGGGCCCGGGTTCGATTCCCGGCGGGTGGAAACATTTCGACACGTTTCCTTACACCTGTTGTCCTGTTCACCTAGCAGCAAATAGGTACCTGGGTGTTAGTCGACTGGTGTGGGTCGCATCCTGGGGGACAAGATTAACCCTTTGACTGTTTCCGACGTATAAATACGTCTTACGAGCCAATGTTTCTGACGTATTTATACGCATAAATTCTAGCAGCTTCAAATCAAGCAGGAGAAAGCTGGTAGGCCCACATGTGAGAGAATGGGTCTCCATGGTCAGTGTGCACCATATAAAAAAAATCGGGGAGCCAGTGGTGCATTGTGGGAATGCCATTTCAGTTGTCCTTTTTCAGCATGTCTAGCGGTAAGAAATATGTGATTCCCCAGCAAATCTGGGACTCTTCTCTTCCCAAGTGATGCTCTAACACAGATGGAAGTGTCAGTGAAGATCAATTTCATGATTTGGAGGAGTTTCAGACCAAAAGCAATGGAGGAGGAGGAGGGGGAGGAGGGGAGAAGAGGAGGAGGAGGAGGAGGAGGAGGAGGAGGAGGAGGAGGAGGAGGGAAGGAAAGAGGAGGAGGAGGAGGAGGAGGAGGAGGAGGAGAAGGAGGAGGAGGAGGAGGAAGAAGAAGATGTAATAATATTGTTCCCTTGAAGCAAGAAAAAAAAAAGTCCACCCCATGACAGTGACAAGATAAGGGGAGATAACATCCGATAAGAGCTGACTTTGATGAGCGTAAAGGAGGGTAATATTACATGACCATCGCCCTCCCTTTGTTTTTGCTGGTACACAAACATTTCTGTCTGTCTATTTGTCTGTCTGTCAAGCTCCCTGTCTGTCCATCTAGCTCTCTGTCTCAGAGAGAGCCACAAGACTGTGTCATCACGTTTACTCACATCTTCAAGCAGAGTATAGCACTTTGTCTGGATTTCTTGGGTTATCCTAGGTAATTTACACTATGTATACTTGTATTTATGTGTACCTGTGAGACAGAGATAGGCAGACAGATAGAAAGAAAGACAGATTGAAAGATATAGAATGAGGGAGAAAGATAATTAGATAGAATGGAGGAGGGAAGCAGCATCCGACCCCATTGTTTTGACAGGCGGTAGGGGGAGTGACTAATGAGACAATATGTCACTTTTTGACAGCTGCCCACTTCTGACTCAAAACAATTATAAGCCACACACTCGCACACAAGACAAGGAGGAGGGGAAGAAGGAGGAG
>NC_069400.1:117247228-117263701 GCF_026875155.1 Cherax quadricarinatus | reverse complement strand
CGGCCTTTGGGCTCCCTGTTAGGGAGTGTCTGGGGCCTAAGTCTCCCGGGGAGGAGGTAAAAAGTACCCCTCATCTTTGGACCACTGTCCCCAGGCCTAGCCCATTCCCCCCCTCACGGGTGTAGGGGAAGAGGCCTCCCCTGGTCTGCCATCCCCGCCCCAAGGGAGGCTGATAGGAAGGCAGGCTTGTGAGCTGAAACTCGGGTTTTAGGCATCTCCCTTTACCTAAACGGGCAGGTGTCAAGCAAACTTATTATTTTTTATTATTAAAGATTAGCCGGATTCTCCCCCCCGGGCCCTTTTTCCCAATGGGGGCCCGGCCTTTGGGCCCCTCTTTAGGGGTGCCTGAACCTAAGTCTCCCATGGGAGGAGGCACAAGTACCCCCTCATCTTTGGGACCAACTGTCCCCAGGCCTAGCCAAACTGGGCCCCCTTCTGGTCTGCCATCCCCCCCCAAAGGGGGCAAAAGGGAATGCCCTCTAGAGCAAAAAGGCCGGGCCCAGGCACCTCCCCTACCCTAAAGGGTTAGGCTGGTGTCGAGGAAATGCAAACTTATTATTATTATTATTATTAAAGATTACCCGGGTTTTCTCCCGGCCCGGGCCCCTTTTCCAAGGGGTTGGCCCGTTTTGGGCCCCCTCTTTAGGGGGGGGGTCTGAACCTAATCTCCCATGGGAGGAGGCCAAGTACCCCCTCATTTTTGGGGGACCAACTGCCCCCCAGGCCTAGCCACAAGCTAGGCCCTCGGTCTGCCATCCCCCCCCCAAGGGGGGCTAAGGGGAATGACAGTTTTGACAAAGGGTGGGGTCGGGCCCCACCCTACCCTGAAGGGTTGGGCATGGTGTCGATCTAAATGAAAAACATTTTTATTATTATTAAAAAGTTCCCCGGTATTCTCCCGCCCGGGCCTTTTCCCCCAAGTGGGGGCCGGCCTTGGCTCCCTTTTAGGGAGTGTCGAGACAAAGTCCCCCAGGGAGGAGGCACAAGTACCTCCCATTTTTGGGACTAACTGCCCCCGGGCCTACCCACAAGCTAGGCCTCTCGGGTCGCCATCCCCGCCCCAAGGGGAAAAAGGGAATGACATTCTTAGACAAAAGGGCCCGGGGGCTCAGGCACCTACCCTACCCTAGAAGGTTAGGCATGTGTCAAAAGGCACCACCCTACCCTAAAAGGGTTAGGCATGTGTCGATCGGGCACCTCCCTCCCCTAAAAGGGGTTGGGGCAGGGTGTCGATGTAAAAGCAAACTTTTTTATTATTATTATTATTAAAGATTAGCCGGTATTCCCCGGGCCCCGGGCCTTTCCAAAGTGGGGCCCGGTTTTGGCTCCCTCTTTTAGGGAGTGTCGAGCCTAAGTCCCCCATGGGAGGGGGCAAAGTACCTCCTCATCTTTGGGACCAACTGTCCCCAGGCCTAGCCACAAGCTAGGCCTCTCTGGTCTGCCATCCCCGCCCCAAGGGGGCTAATGGGAATGACAGTCTTATGAGCTAAAGGCTCGGGCTCAGGCACCTACCCTACCCTAGAAGGGTTAGGCATGGTGTCGATCTCAATGCAAACTTAGTTAGTTAGTTAAAGATTAGCCGGTATTCTCCCGGCCCGGGCCTTGTCCAAGTGGTGGCCCGGCCTTGGCTCCCTCTTTAGGGAGTGTCTGAGACCTAAGTCTCCCATGGGAGGAGGCACAAGTACCTCCTCATCTTTGGGACCAACTGTCCCCAGGCCTAGCCACAAGCTAGGCCTCTCTGGTCTGCCATCCCCGCCCCAAGGAGGCTAATGGGAATGACAGTCTTATGAGCTAAATGCTCGGGCTCAGGCACCTACCCTACCCTAGAAGGGTTAGGCATGGTGTCGATCTCAATGCAAACCCAGACATTCTCAGCCTTGAGAGGCAAGATTGCCTAAATGCAATGACCTGGACAATTTATGCAAGTTTTGTAATGAAATTTATTTAGTTACATTTGTGAGTTGGTCAGCGATCACTACTCCAGATTTGCAAAATTACCTTAAGATTCTTATTTTTTATTTTTGTTAAGAATTGGGGAAAGGGGGAAGAGAAAGTCGAAATTCTTTGGCCCGGGACCGAGAAATTACGCAGTAACCCCTGGGTTCCAAAACGAAGACTCGCACACGGCGGATTAATTCTACACGAATATATAAAATAATCACACAAGGTTGGTCAGCTTGAAAGGAAACTGGGGGGGAGAGAGAGAGAGAGAGAGGTGGTGAGAGAGGAGAGAAAGAGAGGGAGAGGACGCCTTCACATGAGCTGGACACACTGGCGTGTTAGACAAGACACCTTCTGCTAGCTTCCTGACGGTGAAGGAGCGAAGGCTGGCTGCTGCTGGGGCCGCAGCTGCTGGGGCAGCTGGGGAAAGGAGTGACACAGGAGGAAGTGAGGGATGAGGGAGGCGGGAGGGAGGAGAGGGTTCTGCTGCAGAAGAGGACGTGAGGCGAAGCGAAGCCTCTCCAGTTCGGCCTCCTTCAGGCGTTTCTCCTTGGCGCGGCGGTTCTGGAACCAGATCTTGACCTGCGTCTCCGTCAGGTTGAGCGAGGCGGAGAACTCTGCCCGCTCAGCGATGCTCAGGTACTGCTTCTCGCGGAACTTCTTCTCCAGCGCCAGCAGCTGCTGGGTGGTGAAGGGAGTTCGAGGCTTCCTGTTGGGCTTGTGTTTCCTCAACGTTACCTTCATCGGCCCGTGAAACCTCGGCGGCTCCGGCGATCCTGAGGAAGTGGCAGCAGGAGGGACAGTGAGAGGAAGAAGAAGGCGATGTTTATATAATGAATAAGCACTGTAAACATGCTAATAACCAGAAAAGAAAAGCATGACCCTTTATATATAAATATATATATATATATATATATATATATATATAATATATATATATATATTTTTTTTTTTTTATTATCACACCGCCGATTCCCACCAAGGCAGGGTGGCCCGAAAAGAAAAACTTTCACCATCATTCCTCCATCACTGTCTTGCCAGAAGGGTGCTTTACACTACAGTTTTTAAACTGCAACATTAACACCCCTCCTTCAGAGTGCAGGCACTGTACTTCCCATCTCCAGAACTCAAGTCCGGCCTGCCGGTTTCCCTGAATCCCTCATAAATGTTACTTTGCTCACACTCCAACAGCACGTCAAGTATTAAAAACCATTTGTCTCCATTCACTACCTATCAAACACGCTCACGCATGCCTGCTGGAAGTCCAAGCCCCTCGCACACAAAACCTCCTTTACCCCCTCCCTCCAACCCTTCCTAGGCCGACCCCTACCCCGCCTTCCTTCCACTACAGACTGATACACTCTTGAAGTCATTCTGTTTCGCTCCATTCTCTCTACATGTCCGAAACACTCTTCAACAACCCTTCCTCAGCCCTCTGGACAACAGTTTTGGTATTCCGCACCCCCCTATATATATTATATATTTATATTATATATATATATATATATTTATTATATATATATCTTATATATATATATTATATATCGTCTAGCCGAAGCTAGTACGATGTTTCCCCTTGCCCGGAGCTTATTATATAACTATGAAACATTTAAATAAACTTGTGTCTATAACTTAATCTCAATTGTATTATTTATTTTTATTATTATTATTATTATTATTATTATTTTATTATTATTATTATTATTATTTTTCTTATTATTATTATTATTATTATTTTATTAAGGCCTATTTTGCACTGGCAAAATTATCTACCCTCTTTACATGCATACTAACCGAGCTTCACTATCACATAAACAATCTTTCTGCTTTAAGTACGTATCACTTTATACATAAAACCTGTCACAGTGCTAGCCTATCCTCCAATAGTGTCATTTCTAATTCCATAAATGCAAAGAAAATTTCCTTACCTCTATTCAAGCAGTGTTCACTTACATACTTCACACTTGGTCTACACATCCCCTACACTTCCTAAAACCTTTTCGCTTTTCTTACCCTTATTTCTTCCAATGATAATAATAATTGCTACATAACTTACACGGTTAAACGTCGCGTATTACCTTGTAAATTCTTACACAAAAGGGAGCAAAAGAGAGAGTGTGTGAATTATCGGTGAATAAGGCAGCCACATCAGGAGGAAGACAGCTGTGAAGGAGCAGGTAATAAGGCTGAGAAAGGAAGGAAGGAAGGAAGGAGAAAAGGTCACTAGGACGTCTGTGAGAGCTGAAGAAAAAGATTGACAGAGGTGTGTTTGGGTATGCTAAGTAACGTGTATGGTAGTTATTCACTGAATGAGCTTAGGGAAAGACAGAAAAATAGGATCGCTAGAGGAACAATGAGGTTTTAAGAAGGGTAGTGATGTGTCAGACAAAGGTTTTTAGTGAAGTACTGTAAATGAACAATGCTTACTTTAAATGTAAGGTACTTATCATTGCATTTTGGTTTTAGAAAAGGCATATGTGATAGAGTGAATAAGGGAGCAATGTAGGGGTTAGTTCGTAGAGTAAGGTAGGGTAGGTTACTTAGAAGCAGTAAAGAGTGTTAAAGTGAATACTGAGGCGTAGGTCTCGAGTGCGTTACGAGAGATTATTCCCAGTAAAATGAGGCCTTAGACAGAGATACATGATGTTACCATGGTGTCTTAACAATATTTATAGATGGGGTTGTAAGAGGAGTGAATCGTTGAAGGTTGGGGAGAGGTGTGGGATGGAAGATAATGAATCTAAACACAAAGTGGGTGTTGATCACAGTTGTTTTTGCCGATGGACACTGTGCTTTTAGAAGACAGAGAGAGAAGTTGCAAAAGTTGATGGTGGACGAATTTGGAAGGTTACACAAAGAAGGAAATTAAAATTGACATAGAAAGAGCACGGTGATGGAAGTATAAAAAATAAAGGTCTAAGCGATGGATGTTGTCAGACTGGAAAGAGGGGAATGGAGGAAGTAACTAGAATTTCAAGTATCTGGAACTGGACAATGTCGGTGGACGGTTCTATGAGAGTTATATGAACCATAGAATTGACGGATCAAAGGGGAAAACGGTGGGTAGCTGTATGAGGTGTTAATAGAGATAAAGACGTGATATACGGAGGCAAAAAGGAGAATTGTACCAAAGAATAGTGGTACCAAACTGCATATAGGTGTGAAGCATGGGTTTTAAATGTTGCAGCGAGGAAGACTCTGGAGGAAGTGGATAGGAGTGTTTGAGGGCCAATGTTGGTGTGAGTATTTTGTAGAAAATTCGCATCTTGGAGAATTAGAAAGTTTAGGAGCGTTGTTGAGATGATCCAGACATTAGAATGAAGCAAATTCAAATGTACAAAAGGGTGAAAAAATTGGGATAAAAAGGGGGGGAAAATGGGTTTTGAGTACTTGGGTTGGGACATCCAACGCTTTTGAAGGTGTTGATGGGATGGTGGGGGTAAGTGGGATTCAAGGGAAGGAAGGCTTACGGGATTGAGTCCTGGGGGTCGGAAGAACAGTGCCTACACTCCACCACGTTAAAACTCTAAAAGTTGGGTTAAAGGGGGTCATCGTAACTGTGAAGTCACAATTTCGGGGCAAACATGATTGGAGAATGATGATAAGTTTTCCTCTTTTTTGGATCCCCCTTCCCGGGGGGAAAAACCTGTTTTACAATTTTTTTAAATTATTTTAAAAAAATATAATAATAATAATTTTTATTATTATAATATTTTTAAATTTATAATTGCATTATTATAATTTATAAAAATGACGAAAATAATAATAATAATAAAATAATAAAATAATAATAATAACACAATATTTTTATTTTTATTATTAAAAATAATAAAAATGATTATTTTAATAAAAATAATTTATTATTTTTTTAAAAATTTTTAAAATTATAATTTTTTTTAAAAAATAATAAAATAATAAAAATAATAATAATAATAGAATAAAATAATAAAAATCATAATAATAAAATTTTATTATTTTTTTAAAAAAATTTTGCTATTATTATTAAATTTTATTATTATTTTTTTTAAAAAATTATTATTATTTTTTTTATTTTTATTATTTTATTTTTAAATTTTTTTCCCCCCATGGGGGCTTATCGGGTCGTACGTAAAAAAAATTAACACAGTCAAAACGTTTTTCCAATAAACTCCCCCCCCCCCCCCCCAGTCTGGATCTACTTACTAAATTCAGGGAAGCGCAAAACCCGTCAACTTCCACACGGGGGGGGGGAATGGGGGGAAAACGGGGGTTAAAACTAAAAAAAAGACCAAATCCCCTCTGATCAAAGCCCTTCACCCCCCCCTGAAAAGGGGGCATTATACATTCTGCAATTAAAATAAAAAAATTAATAATAAAATAATAATAATAATAAAAAATAATAAAAATAATAATAATAATAATAATAATAATAATAAAATATAATAATAATAATAATAATAATAATAATAATAACAAAATAAAAATAATAAAAATAATAATAATAATAATAAAATAATAATAATAACAAAAAAAATAAAAAAATAAAAATAATAATAATAAATAATAATAATAAAATAAAAATTTAAAAAATAATAATTAGTAAAAAACAAGGTTTGAAATCAAAAATTTTAAAAGAAAAGATCTAAATAAAATCAAAAAATAAAAAATTTAAGAAAGAAAAAAAAGAAAGGAATAAGGAAAACTAAGAAGAAGGAAGAATGGGGAAGGAAAATATTTATAGGGCAAAAATTTAAGGGGCAAAATTTCCCGGTTTTTTTGTTTAATAATTCCGTTTGTTTTGTGGTTGTTATTTTGGGGGTTTGGGGCACGTATGGAGGCCCGGGGGCCAGGGGTGGGGGAGGGGGTGGGGGGGGGGGTGGGAATGGGCCAAACCCCGGCTGGGAGCCGGGGGGGAGGACGGGGGAGGATGGAGGGCCGGGGCTAGAAGAGGGGGCGACGACCCCTTCCCTGCCCGGTCCCCCCCTTTACCCCCCGGCCCCCCCCCCTCTTTTCCCCCCCTCCTCGACCCCCTCCCCCTCAACCCCCTCCGTCCCGTTCTCGCGCAGGGGGAGGGGGGGAAGGGGGAGAGGGGGGGGGGTGGGGAAGGGGAAGTCGTCTCGTCCCCCCTCGAGGGCACTTTGGGTCATCCTCGGCCCTGGGGGCCCGGGGGTCAGCCGCTAGGAGCGTCGACGGGGAACAGAAATTTCCCGTCCTACGGCCTAGGGGGAATGTTTTGTGCGATCTCAACTTCGTCACCATCTGCTGATCACCCAGGTTCAACCTCTCCCTCCACCCACAAAATCCATTATCCGACCTCCAAAGAGCGGAAGGGGGGCACTGGCCTCCTCCCGATCAGCCCACACAGGGGACCTCAACACCGAATACCGCTGAAGTGGACGGGTCCCTCAACAATTTAATCACCAAAAACGCACGACTCCCAGCTGACCAATATTTTATTGTCCATAGCTTACCTCAGCTGCAACCCTCTCAGTACCAACTATTCCCCTTTATATTTAAGGGTTTAGCCTCATCCTCCCTTTTTGGAGGGGGGCCCCGCCCACTTCCCAAACGGACACCCCCACCAACCCCCACCCGCCCAATCAGCAGGGATGGGGGGGGGGGGGGCGGGGGTGGGAAGGGGGGGACCAAAGCCCCGGGGACTTGACACCCACCATGGGCCCTTAATTTATGGGGGGATTTTGTTTTTCGCGCTGGTGTTGGGGAACTCAGGGAACACATACTGCTTACCCCATCCCGGCCACTTCCCCTTTTACACCCTCATCCCACCCACTCTAAACCCCCCCTTTTCCCCCCCCCACGCCACCCACCAAAGGGGCCCACCACACCCACCCCCGACCTCCCACGGGGTTTGGGCACCCACCCACTCATTGACGAAGAAATTTAAAGCATGTGGGGGGGAACAATTCAAAACACCCAAAAAAATCCCCAGAACAATCCACAAATACACACAGTATCTCGGGGGAACACTTCACACAACTCACATTACCCAAATGAACAAGCACAACTCCCCCACTCGCAATAGGAACTTTAACGACGTTTCGGCAATTTGGGCTCCCGTTCCCCACCCAACTGACTCAAACCCCCTTTAACCATCCACAACCAACCCCTCATCTTCTATCCGTTCTAACTCTAGTTTTTTTCTTCCCTAATTCCATTCTCTTCTTGTTCTCTCCCTCCTCCTCCTTATTTTCTACTCCAACGTTTTTGACTTTTGCAGGGTTATCTTTGGGGGAAACATGGGTTTTTTCTCTCTTTTCCCTTTGACACATTTATTTTTCAAATTTCTCCAAACTCTTCCCAAACAGACTCGTTCCATCATTTCTTTCACTAACCCTTCTCTCTCTCTCTCTCTCTCTCTCTCTCTCTCTCTCTCTCTCTCCTCTCTCTCTCTCTCTTCTCTTCTCTCTGTCTCTCTTCTCTCTCTCTCTCTCTCTCTCTCTCTCTCTATCTATCTTCGTCTATCTAGGAAGCTCTGCTCCGTGTGTAGTTCCTCAAATGGTATCTGATCTAACTCTCCTTTACACGTACTCTTCCCTAGTTACATTCTTACAGTCTCCTTACCGGTAAAGTACACGACTTGATGATCATACCTCTGATCAGCTTTATACTGCCTCATTAGAGGTGTGAACCGGAGCTGGCCAGACTTGCTGGTTCATCCCACTCCTTCTCTCGTCTTGGTTCCTTATGTGTTGGTGGTTGTAGTTCTGCACATCACTGTCTCTAATAGCTTGGTTCTCTCCTCTGGTTCTTTCTGTCTCTGGTTCTCCCCTCTCTGTCACTGGTTCTTCTCTGCTCTGTTCTCCATGGTCTCCATGTCACTGGTTCCCCTGTTTGTGGTTTTCCATGTCTCTGGTTCTACATATTCCCTGTCAGTCCATGTCCCTAGATTCCTCTCCCTGTTCTACTTGTCTCTGTTTCCATGTCACTAATGTCTCGTGTCCTGGTTCTTCCTTCTGGTTCTCCAGTCTATTGTTCTCCATGTCCATGGTTCCCCATGTCCATGGTTCTCCATGTCCATGGTTTCCACCTCCATGATGTTCATCCATGTCCATTAGTTCTCCGTAGTTCTTGTTTCCCTCTTCTCGTTCTGTCATGTCCATGATTCTCCCTCTCATGGTTCACCATGTCCCATGGTTCTTCCTCTCCCTGGTTCTCCAGTCCATCTGTTCCAATGTTCATGGTTCCCCATGTCCACTGGTTTTCCAAGTCCATGGTTTCCATATCCCTGGTTCTCCATGTCATGGTCCTTCATGCCCATGTTCTAGTTCCATGGTTCTCATTCCATGGTCTCATGGTCCCTTTCTCCCTCTCCCTGTTTCTCTCTCTACATAGTTCTCTCCTGTCTTCTGGTTCTCCATGTCCCTGGTTCTTCTCTCACTGTTCTCCATGCCTCTGTTCTCCTGTCCATGGTCTCCCTTCAATGTTCTCCAAGTCCATGGCTCTCATGTCCCTGGTTCTCCCTCTCCATGGTTCTCCATGCTCATGTTCGCCATGTCCCCTTCTTTGTCTCATTCATGGCTCTCCATGTCCCTGGTTCTCACTGTCGATGATTTCCCTGTTCCTGGTTCTCCATCTCCATGGTTCTCGTTTCCATGCTCTCCATGTCCTGGTCTTCATGTCCATGGTTCTCCCCTCTCCATGGGTCTTCATGTCCATGGTTCTCCATGTCCACCTCCATGTCTCCCTCTCAATGGTTCTCCAAGTCCATGGGTTCTCCATATCCCTGGTTCTCCCTCTCATGGTTCTCCTGTTATCCTGGTTCTCCATCCCTGGTTCTCTTTCTCAATGGCTCTCCATGTCCCTGGTTCTCCCTCTCCATGGTTCTCCCCCTCCATGGCTCTCCATGTCCCTGGTTCTCCATGTCCATGGTTCTCCATGTCCATGGTTCTCCCTCTTCATGGTTATCCCTGTCTCTGGTTCTCCATGTCCTTGGTTCTCTTTCTCAATGGCTCTCCATGTCCCTGGTTCTCCCTCTCCATGGTTCCCCATGTCCATGGTTCTCCCGCTCCATAGTTCTCCCTGTCTCTGGTTCTCCCTCTGCATGCTTCTCCCTGTCCCACCATCAAGTGCTGGACACAGTATACACAACCGAGGAGGAGGTGAAGAGGCTACTAAGTGAGCTAGATACCTCAAAGGCGATAGGGCCAGATAACATCTCTCCATGGGTCCTGAGAGAGGGAGCAGAGGCGCTCTGTGTACCACTAACAACAATCTTCAACACATCTATCGAAACAGGGCGACTACCTGAGGTGTAGAAGATAGCAAATGTAGTAGCATGCAAAGTTACGGAGAAAATTTCAGGAGAAGAGTGGTCGAGCACCTAGAAAGGAATGAGGTTATTCATGACAACCAGCACGGTTTCAGTTAAGGGAAATCCTGTGTCACAAACCTACTGGAGTTCTATGACAGGGTGACAGCAGTACGACAAGAGAGAGAGAGGGGTGAGTAGATTGTATTTTCTTGGACTGTAAAGAGGCGTTCGAGACAGTTCCACCCAAGAGATTGATGCGAAAAGGTAGAGGACCAGGCAGGTATAACAGGGAAGGCACTGCAGTGGATCAGAGAATGCCTGGCAGGAAGAGAACAGCTAGTCAAGGTACGTGACAAGGTGTCAGAGTGAGCGCCGGTGACGAGCGGGATTTCACAGGGGTCGGTCCTACGAGCGGTGCTGTTTCTGGTATATGTGAATGACATGATGGAAGGGATAGACTCAGAAGTGCCCCTGTTTGCAAACGATAAAACTCTAATGAGGAGAATTCAATCGGATGAGAATCAGGTAGGACTACAAAGGGAACTGGACAGGTTGTAAGCCTGGTCCAGCAACTGGCTCCTAGAGTTTACCCCAAGTGTACAGTATAAAAAGAGGGGGGAAAGGGAGGACAAGGACAAATAAAGGCTAGGGCCAAAACTTTAAACTAAAAGGGAAACGTCTGGTAATAACAAAAATTTTCCCCCCCCCCGGGGAAAATAGCAAATGAAAATGCAAAAACAAAATTTGGGGGTGGTCAGCCTAAAAAAATAGGTTTTTCCGAAAACCCCGGTTTTAAAGGAAAATTGTTCAAAAATCGGGGTTCATCAGGGTACGCAGCCAAAAGGGGGGGGTTTTTTTTTTTATTGGGGCAAAAGCCCCCAAGTTGATAAAAAAAACCGGTTCAAAGGCCCGTAAGAAATTAGAGAAAAAGTGCAAGGTTGCAACAGATGGGGGCCCCGAGCTTTAAAGGGGGGAAATTCCTTTTTTAAGGAAAAAGAGGAAGGGAAATCGATGCCCCTTTTTGGGAAACAAAAAACAAGAGGAGTCCGGGGAATATAGGTAAAAGGGGCGGGAAGGGGAAGGGGCCAAAAAGGGCCCAGATTTTCCCCAAGGGGAACTCAGAAAAGGGGGGGAAGTTAAGGAAAAAGAGAAAAGTAATTAGTCCCAAAGATTAAAAATCAAAGGGAAAAAGGTTGGGGGAGTTTTTAAAAATTTGGGGCAATCCCAAAACTGGGGGGGGGAAACCAGGGCGGGGAAAATAGGGGCCCCTGGAAAGGAAAATTTTAAAACGAAAGGTGGGCCCCAACTGGATTCGACCTTAAAACCCCAGGTGGTAAAAATTAAGAAGTCAAAAAACAAAACCCAGCAAGGGTTTCCCCCGGGGGGAAGGGTCCCCGACCCCCTGGCAAAAGGGGGGGGGGACATTATACTGACAAAAAATGCTAGGGAAAACAGGACAAGCCACATGGATCAGAAAAATCCTTTTAAGTTTCTTCCCCACAACTTACCCCGGGGGGAACTTTTTGGAATATTTGGACAATCCTCTGTTTAAAAATTAAAACCTCGGGAAAAATGGGCTTCGTAAAAAAATTTCCAACTATGTTACCCTTAAACCCAAATTTTTAAAATTAATTCCCAACACCACCCCAGTACATTCCACATCATGGTTTCACCACTTCCCCGTCAAAAAATTCCTTTCTCCCAGGACACACCAATGGTAAAACTTTTCCCTGTTTTACATTCTTCCCCCGGGTTTACACTTCACTCTCCCTTTTTACACTTCTTTCCATGTTTACACTTCATTCTCCATGTTTCACTTCATCTCCCCGTTTACACTTCATCTCCCCCTGTTTACACTTCTTCCCCCGTTTACACTCATCCCCCCTTTTTCCTTCTCCTCCATGTTTACCTTCATCTCTCCATGTTTACACTTCATCTCCCCCAATTTTTACACTTCATCTCTCCTGTTTACACTTCATTTTCCCCCTGTTTACACCCCCCCCCCCCCCCCCCCCCCCCCCCCCCCCCCCCCCCCCCCCCCCCCCCCCCCCCCCCCCCCCCCCCCCCCCCCCCCCCCCCCCCCCCCCCCCCCCCCCCCCCCCCCCCCCCCCCCCCCCCCCCCCCCTTTCATCCCCCCTGTTTAAACTTCATTCCCCTGTTTAACTTCATCTCCCATGTTTCACTTCATCTCTCCAGTTTCATTCATTTTCCCTGTTTACATTCCTCTCCTGTTTAATTTCATCTCTCCCTGTTTACACTTCATCTCTCCCTGTTTACACTTCATCTCTCCATGTTTACACTTCATCTCTCCATGTTTCCCTTCATCTCCCCCTGTTTCACTCACCCTCCCCATGTTTAATTCATCCCCCCCTTTTAACTTCATTCTCCATGTTTACATTTTCATCTCTCCCTTTTTTTACACTTCATCTCTCCCTGTTTAACTTCATCCTCCCGGTTTACACTTCATCTCCCCATTTTCCCACTTATCTCCCATTTTAAAACACTCATCTTCCCTGTTTACATTTCATTCCCCATGTTTACACTTCATTTTCCCCATTTTTTAAACCCCTCCCCCCATGTTTACACTTCATTCCCTGTTTACACTTCATCCTCCGTTTACACTTCATCTCCATTTTTACACTTCATCTCTCATGTTTACATTCACTCTCCATGTTTCACTTCATCTCCCCATGTTTACATTCACTCTCCATTTTAACACTTCATCCCCGTTTACATTTACTCCCCATGTTTACACTTCTCTCTCCATGTTTACACTTTTTCTCCATTTTTACACTTCATCTCCCCTGTTTACACTTCATTTTTCCCATGTTTACATTATCTTCCATTTTTACATTTCATCTCCCACTTTTTATTTCATCTTATTTTTTAAATCCTCCCTGAGTATATCGTCAACCCAAAAAATTCACTTCCATCCATAAAAAAAATAAAAACCTTTTTTCTGTATTTAAAAAAAAATTTTCAGGCATTTTTCCCATTAAAACACAAAAATTTTTCTCTGGATTTTCTCTTCTCAAATTTTTTTCCCCTTTACCCCCCTCTCTTCGCTGAAAAAGCCTTCGTTTTCCTCTTTATATTAGTCCTACTTAATTCTCCTCCCTTTTTTCAACCTCTCTTTCATTTTCTCTCTTTTTTGGACTTTTTTAATTTGCTTTTTTATTTTTCCCCCGTTTCAGTTCTTATTTTATTTCCCCCATCCCCCCCCTTTCATTTTTGAAGCATTCCCCTCTCTCCTTGTTCCCTTCTTCTTTTGGCAGGAAAACCACCCCACGGGGGTGGGTTTTGTGGGAGTCCCACCACAGGGGTGGGTGGTGGGGGTCACCACCACACGGTGGTGGTCTTAGTGGGGGTCACCCACACGGTGGGTCGTGGTGGCTTCAAATTCACACCCCCAAGCATCAATGGCCGCGTTTAGGGTAATATACACTAATTGCGCCGGGCAAACTGCGCCCCGGCGAACCTGGCTCTCCCTTTAGGTGAATGATGATTAAGTCAAAATTTTTTGCCAGTGTGAAATGTTGCCGAGATATTGCAGACAAGGTCGCCATGCTGAACCTTACATCAACCCAAAATCGGGCGAGGGGGGGTGCCTTGATGTAGGGAAAGGGGCTCTAGATCCCTGGGGAATCAGAGCTGCTTCCCCTTTCCTTTGGTTTATATCTGACTGCCCATTCACTTCGCTTGTATCTGTCTCATGGGGAGGTATTTCAGGTGTCGGTGGTGGGTTAAAACATCAACTTATGCTGCCTCCTTTTGTCCTTCGTTAGCCTCAAATTTCTCTGTACTGTTTTTTCAGATTTCTAATGTTCCAACATCTCTTTCTATTATCCTTTTTCCCTTTATTAGAATAAATGTGGGGGAAAAGGGCTGCACTTCGACATTTTTTTGTTCTAACTTTTTTTAAAAATAGGGATTATTACATTTGCTCTTTTTTTCTAAAACTCTGGGAAGTGTGGCCATGACTTTTTGGGGTCTTAGCCGTGGTTCAGACAGGGCTTTTTTGCTCCCTCCTTTGAATTGGGTGAGGTCTTTTTCAGGTCCCGTTGCTTTCTGATTGATCACTTATTCAGTAATTTAAAAACAAAAGCACAATACCCGGGCTGGAACAACACACAAATAACCGCACATAGAGGAGGAGCTTACGACGACGTTTCGGTCCGACTTGGACCATTTACAAAATCACTTTGTAAATAATTTGTATTATTAGTAATTTTTTTTTTTATCTCCCCTCTATCATGTATATAGAATTTTCCAGTGAAAGAGACCAGTTTTTGCTCTGGTCTCTTCAAAAAACTTTGAGTCTGGCTATGGCCTCGCAAGCCCCTTCGATCGGTTGACAAGGCTTCACAGACTTCCTTTTATTTTTTAACGAGTTTTCTTTCTTCCCTTTTTTCAGTCATATTACGTGGTCATTTTTCTGTGGCTTTTTTCCAATATGACTGTCATCGTCTCGGTTTGACTTAAATTTCTTGTTATGTCATTTCAAAATGTCGTTTGCTTCTCTTTTCCCTGAGACGTCTTTCTGGCTCTTCCCCCCTTTTTTCCTTTATTTGCCCCCATTTTTGTTTTTTTTCCAGTTCTTTACTCCTTTGCATCTTTTTTTTTGTCATGGGGGACCACGAGCCACGTCTTTGTGTAGGGGGAAATTCTTTGCTTCCCCCGGGTACCTTTTCCATAAACACTTTTTTGATTTTCTTCATTTCCCCCTTTATGGGGGGTTGTGTGTGTGTGTGTGTGTGTGTGTGGTTGTGTGTGTGTGTCCACCTGTTGTGGGTGCAGGGGGCGATTCACGGTCTGGCCCTGCTCTTTCCCGTCGTACTTGGTTATCTCCCTATTATGAGTTTATCATGCCTCTTCATAAAGCTTGTATGGATTGCTGTGTGTGTGTGTGTTTTGTGTGTGTGTGTGTGTGTGTGTGGGGGGAGGGGGAGGGGGAGGGAGGTGGAAAAAGAATTCCTTTTCCCACCGTGAAATCAATTTTGACAACATTCAAAAGGGAACCCACGTTTTTTGCTACGGGGGTCTGTGTGAACCCGGTTCATACCACCTGTGTGTGTGTGTGTGTGTGTGTTGTGGTGTGTGTGTGTGGTGTGTGTGTGTGCGGTGCGTGTGTGTGTGTGTGTGGTGTGTGTGTGTGTGTCCCCTACCCGTACCCCCGGTTTCTTTTGAGGGGGTTGAGTTACAGTCCGGCTCCCCCTCCGGTCCCCTTTCCTTTTTAGTTCTAAAAGCGGTCCGCACTGTCCCATCCCTCAGGGCAATGTCGTACCCCACAATGAAGCTGTGTATAAATTGTTTCCCACTTCCTCGTCCAAATCATTCCCCCCCGGAAACCCCTATTTTTCGTTTCTGACGATATACCCATGTTCTTCCCAAAAAAAAAACATTATCATAAAATACAACAAACACAACACCAAAACACACACACACAACACACACACCACACACACACCACACCAACACAACAAAAGGGGCACAGTTAAAAAAATCAATACAGATGAATCAAGGGTTTGGAAAATATTTCTTCAGCCCCAAGTGTCAGAAGTGGAATAGTTTGGGGAAATGGTGTGATTGAGGGGAATCCCAAAATAGATTTTAAACAAGGGGTTTAAAAGCTTATGGAGCGGAGGGTGACCTAGTAGGGCCAGTACGGGGGCCCGGACTGTGAATCGACCCCGCAACCACAACTAGGCAGTACACAAGTTTTTTCGAAAATTCCCTTCGCAAAGAATTTTCTGTTAATTTATGTCATTTTCCCTTTTTTTTTTTTGAAAAAAAAAAACCTGAATTTTTGGGAAAGAAATTCACAATTTTAATAAAGCAAAAAATTTTTTTGGGGGGAGGTAAAATATTTTTTTTTTTGGGGGGGGGGGGGGGGAAAAAATTAGGGTTTTTTTTTTTTTGGGGGGGGGCAAAGCAAAATGATTGGGAAAAAAAATTTTTCATTTAGGAAAACCCCCGAATCTTGACGTTTACGTACCCCCCGCGAACTTGATTTTATGGGCCACGAATCAATTGCGTTTATGGACCGCGACTGTTAAAGGGGGGGACGAGGGTGGTCCAGTTTATGGCCATTTGGGTAGTGTTGCATTGTTTATATGAATTTTTTAAAATATATATATATATATATATATATATAATATATATATATATTATATATAAATATATATTAAATATATAAATAGTCAAAAAAGCGGCTGGGGGGGTGTATCCGGTTTTAGGGGGTGCAGCTGGGCGGGGTATCCGTTTAGGGGGGGGCGGCTGGC
>NC_069400.1:117207462-117246728 GCF_026875155.1 Cherax quadricarinatus | reverse complement strand
TCCCTAAAAACCACATTTAAAATTTTCCGGGTATATTTAGTAAAATTTTTTTTATTTTTTTTATTTTTAATTGTTTTAAAAAAATTTCCCCCCATGGGATTTTTGGCCCCCCCCCGGAAAAGAAAAACTTTCACCAGCCCTTTACTCCGGGGTTCCAAAACGGGGTTTATGGCCAGAAGGGTGGGTTTAAAAATAATTTTTTTTTTAAGTGCCTTCCCCTCTAACAAGAGATAAAAAAAAGCCCCTTTTAAAGCAATGTACCCCCCATAAAAATTAAAATTTCCCAGGGCCGGTTTCCCCCCTGGGGGGGCCCGCGGTTAAAAAAACTTTCCCATAATTCCCCAAACACCGTTTCCAAGGGGGTAAAAAAAAACCCCATTTTTTTTATCATCAAAAACCCAAACACACTACTCCCTCCCAAATTGGGCGGAAAGCCCCCGGGTTTCCGAGCCCTTTCTTTTACGCCCCCCCCGACAAAAAAACCCTTTTTCCTTTCCCCCAAAAAAAAATTTTAAGAACCCCCAACCCCCTTTTCCCCCCCAACCTTTCCTGGGAAAAAAACCCCTCCCCCCGCCTTCCTTCCATACAACTGATACACTCTTAAAAAGTCACTCGGGTTTCGTTCCTTTCCTTCTTTCAGGGTCCAAACCCCCCTCAAAAACCCTTCCTCAGCCCTCAAAAAGTTTTGGTAACCCGCACCTCCTCCTAACTTCCAAACTACAATTCTCTGCATTTATTCACCCCCCAAACATTGCCCCCCAAAAGCCCATCTCAACTGCCTCCAGCCTTCCCCTCGCGGGCAACTTTCATCCCCCATGCAAAAACCCCCATAAAAGAGCTTTGGTTTTAAATTTTATTCCCCTACTTTCCCCCTTTCCCCCAAAGGGACAAAGTTCTTTGTCTCCCCAACCCCTTTAATTGACCACTCACCCTTTTTTCCCCTCATAAATTTTATGTTTTCCCCTATCTTTCAAGCCCACCGCTGAAAACGCCCACTCCCAAATATCTGAATACATTCACCTCCCCCAAAAACTCTTTTCCCTCCTAATCGATACCCAATCTTTAATCCCTTTATCTTTTTATCCTCAAAAAACCTTACTTTTTTCCGAAAATTCACTTTTTAATTTTTTTTCTTTTGCCACCCTCCCAAATTCATCCACCAACTCTGAAAACTTTCTTCAAAAATTCCCAAGACAAGTGTCTCAGCAAAGAGCAACTGTGACAACCCCCACTTTAAGTGTTTTTTTTTAACTTTTAATTTCCACCCCTCTTCCCAAGGGCCCCGCTTTTAAAACTTCTCTTAAAACCCCATTTTTTAAATATATTAAACAACCACGGTGACATCAACTTCCTTGCCCTAACCCTACTTTTACTGGGAAAAATTAATTTTCCCCTTTTTCCCTTTCATACCCCCTAACTTGAGCCTCATATCCTCTTTAAAAACTCTTCACTGTTTTTCAGAAAACCCTACCTCCTAACCATAAATCTCCCCCACATTCCCCCCCTATCCATCCTGCCCTACGTCTTTTCCAAATCCAAAAATGCCCACAAAGACCTCTTTAGCCTTATCTAAATACAGGGGCCCCCCCGCATCCCGACGCTTTCACAAAACTTTTTAATCCGCTTTAACCACTCGTTTTTTTAATCGAAAAAAATTTTCCCCCTCGCATACCGCTCAAAAACCCCTAAACCGTTTTTCCCGTCCGAGACGCTTTTCAATTGCGCCCTTAGCCAGCCCCCACATGTCCCGCCGGGGGCCTTTGTTTACCACCCAAGCCCCCCCGGGGAAAACCCCCAAGGGCATACAATGGTTCATTTCGTATTAAAACATTTGTTTTTGGGGGATTTTTTCTGGAAAAAATAAGGGGGACCATGGGCCCCAAAAAAGCTTTTTGTGCCAATTTTTACAGAAATTAAAGGGGGGGAAAATTTTACTATAAAATTAAAAAAAAAGATCATTGAAAATTTATAAAAAGTGGAGTGGGGGTGTTCCCGAGCGGGCCGGGTTTGTAAAAATAAACCCCCAATAAACCCTCGCTACTTTTGGTGGTACAGTTGCTGCTGTTTGCGCTCCCACTGTCAGCTGCTGCTTTTTGGCTGTACCACCGTCAGCTGCTGCTGGTACCGTCTGCTGCTGCTGTAGAAACGTTGTTTGCGCTGTAGCAGGGTCAGCTGCTGCTGGCTGTAACCCCCGTAAGTTTGCTCCCTTAGTCCCGGGCCCTGCTGCTGTTTTAGCATCGTCTGCTGCGTTTGTACACGGGTCAGCTGCTGCTGCGCTGTGCCCATGTCAGCTGCTGCGCTGCGAACCCACGGGTCAGCTGCTGCTGTTGCGTAGCACCTTTGTTGGTGTGGCTTTTTGAGAATACCAAAAAACAATTAACCCAGAGGGATTTTGCCCCCCAGGAAAACCCAAAAAAAAGGGTTCAGTTAATCGAAGACAAAAAAAAATTTTCCATTGGGGCCCTTTAAATTTGTCCCCCAGGTTTGAAACCCCCACCCAGTGACAAACACCCAGGGGAAAAAAAAAAAATGCCGGGGAACTAGTGCTCATATTGGTGAATTTAAAGCCGAAAAGGGTTTGGGTTTGAAGTTTTAAAAGAATCGAATTGGCTTAAAACAGTGTGAAAAGGCCTGTTCGGAAGAAAATGCCAAACGGGACCTACAGAAACTCGGGAAAAAAAAAGGCACTCCCAGGACACAGTTTTCTCATCAGTCATTGCTGCATCTTCCCAAAAAAGGGAAGTGTTTAATTTTTTCTTTTATTTTGTAGAGTAGTACATGGCCCCAATATATATTTTGCATGTACCCACTCTACTAGGGTGCATGTATCCTTCTCTTTGTGTGTAGGGAAAAAAATATATTTCATGTGGAAAAAATTTTTTTTTTAAACTTTTGGGTGTCTTTTCACGGAAATTTAATTTTTGAATTTTCCCTTATTTCTTATGGGGAAAAAATTTATTCGCAACCAATCATTTCGCATAACAATGGCACTCTTGAAAGGATTTAAAATCGCTTTGCGGGGGTTCCCCTGTACGGGTTTACTTACTTTTTTTAAATGTAAAAAAACCCGGTCCCCACACCCCCTAAACCCTTTTCCCAAAGCCTCCTTTTCATCGCTATCCCTTTTCCCCCGTCTTCCCCTTTTAAATTTTTTAAATAATAACTTACCTTTTTCCCTTTAAACCCTATACTCAACAGGGCTTATTTTCCCCCATAATTTTTGCACTCTCTTTTGTCCCCTTTGCCTTTATTCAAAGGAACTATGCTGCTTCTGCCAATCCCCAGGTACCTTACCCTCTTCCCTACATTTTTTAAAAAATTTAAAAAACCACTCCAAAACTAAATCCACACCCGCTTTTTTAAAATTTCTTTCTTTTCCCATCAAACCTGGTGCCTTTCCCCCCTTTCATTTTACCTTTCGCCTCACGAACTTCCCCCCACTCCCAAAAACTGGCTTTCCCCATCCTACAAGTGTTTTTTCCCCCCTTGCCCTATACACGAAAACACAGCTTTCCCCATCTTCATAAACATTTAACAATTCCTCAAAAAATTCCCTCCCATCTTCCCCAAACCCAACCCCTCCATTTAATAACTCTCCTCTTTCCCATTTTTAACTACAAACCAATTTTTTCTCTAGGGTTCCTTAACTTGTTAATCGCAGTGAAGAACTAAAGGGGAAAAAAATTTTAGTTTTCGGGGATAACCCCCCTATGGGGAAAATGGATTGAGAGATAAAAGGGGGGAAGATAGAACAGACAAAGGGGGAAAAAGTTTGGGATTTTGTTCAGGGGATTTGTGGAAAAAAAAAAGTTTTCTTGGAAAGGCCAAAAAAAGGGGAAAAAATTTTCAGAGTTTCAGTGGTACCAAAAACTTTTAAAAGTTAAGAGGATATGGGTTTTAAAAATATTTAACAAAAAAGGAGGCCTGAGATAGTAAAAATGTCAAATTTTGTGGGGGAAAAATTTTTTGCCCAAAAAAAATTTAAGTGTAGATGGGGATTGGAGGGGAAAATTTTTTATGAAAATTTTTAAATGTTGAAGATAGGGAATGTTTTAATTTTTGTTTCTTGGGGAGAGAGATAAACATCTTGTGGGGGTGAGGGGGGGGTCAGTTTTGGTGTTTGGGAGGTGCCTTTTAGGAAGTTGGTAGAAGAAAAGGGAGGTTTTAAAAAACTGGGATTTAAGGGAAAAGAAAAAATGTTAAAAGGGTGGGGATTTTTTAAAATTTGGTGGGAAAAAGGGAAGGTCCAGGGATTTGGGGAGGGAATGCATTTCCTTTTATAAAGGCAAAGGGGACAAAAAAAGTTTTTAAAAAAAAATAGAGGAATAAGCCTGGGTTTAGTATACATGGTAAAGTGTATGGTAGAGTTATTTTTTGAAAAATTAAGAGCATTATGAACAAGGTTTTGGAAGGGGATGGGGTGTGGGACCAAGTGTTTTTCCAAAGAAGCATAAGGTGAAAAATTTTTTAAATAAGGAAAAAGAATTTTTTGCATTTATGAATTTTGGGGGAAAAAGGGATATGAAAAGGGTTTGATAGGAGAGCAATGGTGGGCAGATGTTGGGAAAAATTTTTGGAATAAAGGGGGTAGGTCACTTAAAACATTTTAAGTTTCTTGAGGATAGTGAGGCTCAGGTTAGATTATGTAGAGAGAGTGGAGATTATTTCCCAGTAAAAGTAGGTTTTAAACAGGGATGTGTGATGTCATCACGGTTGTTCAATATATTTAAAGATGGAATTGTAAGAGAAGTGAATGCTCGAGTGATGGCAAGAGGTGTGGGATTAAGAGATAAGGAATTTAACACTAAGTGGGAGTTGTCAAAGATACTTTTTGCAGATGACACTGTGCTTTAGGGAGATTCAAAAGAGAAGTTGCAGAGGCTGGTGAACGAGTTAGGAAGGGTATGTTAAAGAAGGAAATTAAGAATGAACGTAGGAAAGAGCAAGGTGATGAACATAAAAAATTTAGGTAATGAAAGATTGGATATCAGACTGGAGGGAGGGAGTATGGAGGAAGTGAATGTATTCGAATATTTGGGAGTGGACTTGTCAGCAGGTGGGTCTATGAAAGACAAGGCAAATCATAGAATTGATGAGGGGAAAAAGTAAGTGGAGTACCATGGAGTCTGTGGAGACAAAGAATGTCATCTACAGAAGCAAAAGAGGAGAACATATGAGAGTATAGTGGTACCAATGCTCCTATATGGGTTTGAAGCATTGGGCAGAGAATGTTGCAACAAGGAGAAGGCTGGAGGCAGTAGAAATGTCGTGCCTGAAGGCAATATGTGGTGTGAATACAATGAGCAGAGAAATCTGTATCTTGGAGATTAGGAGGAGGTGCAGAGTTTCTAAAAGTATTATCCAGAGGGCAGAGGAAGGGTTGTTGAGGTGGTTTGGAACTTTAGAGAGGTAGACTCCTGGCTCAGTAGTAGTAGCTTCTGGAATTGAAGAAAATAATAAAGTGGTGCAGAATAATTTAGAGCCAGCATTGGATGTAAGTGTGGATAGTAAGGACAGAGGTAGGTAGGTAGGAAGATTCTTCTAACATTGCAGATTTACAAACTCCATCTCTTAGACCTTCAGGCAGGGTAGTAAAAACCACCAGATTGGCTCAACTTGTAATCATGAAGGTTATGCTTTCATTACAAGTTTGTGCTTGACTCAGCTGCCTTACAGCCATAAGGGTGATCTGCCCTTATGACATTTAGTGCTATGTCTCCAGCAATTCAATATAATTAGGTATTCCAGAGTAAACTGTTACTTATATACATCAATATGTGTTGGGTCCCATAGTCCCATAACAATTATACTGTAACTGCATTTTTTTATTATAATGCAATTTATAAGAGAGGGAATGTTGGGTATTGAGAAATGAAATGTAATTCTATATCATTTATACTTCTGGCTAGGGTTATAACATCTGCTGTTGTATTGTTATTTCCACCAGTAATAAACCAGCCATGAGTTACTTCAGCTTCTGATTCTCCTCAATTATAAACAGTTCCCCTTTACAATTACAGTATTCTTTTTCTTCAGTGGGGTGTGTCTTGTCTGGAAGCTGAGTTAGTGATCATTCTTACAGCAAGTTTTTGGCCTAAAGGCCATTGTAATGTGCATGGGGATCTACATATGTGTTTAGGCCACTGTATATGTGCATGGGGATCTACAAACAACAAAATCACCTTCAAGTGATTTGTTGTTGTATTATCCCTATGCACATAATACATACATGAAGTAAGGATAGATTGAGTAATACAGACTGACTAATGATGTTTGAGGTACATAATAAAATTTTTTGAAAGTATGCTCACAATTTCTTAAATTATCTTAGCTATGTGCTGGATTTTTTTTTTTTTCAACAAACCGGCCGTATCCCACCGAGGCAGGGTGGCCAAAAAGAAAAAACAAAAGTTTCTCTTTTCAAATTTAATAATTTATACAGGAGAAGGGTTACTAGCCCCTTGCTCCCGGCATTTTAGTCGCCTCTTACAACACGCATGGCTTACGGAGAAGAATTCTGTTCCACTTCCCCATGGAGATAAGAGGAAATAAACAAGAATAAGAGTAGAAAGAAAATAGAAGAAAAACCCAGAGGGGTGTGTATTATGTGCTTGTACATGTATGTGTAGTGTGACCTAAGTGTAAGTAGAAGTAGCAAGACCTACCTGAAATCTTGCATGTTCATGAGACAAGAAAAAAGACACCAGCAATCCTACCATCATGTAAAACAATTACAGGCTTTCGTTTTACACTCACTTGGCAGGACGGTAGTACCTCCCTGGGCGGTTGCTGTCTACCAACCTACTACCTAGGCTATGTGCTGGATGTGAGCATTAAATTTTTGTTTGATGTTCAGGTATATGCTGAAGAATTTTCTCTTCCCTTATCTTTCAATACATGTATTATTAACTTTCATGTTCAAATGAATATTTAAGCTTTGTTCCCATACAACCATGTAGTAGGTTTTATCAATACTAAGTGAGAATTTTTGGTTGTCATCCAAGTAGATATCTTTATAATGAGTCCAGATTTGAGATGACAAAGTTTGTCTTCTACAAACAGAACTGGGAGGCAGCAGGTTGGTTACTGATATGGATGATAAATGAAAGAAGGTCTAGAATGCTGCCCTGTGGCACCCCTACATTAGGCTGGATTGATGTCATTAATGGCAATATGTTAGCATCTGTTATTATGGTAGAACTTGATGTATGTGAGACCATCTACTTTATTGTATATTGTCATCTACTGTATCAAAAACTTTCTCTGATCAGCAAAAAGACCCACTGAATACCTATTATTTTCAAGATGAGTAATTAAAGTCAAGCATTTTTACTGCATCATTCATGCTTACTTCCTGGCCTGAAATCATTCCTCCTTGACCCAAGCAACAATTTCTTAAAAATTCTCTCCATTTCTTCAATTACTCTAAGTTTCTTATTCAGTACCTAACTTCTTTCACTCATAAAATATGGATATACAAGGGTTGGACAAAATAATAAGTCATTATTTAGTCATTCAAACTGTCAAATAACTAAATAATAAATTTTAATGTGTTAAATGTGTTCTCTCCCAAGAAATAATGCACAATTCACACTGCTAGAGTTGTTCAAAACTGGCATGAAGAACATGAAAGTGAAGTTGAACACTTGGATGGACCCCCACAATTCTTCTTCTTTCAACAAACTGACCATATCCCACCGAGGCAGGGTGGCTCAAAAGTAAAAACGTAAGTTTCTCCTTTTAAATTTAGTAATATATACAGAAGGGGTTATGAGCCCCTTCAATTATCGGATCTAAATATTATCAAGCTCTGTGGGGTCAATTGGAACATCAAGTCAGGAACCAATTTTTTCCCTTGGAAAAGTAGAGAAGGTTTTGCTTGGGAATGGCTCAAAGTTCCCCTGGATACTGTTCATGTGCTATACAGGAGGGCCCCTGCTTATACGGCAGGTTAGGTTCCAGGCTACTGCTGTAAAATGAAAATCGCTGTAAGGTGAAACAGCCTTTTTTTTCACTCCCAAATGCATATGTCTGATAACATGTTTACACTATCATAAATTAAATGAGCAATAGATCTAGGCCTAAAAAATACGTATACAGTACACACAATATCTTACCTAAAATATTTTTGTCTTTAGCTTATAGTGAGTGGTGAATATATTTATTGTATGAAGTCTGAATAAATGAAGAATGGATATACTAATTAAAAACCACTGCATTAATGAAAAGCTGTAAAGCAAAGCACTGTAAAACAGGGCTGCCTGGATGAATCAATTCCTCGATGAACTGGTGCCGTTTTAGCTGCAAATGGAAGACCCAGTCCAAATTGAAAACAAAAAGTTACATAACAAGGTGTTCAGATCATTTTGTCCAATAACTATATTTATTTGTTTTCCTTATCTTTTTTTTTATAAAACACTTTTTTTTTTTAATTTCAGTAAAATATTTTAAAAAGTCGTCACCCATTCTTCATTTGCTCTTTTTTTGGGGCCCTTTCATCAATTTTTATTACCTTATCTCTACTTTCCATATCCTAACATTTTAGCCTTTATCACATTTTCTACATAATTATAACACTTGTAAGTGATCCTGCAACATTAATTCTAAGGCATAGAAACATTTGTGGATGTTTTTTTCAAGGTCACCTATACAGGAAGGAGTGTTACCTGATTTTATGAATAAATTATTAAAACATGTCAATATATATTTATAATATCAAAGAATGCATAATACTAAATTAAATAACATGCCTGCATGAGAAGGGCATGGCCATTATGTATAGGATTTCGCAACTGGAAAGCAAAAACTGCATCAGAACCCATTTGTCGGAATTTGGCACGAAGCTCCATAGGTGTTAAACGGTATTCATCTAAACCATCATTCCACCTGTTGGAAAAGGAATAAAACAAACCATCAATTCACATATAGACAAATTAATGATCCATTTAATGATAACACCATTTAAAAAATCTGAATACTGTACCACTTTCTCAGTACAGTGAAACCTTGATTTAACAAACTAACAGTGGGGAAGGGGTGTCTATTAGTGTTGATTGTCCATTAAATCCAAGTGATGAGATTGTTATTCCATTACTGAAACAACACTGAATAATTCTGGATTTAAAGAGCTTTGTCTGTTAAATCTGACAAATTTACCACACGAACAGATAATTCTGGATTTAATGGACTTTGTTCAGTAAATCTGAAATCAATTTGTCCAGTGAATCTAATTCTTTCTTTCTTTCAACACACCGGCTGTATCCCACCAAGGCAGGGTGGCCCAAAAAGAAAAACGAAAGTTTCTCTTTTAAATTTAGTAATTTATACGGGAGAAGGGGTTACAAGCCCCTTGCTCCCAGCATTTTAGTCATCTCTTACAACACACATGGCTTATGGAGGAAGATTCTGTTCCACTTCCCATGGAGATAAGAGGAAAATAAACAAGAACAAGAACTAGAAAAAAAATAGAAGAATACCCAGAGGGGTGTGTATATATATGTTTGTACATGTATGTTATAGAGTGACCTAAGTGCAAGTAGAGTAGCGAGACATACCTGAAATCTTGCATGTTTATGAGACAGACAAAAGACACCAGCAATCCTACCATCATGTAAAACAATTACAGGTTTTCGTGTACACTCACTACCTACTACTAGGAGTGAACCTAATTAACAGGTAATAATTTGGAATTTAACAAATTTTGTTCAATGTTTCCTGGCCACAGATTTTTTCCATTTAATCCAAAATCCATTAAATTGCAGTCCTTAAATTGAGGTTTCACTGTATTAATCTAGAGAGGTACTAGTATAGGTAGATTAGTAAAATGCAACTGTATAAGTTAGTACAGTACAGTACTAAGTAGTAGAATAGTAGACATCAACCACCAGTGAAACATCTAATTAACAGACCCCCATTTAATGGATTTCAGAAATTCCTGACAACAAATTGGCTGGACAAACATTTGAATGATCAAGCAAAATGGAAAAAGTCCATAATTCCAGATTTTATCTGTAGCTTTCAAACATGTTATCTGCTGCCACTTTAGGCTTCAGCTCAACTGTTTGGGTCTGGTACCACCTCCTCACACCTGGAAAAAAAACTAATACCAGGTGGGTTCATGTGGTGCATCATGGGGTAAACAATGCCTCACTAGCACCTGTAAATAATACAACCAGAACCTATTTGTCCCATCCCTACCAGCAAACAGGGTGTGAAGCTGGCAGAAAGATGCCTTATTCTATCCCCCAAAAATCTAACAATATGACTTGTTTCCATGTTTTAATGACCCTCAAATATTTGTTGTATCATCAGATTTTCTTGCATATGGTCTTTACCCTTTCAGGGTCCAGACCCCCAATCTGAAATTTGTCCACAAGGTCTTATGACAAGTAAGCAACTCTAAGTTACGATTTGTTTTATAAAATCAAAACAACTATTACAGTTACACTTCAGTGACTGAAAAGCAAGCTCTGGAAATTCTTGTCCTAAATTCACTGAATGATGAAGTGTAAAAGCATTAAGCATTTGTTGAATACAAATTTGCAAATCTGATATTATCTTGGTTAAGTACCTTGTCATATATCTGAAGTGACGGGGAGGGAGTAGCTGGAGGGTAAGAACAATTGGGAGAAAACACTGCTTTTTCTGCCCAAATTTCTAGCAAGAGAGTTCTCAGTGATGGCAACAAATATGACCGAGTGGAAATTCTTGCATCATAATGCTTTTCACAGCATATTAGATTTATGTGAATCCTCTTTACATGAATTTTGGAAAAAATTGGGTAACAATTTAAATTTACAGCTTTTTTACATCTGGCAGTGGCATATCGTTTTACTCTGCAAAAGGGCAAAAAATAATACTGAAAAGTCAATGCTGCAAATTCCAAGGACTGATTTTTCAAATTGTAAATGCTCTTATCTAACAAGTTTCTGGTTTAAATTCGCTGAAACATAAATATCAAATATGCAGAATGCTATAAAATTAAATAATATTAACTAAACAAAGACATACTATAATTTTGAAGGTAAGATGTTATTAGAGTAATCAATGTTTACTTTGCTTATGAATATACATTACTGCTGAAAAGTCTATGATGTAAAATGCTATAAATATATAGAAATGGTAAGGTTATATTCAACAAACCTATATATATATGAATTCTTAAAAATTTCTACATCCTTTTAATTTTCGATTCTAATTTCGGCAGCATTTGTATTTTTACCACTACTACTATATCAACCCCCCATTTTTTTTTTAGCAACTCTGTTCCTTATCCCTATTGATTTAGTTTCTTCAAATGCTGCCTCATTTATTAAACATTTCTCATCAGAGGTCCATGATTTCTCAACCTTCCATCAGCAAATAAAAGTAAAAGTTTTTATGAGATAACTAAAGAGGTTTCTACAAAAGGTGCCTGATTAGCCAGGTTGTCACAGTATAGGTTTGAAGGTCACCAGTAGCAAAAGACTGAATAGTCAGACAGTGTTACGAGTATGGCCATACCCGTTTTATTTTATAATAGAATATGCTCCTTTATTTTATAATATATATGCTAATGTTAATATTGTATTGTATTATGTTTTGTTAGCAGTTCTTAATATTTCCATGTAGTGGGAAACCACTAGGTTTAAGTGCCGGTTAGCAGTTCAGGTACTGAGGTCTCCCTCAGTCACTTGACCAACGTGACGTCGGCTTACCACTCAGTGGTACCGGCAGTAGGTTCACCGCCCTCGCTCAGAGAGGTTCACTACTCTTACTGAGTAGGTTCTCAGCCCTTGCTCAGAGCAGGTTCACTACTCTTACTGAGTACGTTCACCACCCTTGCTCTGAGTAGGTTCACTACCCAGAGTAGCTTTACAGCACTCACTGAGAGCAGGTCCTTCACACTCACTCTGACTAGCGCTCTCACTCTCACTCTCATGTCAAGTTCTCTCTTGTGGTCGTTTTTCTTTCGTGATTGAGTTCCTTTCTTAAGCTTGTCACTTTCGAGTTATTTATACTCTGGTAAATTAATCTTTCAGGGGACTGAATAAGCCTTGTTGGCCTTGATGTTAATTTGTGGTCTAAGCTATTCTTAGTCATGTTGGATGGATATGAGACTAAGTCCGTCACTTACGAGTTCTTGTATACTCTGAATTGATAGTTCAGATAAGTCTTTATAAGCATTGTAAGTTACTTTGTGGCTAGGTCTTAATAACCCTTATAGGTGCATTTTATTTGTGATTTTAGTACAGAGCTCAACCTCAAGAGGTTCATTTATTCATATCAATGTACTAGTATGTACCAAGAGAAATATAAGAGTTAAACTCCTTATTTTATGTTAATCATAACATATCATACATTAAGCTAAAACTCTACTAGTAAAGATTTTAAGTTTTAGTTATTTGTTTCGTAATCCTGAATTCTTAAGTTATTGTTGCAAAACCGTAAACAGGCCATATGTTCAATAAGAATGCTACCTTAACACACTACCATAACATTGGAGAAGGTTAAGAAGAAGAGTTTTGTAACAAATGGGATGCCTGTCCGGGAGGAGTTTGATCCAAGGAAAAGGAGATGATTAATTATTATTATTATTATTATAATCAAAAAGAAGCGCTAAGCCACAAGGACTATACAGCGCTGCAGGGCAGGAAGGAAGCGAGGGCATCAGGTGGCAAAAGGGAGATGGATGAGTAATAGGTTACGGATAACAGCGGGGCAGTGGATGGTGAAAGGGTAAAGGGCAGCAAGAGACTGAACTAGAAAGGGCTGAAGGGAGTGCGAAAAGTATCATCAGAGTTTGTGGAGTAAATCAGTCGTTGTCAAGAAGTCAATGAGAGAGTCAGGATTAAAGGAGGGTCCATCAGCAAGAAGGGAAGGTAAAGGAGAGTAGTAGAACGAAGACGACGTTGGAGGTAAATTCTGCGTTGCTCGTTGATAGAGAGGGCATCTAACAGAATGTGGTTAATCGATACTGGAACTTGACACTGCTCACAGAGAGGAAAAAGGGTGCCTCTCCAGAGATACCCATGAGTAAGACGAGTGTGACCAATGCGAAGGCGGGAGAGAGTGGTCTCCCAACCTCGGCACTGATGACAAGAAGACGGCCATTTAACCTATGCTCGGTTTAATAGAATGAAGTTGTTACCGAGCAGAGTTGACCAACGTTGTTGCCAACGGGTGCGAAGGGGGGTAGCTATTGCAGCAAAATAGTCCAGAAAGGGAACACCTCGATAGGAAATTGGTAGGTCATGTACTGCTGCCCGCGCCGCAGCATGTCTGCCTGTTCATTGCCCTGAACGTCGACATGACCAGGGACCCAACAAAAAACATATCTTTATGTTGGTAGAGGATACGGCGTACCCAAAAGTTGGATACGGAGAACTAGGGGATGAGATGTATAAAAATTTTTCGTATAGCCTGTAGAGCACTAAGGGAGTCTGAGACTACTACAAATGATGACACAGGCATAGATGCAATACGAATAAGTGCTGCAAGAATGGCACACAGTTCAGCAAAAAAAAAATGCTAGCTAAATAGTAAATGTCCCCGCACGACGCTGCCCGGAAACACGCTGCGAATTTCCGACGCCGTCTGAAGACTTAGAGCCTTCTTTTACACAGAGGTGGCATGAGAATGGGAGTGGAAGTGATCAAGAAAAAGAGAGCGGGAAGCCACCGTAGGCAGTTGAGCTTTCGAGCAAGGGAGTGAGAAAGAACAGACCCGAACAGCTGGAACTTCCCAGGAGGGTGGGGAAAAGTGAGATGCTACATGAACATATAAAGGTGGTAACTGAAGGGAAGACAAGAGTGAATGTAGGCAAAGAGAAAAGGGACGGAGCAAACAGGGGCGGCGAACGAATAAAGAATGTCTACTAATATCGGTGACCATTCTAAAAATGGAAGGATTGTGTAGATCGTGAGAGCGTACATAGTAGCGAAGGCAATGGGCATCAGGGGCGATCAGACAAGGATGGAACATTCGCTTCTGTATAGAGGCTCTCAACAGGGGAAGAGCGAAAAGCCCCAAGGCACAAACGTAATCCTTGGTGATGGATAGATTTTAAGGTTTAGAGAGAGTAGCAGGAGAGGCCGCGGAATAAATCTGGTCACCATAATCGAGTTTTGATAAAACAAGGGCTGAATGTAGGCGAAGCAGATTTTCGACGATCAGCTCCCAGGAAAGATGAGCAAGGGTTTTAAGAAGGTTTACCCGGGCTGTGACAAGTTCCCTTTCAGAGAGGTTATGTGAGGTTTCCAGGATAACCGACGGTCAAAGAGAAGGCCTAGAAACCTGACTATCACGTTCGGGATACGGGAGCCATAGAGATACAAAGGATGATCGGAGACAACAGAGCATCTAGTGAAAGTAATTTGGCGAGTTTTGGTACTTGAAAATTTAAACCCATGCGTGGGGCCCAAGTGGAAACACGGTCGACCGCATGCTGGGAGAAAACTGCAATAAGATGACAGTCAGCGCCTGCACAAGCAATAGCGAAGTCCATCAACATAGAGTGATGACCAAATATTGGGTGGAAGAACAGAGGACAAATCATTTATAGCAAGGAGAAAAAGTGTTGTGCTTAGAACACATCCCTGAGGGACACCTTCAGCTTGGACGAAGTCCGGGGAAAGAACATTATTGACTCAACCGGAAATGTCTGTCATTTAAAAAGTTCTTAAGGAAGGATGGTAGATTGCCTCGGAGGCCTAAGGAAATGGGCCGGGGCCAAAATATTATACTTCCAAGTTGTGTCATATGCTTCTCAAGGTCAAAAAATATGGCAATAACTGAGTGATTATTCGCAAAGGCATTACGAACATACGTATCCAAGCGTAGTAAGGGGTCTATGGTAGAATGACCCTTACGAAAGGCCATATGAACTAGCGGGAGACGTTGTGTGTCTCTAAATTCCTACCACATTAAACGTCGATTTACAGACGTTCCATCACTTTGCAAACTGCACTAGTAAGAGCGATGGGGCGATAGTGGGAGGCATCATGTCCTGTAGAAACCCGGTTTTGCGGAAAGGGAGAACAATGGCAGTTTTTCCACAGCTGGGGAAAAACTCCTTGTGCCCATATAAAAATTGAAGAAGTGTAAGAGGACTACAAGGGCTGACCGATGTAAATGTTGTAACATAAAAATATGAATGTTGTCGGGCCCCAGCTGCCGATGATCGGCAAGCTGAGAGCGTTCCCTCCAGTTCTTGAAGTGTAAAAGGTACATTATACTGTTCTTCTCTGAGAGAAGAAAAGTCCAAGGGTACTAACTCTCTGGTAGACTTTGAGGAAAGAAACGAGGGGCATAGATGGAGCCCTCGGGAAATACGGACCAGATGTGTGCCAGTTTAATGGCAAACGTCGAGGGGGTTTTTGCTACATAAACACCGCGACCCGTAAAAACGGGAAAGCCGGTCAGGAGAGTATTTACCATCAATTTCCTCACTTTTTTCCAAAGACGCACTCATAAAGAAGCAGAGGTGATGGTGGAAACATAGTCTCGCCACAAGTACGTTTACTTCACGATGACACGGCGACCCGATCGCAACGCTTCTGCTTAAAATCAAGAAGTCTCTCAGCGGTTCTATTGTATGGTACCTGCCCCATGCAGCACGTTTCAAACGTACTGCACGAGCACAAGCCAGGAGACCACCAAGGCACGCACTTCTGAGAATGCCTGCTGAGGTTTGGGGTATGGGAATGAGAAGCTGCGGAAATAAACTGACGTCGAGAAGATGTGTAGGAGCTCATCAATGGAGGATGAAGAAGGAACCTCACTAAAAGCAGTGAGGTGTGAGTAAAGATCCCAATTTGCCGGATCAAATTGCCAGCGAGGGCTACGGAAAGGTGGTGAATAGGAAGGAGAAGTAAGAATGATCAGAAATGATCGCTGTCATGTAAGTCTGGTAGAACAGCCCAGGTAAAGGGTCTAGTGCAGTGGAGGAAGAGAGACTGATAGATCGATTGCAAGAGAGAGTATGAGTACGAGGATCAAAATGGGGGAGTACCCGTATTTAAAACATGGAGGGGGTGAGAGGCGAGAAAACCCTCCAACTGAATCCCAATGTGAGTCACAATGAGACCCCCCCAGGGGAAAATGGTGGGCATTAAAATCACCAAGTAACAGAAGTGGTGGTGGTAAGGATGAAACAAGAAAGGCAAAGTCTGGGATAGAAAATGCTCGAGAAGAGAGAGATATAAAGAAAATATTGTAAACCACTTATTCAAGTGGAAAACGGGCTGCAGTGTAATGCAGCGAGGTATGGACAAATAGTTGACAGTACGGAATATCATTGCGTAGAAGAAGGGCACTTTCATTAAAGGTCCCATCTGAGAAAGGATCCGAAGAATACAATAAATTATAGCCTGAGATAGGTTGGAAAACAGCCGAGTGTAATTTTGGTTCTTGTAAAGAAAAGCACAACAGGGGAAAACTGGAAAGCAACTCTGAAGCTCACCCCGATTACCCCTGAGGCCGCGGATATTCCACTGTAAAATAGGCCATGATTGGCGATGAAGAAAATATCGGGAATCTGTAGGTAAAGGCACCTACGGACAAAGGGGGGTTAAAAAAAGTCAACGTGTGGTGGCTTTTGGAAGACGTTCAAGTAGCGAAGGAACGGAGCGTTGCGAAGTATGGGGGTTGTGAAGATGGAGGAGGAGGGAAGAGAAGGAACAGGAAGTGAATCAAGTGTCCATTGAAGGTTTAGTCTCTGCAATATATTCTGAAATGGCTTCAAGTGTTTCTGAATTCAAAGATGTATGGGAGACTATATTGGAGATAGAAGGAGGAGGGTGAGTAAAGATTGGTACAGTAATGGACTGTACCAAAGTAGAGGGGGAGGGAAGAGTGTAAGGGACTGGAGATGAAGTGTGTGGGGGGGACAGAAGAGGCAGAAACCTTGGAGGTGGCAGAAGAGGCAGAAACCTTGGAGGTGGCAGAAGAGGGAGAAACTTGGGAGGGCACGGGGGTGGAAGTCATAGTACGAGGAGGAGGGTGAATCTCCACACTTGTAATAGAGCCAGAGAGAGGGGAAGAACTAGGTACAGAGACGGAAAGGTAAAGTGTGGAGGTGGAAGAAGGGAAGGAAGGGGCAAAGAAGATTTGAGCAATGTGGATTTTTTGGACTTCTGAGTAGAGGGGCGACTGGTATTAGGTGTCGTACGAGGTCTTGTCGATACTGGGGCTTGTGAGGAAGGACGCGAAGATGTGAGAACAGACTGAGTTGTAGTTGGGACGT
The DNA here is from genome assembly GCF_026875155.1 of Cherax quadricarinatus. Taxonomy (NCBI): domain Eukaryota; kingdom Metazoa; phylum Arthropoda; class Malacostraca; order Decapoda; family Parastacidae; genus Cherax; species Cherax quadricarinatus. The sequence continues at coordinate 117,229,504 of NC_069400.1, read as the reverse complement.
CAGAGCCAAGGACAGCAAAAGGATTAGATGCTGTAGTGGCTATGGGAGGGGTAACAACAGAGGAGGCTGCAGAAGATGGTACCCCAGAAGTGGGGGGATGTTTGGAAACACGAGAATAAGAAACACGGGGTAGTCTCCCTTGGAGGCGGAGATGAGTAACTGCCATAGCATAAGGGAGACCTTCTGCCTCTTTGAGGCAACGGATTTCACGTTCATTTAAGTAGACCTGGCAACGGCGGGAGTACGAAGGGTGAGCTTCATTACAATTAAGGCAATATGGAGGTTGACTGTAAGATGTATTAGAATGGTCGTCGACACCACAGACTGGGCATTCGGCCATAGATCTGCAATATTTCGCTGGGTGACCAAAACGCCAGCAATTTCTACATTGTTGCGGTGTAGGTACCCTTTCGAACTTGTAAACCCATGTCCCGCGACATATTACAAGGACGGGAGTTCTCGGCTGTCAAAAGTTAAACGAGGCCCCATTGCAAGGGTAACGTCTCTGCCCCGGCAGGAAGGACATAAGTGTTACTTTGAGGATTTGGGAGGGTCTTGGAGTTCCAGCTGTTCAAAAATGTCATTGCCACATGACTGGAAATTCTGTTGGACTATGGTATGGGGCAGAATGACAGTACCACTACAAGAATTGAGAGAAGATGTTTTTCAAAAAGTGATAGGAGTAGTATCGATATTCGAAAGGAGAGGGAAAAATCATGAGCTTGGGTAGCATTCTGGACAGTGGGCGATGCGCATACCGCTCTTGAGAGCATGAAATGAAATATCTCTACCAACATGACGCAGGAGCGCTTTGCCAATACTATGGTCAGAAAGGTAGGCAGAAGAAAGTCGGTCTTAAAGTAAAGAATTTAGTCCATTGTGGGGGTCCGAACTGAGCGTGGAGAGGGAGTGCTTGACGTGTCGGTCTTTTCCGAGTAGAATGGGAAGGTAACGAAGGAGCATCATCAGGAGATTGACGTTGGCGTTTAGGAGTAGGAACCCGGGGTTGGTCCGGCGTGAAAATGGGCGGGCGATTCGAAAATTGCCGTACCATAGAGGGAGAAGCCAGAAGCATAGTCAAAGGAGAGCGGAGTTCAGACTAATCGAAGGAGTCAGTCGAAGCCCCGGTACCTGAAGCGGGTGAGGAACCAGCACCAGCAAGAGGTACAGGGGCATCAGAGTGTCCAAAGAGTGGTCTAAACACAAGGCAGGGTCAAAATGGGGTGCGGTATCAAGAAGGGGCCCGGGGGTAGTGGGTTCATGGACTAGGGCTGCCATGGTTAGGTTACTCCTTTGCTTTTTGTTTTTAAGAAAAAAAAAGAAAGAAGAAAATAAAAATAAAAAAAAGAATAAAAAAAGGGGGGAGCGGGGAGGAATAGTTCCCAGGAGGAATGAAAGGGCCGGAAATCTCCCTCCGCGCCCAAGAGGACCTCAACACCGCTAGTAGTGCAGATGCAGCATGGAACCCGTGCCATACCCTACCCTTCATGCCAGTAAACCAGCAATCCGGGATAGCAACCTCACATCTGCCGAGCTACCTCGGTGGACAAGAGAGGGCGGCCGGATATCCGCCACAAAGCATACCTCCTTCGGCCACCACCCCCGGAATCCGAAAGGTGGCTTCCAGAGATACACCCGTCGCCCGAAAGACACCCAAAGCTACTCCGGGATACCGGAGAGGGATCGGGACATCCCCCGGCAATCCAGATTTCCCCGGCAAACTACGCCACCGCCAAGAAAACCTCAACGGAATGGGATGGACCCGGTGTCCTTTCCCCTACGTAGGAACTAGAAACGCCTGTGGGAGAAATCCCAAAGGCCAAAAAGAGGAAGGGCCCAAAAAGGGGGGGGTGAGGGGGAGGAGGAGGAATGGAAAAAGGGGAGGATGGGATAGGGGAGGGAAAGAGAAATGGGGGGTAATTAGGTTCGGTCTGAGGAAGAAGACCGACAGGGCTAATTCCGCAGACCAAGAGCCTCTTCACCAGCCAAGGAGCCCCCCTTGAAGAGGAGATGATTAATTAGCTCTTTACCTTGTGCAATATTTTGGCATAATATAATCTCTTGGTACAAACTTATTTTATAATGTCAGGACCTTCTAAGGCACCAGATAGGGGAGCTAGGTCCTAACTTAATATTCGGCATTCTTTAATATTAGAGGGAAACTCTAGAACAGGAAGTTTGGTAACTTAAGGGTTTGACTCTCAGCAAGTATGGCTCATGTTTGGCCCTCGCTTACCACTCTCCCAGTAAACAGCAATCACGGGGTACAGTGGCCCCCCGCATAGCGAACGCCTTGCATAGCGAACAATCCGCATGCGGAAAGCTTTTTTCGCTAAAATTTTGCCCCGCATAGTGGACAAAAACCCGCTCAGCGGCCTTCGTCCCAGACGCGTCCATGTGCGCCCTCACCCCGCCTCACATGTGCCGCCTGTCCCATTGTTTACCAGCCAGCCTCCGCGGTAACATTCAAGCATACACTCGGAATATTTCGTATTATTACAGTGTTTTCGGTGCTGTTCTGGAAAATAAGTGACCATGGGCCCCAAGAAAGCTTCTAGTGCCAACCCTACACCTCAAAGGGGAAGAATACCCATTGAAATGAAGAAAGAGATCATTGATAAGTATGAAAGTGGAGTACGTATCACCGACCGGTCAGGTTGTACAAGAAACCAAAATCAACCATCTCTTCTATTGTAGGGAAGAAAATGGCAATCAAGGAAGCTGTTGTTGCCAAAGGTTTAACTGTGTTTTCGAAACAAAGATCGCAAGTGATGGAAGATGTTGAGAGACTGTTATTGGTGTGGATAAATGGAAAAACAGCTGCAGGAGATAGCGTCTCTCAAGCGATCATATGTGAAAAGGCTAGGAAGTTGCATGACGATTTAAATTAAAAAAATGCTGGCAACTAGTGATGATGTGAGTGAATTTAAGGCCAGCAAAGGTTTGGTTGAGAGATTTAAGAAGCGTAAGTGGCCAAACCATTTGTGTGATACGGCATGGTGAGGCTGCCATTCGGACCACAAGCGGCTGAAAAATATGGCATGAATTCAAGGAGTACATAGAAACTGAAGGACCCGGAACCGAACAAGTTTTTAATTGTGATTTAAACAGGCCTGTTCTGGAAGAAAATGCCAAGCAGGACCTACATTACTCAGGAGGAAAAGGCACCCAGGAACATAAGCCTATGAAAGACAGGCTTACTTTGTTGATGTGTGCCAATGCTAGTGGTGATTGCAAAGTTAAGCCTTTATTAGTGTATCACTCTGAAACTCCCAGAGCGTTCAGGCAAAAGAATGTCCCCAAGGATAATTTGTGTGTGCTGTGGAGGGCAAACAGTAAGGCATGGGTCACTAGGGAATTTTTCTATAATGGTTACACCATGCATTTGCCCCCAATGTGAAAGATTACCTAACTGAAAAGAAATTAGACCTTAAATGCCTCCTGGTGTTAGACAATGCCCCTGGTCATCCCACAGACGTGGCAGAGCGACTTTATGGGGACATGAGCTTCATTAAGGTGAAGTTTTTGCCTCCTAAACCACCCCTCTCCTGCAGCCCCTGGACCAGCAGGTCATTTCCAACTTCAAGAAACTGTACACAAAAGCTCTGTTTCAAAAGTGCTTTTGAAGTGGGCCACAGACACTCGATTGACTCTAAAAGAGTTTTGGAAGGATCACTTTAATATCCTCAATTGTGTAAACCTTATAGGTAAGGCTTGGGAGGGAGTGACTAAGAGAACCTTGAACTCTGCTTGGAAGAAACTGTGGCCAGAATGTGTAGACAAAAGGGATTTTGAAGGGTTTGGGCTAACCCTGAGGGAGTAGTATACCATTGAGGAATCAAAATTTTGGAATTGGGAAGTCCTTGGGGTTGGAGGTTAGTGGGGGGGATGTGGAAGAGTTGGTGGAGGAGGACAATGAAGAACTAACCACTGATGAGCTGATAGATCAAAATTCAACAGCAAGAGGCCAGACCTGGGGAAACTGGTTCAAGAGGGGAGAGAGAAATTGAAGGAATTGCCTACTTCAAAGATTAAGGAAATGTGTGCAAAATGGCTTGAAGTGCAAACCTTTTTGATGAAAATCACCCTCACACAGCTATTGCAAGCCGTGCTGGTGACTGTTACAATGACACTGTTGTGAACCACTTTAGACAAATCATAAAGGAACGAGAGGTACAGGCCACTATGGACAGATAGTTGTGCGAAAGAAGTCCAGTGACTCTGAAGCTGGTCCCAGTGGCATTAAAAGAAGAAGGGAAGTAACCCCCGAAAAGGACTTGCTACCTCAAGTCCTAATGGAAGGGGATTCCCCTTCTAACACTAACACTCCTTCCCCTCCTCCCATCCCATCAATCATCACCAGATCTTCAATAAAAGTAAGTGTCATGTAATTGTGCATGCCTTTTTCAGTTTGTGTGTACTAAAATTAACATTTTTTTGTGGTAAAAAAAATTTTTTTTTCATACTTTTGGGTGTCTTGCACGGATTAATTTTATTTCCATTATTTCTTATGGGGGAAAATTAATTCGCATAGCGAACATTTCGGGATAACGACCCGCCCTCTTGCACGGATTAAGTTCGCTATGCGGGGTCCACTGTATAAGGAACTATGTCCCGTGTGTCTACCTTCTCTTCCCCATTGCCCAATGGTATTGGCGACTCCCTTACTGGGCCGGGGGTGAAAGGATTGATTTTGGCATTCTTAGTTTTCTCCCTAGAAGTTTTGGGGCTCAGGTGATTGGTTCGTCTCCTCAGATGTCGGAGCTCCCAAGAGCATCCACACGACGGGAGCTAGCATGGGGCGGTGCTGCTGTTTGCGCCACTCCTAAGACCAAGAATCTATTTTCCGAGAGTCGCTGCTGTCCTGGGACGATGCATGTTAGTCTAGTTAGATATTGAAGGGGTAAAAGTTAAGTGATACATTTTTGGAACAGAACCTACTCTGGTTCCTTTATGTCCGCTGCGGGTTAATGTGAGTTTCATTAATCTTTTCTGCAGCCTTGTTGGCATTGTTGGTTCAGCTACTGCTCTAGCTGATATTGCTAGTGCCTCTGTGTGCGATTTCTGCATAAAGAAATCTTTGTAGTGCTGTTGGTCTCGTTGATCTGTCATTTGGAGACGTCGAAGACAGAGATGAGAAACAAACTTGTATTTGTTTAAGCTTTTATGGGAACAAAGTATGGTGATAGATTGTTATCACTTCTGGCCCTCCGTAACGGTGTTCAGCGGAGATAAAAAAAAAAATTACAAGGGCTCCTCTTGGATAACAGTCATGGGTTACGCTAGTCATGGCTGACTGAGAATTCAACATAATTTGCCTACAGGAGTAATAAGAGTGGTTAAAGTACTGTCATTTGAGACATTAACAGTGCTCTTGACAGGATATTTACGACGGGAAAGTCACTGTCTGAGTTGAACTTATCAAAGGCACTCACGGCAAGAGACATGTGCTTTCTCGTATTTTCCTCGTGTGAGCCAACGGTTGTTGTCCTGTCTTACTGTCTGAACCGTTGCTTCAGCAACTTGTGTTGTGGCTCAGCTGAGAGGAGGCATAGAGGAACGGTTTGTCTGAACCCCAAGATAACCTTGAATTCAACGGTTTCCGCCACATTGTCTCATGCTGCTGCATCTTTTCGTCGGAGAATTGCGCTTAGTTTCCTTCATCACCTGGAAGAGGTTTTTGAAGGTACAAAAGTCCAGCAGAGGGACATGAGAGTAGACTCGACGGACACTTCAGGAAGCTCTTCGTTTTCTCTTCAAGACGTCGTTCTTGGTGCCTGGGAAAAATTTCACTCCCAGGATTTATATTTCATGCACGCCTTCTGACACACTAGTCTGCTTAATAAGCTAGTCCCTGAGCAGAAGCCTGCATACGCCTCCTGACATACTAGCCACTGTCGTATAAGCTAGTCCCTGAGCAGAAGTCAGCATACACTTCTGACACACTAGCCTCTGTATCACAAGTTAGTCCCTGAGCAGGAGTCCGTATTTCCGCCAGACTGGTAAACTGGCGAGCCTCTCGGAGCAGAACCTGATTGATTGTTCTCTCAAGTATGATAATGGACAATAGTGGATTGACCCCGAAGATTCATCCCCTATGAAGCTGAGGATGACAAATGTTGGTATTACCCATGCAAGTCAGGTGTGGAGACACTGACTTTTTGATTAGCGAGGAAAGTGAAGAAGCTTTGAAGAAAGCTGTTGCTACTGTTGGACCTGTTTTTGTTGCCATTGATGGTTTCACGTAGTTCATTCCAGTTTGTCATGATTATGATGAACCAAAATGTATCTGAGCAGCTGGACCATGGTGTCCTAGCTGTGGGTTATGACACTGAGGACTGCACTGCTTACTGGCTAAGGCAGTCACAGATGCCCACTGTTGGTCCCACAGGTATCGAGCAGCCAGACCTGAGTACACAGCGGAACGACTATTAACCAGACTTCTTGATGTCTGCAGGGCTTCGCACAAGATTTTGTTCATGAATTGGAGCACCCACAATGACAAGAACTTGTGGAAGCAGACTTCCTTCAGGCACTTAAAGTTGGACTTTCTCGCCAGAGTGCTGCTTGACACGTCCTTTAAGTCACTTGATTACTATACAAGAGAGCTGAGTGGAAATGTCGTGGTCGATTTCCATGTTGTCTCTCCTCTCGTCTTCCAGTAACCCTTTCTTAACCTGCTCTATAGCTGGCAGAGGTCAGAGAGGACAGCGATCTTTTTAGAATTTTAGTCTTCATTAGAGATTCTGGGTAGTTTTCATCCACCTGGTACGTGGTCGGGTCCTGGTGTTACAAGTGCACCTCACTCGTAGTATTGTGTGTTTTTGACGGTAAAAAATTCTCTCATCAAGGTCCAGAAGCTTGTCTGCTGATTACATTTGTTATTGTCTTCAAGTTTGTTCCCTTATCAAACTTGACTTTGTTGAAGGAGGAGATGACGTGTATCCGACCTGAGCGGTCGGGTTTTTTTTTTTTTCCCCCACTCCATTTGTTTGTCCTAGACTTTATTCATATAAGCTGACACATTTTCTGCGTCCTTGAATATAATTGAGAATTAAAAGCAAAGTTACATAAGCACCTGTCTAATACAGTTTAAGTACTGAACTCCCTCTATATTTGTGATAAAAAGATGGAGATGAGTTTTAACAGCTGAAGAGCTGAACTGTTAGTACAAAATAGATTTTGAACCAAAAATATTTCCTTAAGGAATTTTAAGTATAAATAGCCTTGAAGATGCATAATAAGTCTGAATATGACAAAATTAGAGACTGTTTTATAGAGACTATTTAAGATTTATTTATAAAATTTTATATTTAATAGCCATACCTCTATTTTGCTCATGTTTAATAACTTTTCATATATTAACAGTAGTGCTGTGTATTGGTAAATCATGGAGACAGCTGGAGCTGAGTGTAAGGTGTTATACAGATGTTATGAGTGGCGCGGTATGCAGACCGGACGCCACCCCTCCCACACACCTTGTCACTCTACCTTTTCATAACGCAGTTGTCATGACAGAAGTCCTCACTGCAAAGTATTCCACTACCACTGTAGGAGCGGAATATTATCTCCTTCACTCAAGACTGTGATGAAATGCAGTCTCGTCCGCTACTGTGAAGCTCTATGAAGTCATGATCGTCTGCCTGTTGCATGTACACAGATACGCTGATGTGCAGCCCAAGTGTATGAAGCATATGTTATAGTGACACACTGAAATTCAGAGCATCATGGCTCATGAGACTTACCTTTTTGTGAAATAGTTTTTTTTGGTTTGAAATTTTGTTAGGTTTAAAAAGTAGAAAACTTATTACTTTTCTTGGTGCGACCTGCGGTCATGAGGGGGGAGGTGTTACGAGTATGGCCATACCCGTTTTATTTTATAATAGAATATGCTCCTTTATTTTATAATATATATGCTAATGTTAATATTGTATTATATTATGTTTCGTTAGCAGTTCTTAATATTTCCATGTAGTGGGAAACCACTAGGTTTAAGTGCCGGTTAGCAGTTCAGGTACTGAGGTCTCCCTCAGTCACTTGACCAACGTGACGTCGGCTTACCACTCAGTGGTACCGGCAGTAGGTTCACCGCCCTCGCTCAGAGAGGTTCACTACCTTACTGAGTACGTTCACCACCCTTGCTCTGAGTAGGTTCGCTACTCAGAGTAGCTTTACAGCACTCGCTGAGAGCAGGTCCTTCACACTCACTCTGACTAGCGCTCTCACTCTCACTCTCATGTCAAGTTCTCTCTTGTGGTCGTTTTTCTTTCGTGATTGAGTTCCTTTCTTAAGCTTGTCACTTTCGAGTTATTTATACTCTGGTAAATTAATCTTTCAGGGGACTGAATAAGCCTTGTTGGCCTTGATGTTAATTTGTGGTCTAAGCTATTCTTAGTCATGTTGGATGGATATGAGACTAAGTCCGTCACTTACAAGTTCTTGTATACTCTGAATTGATAGTTCAGATAAGTCTTTATAAGCATTGTAAGTTACTTTGTGGCTAGGTCTTAATAACCCTTATAGGCGCATTTTATTTGTGATTTTAGTACAAAGCTCAACCTCAAGAGGTTCATTTATTCATATCAATGTACTAGTACGTACCAAGAGAAATGTAAGAGTTAAACTCCTTATTTTATGTTAATCATAACATATCATACATTAAGCTAAAACTCTACTAGTAAAGATTTTAAGTTTTAGTTATTTGTTTCGTAATCCTGAATTCTTAAGTTATTGTTGCAAAACCGTAAACAGGCCATATGTTCAATAAGAATGCTACCTTAACACACTACCATAACATTGGAGAAGGTTAAGAAGAAGAGTTTTGTAACAGACAGTTACCATAAAAGTCTTGTCCTAAGCTGAGATGAACGAACAGAAAAAACTCTTAAAACTGTTCAAATACGTCCCCTTGTATTTCTATAATGCACCTAAGAATCATTTCAACAATATGATATTCCTTCTCCAAATATGCGACAAATGACCACATTTTCATATATAGATACAGGAGGACCCCTCTTATACAGCAGGTTAAGTTCCGGGCTACTGCTATAAAGCAAAAATTGTTGTAAAGCGAATCATAGCCTTTTTCCCCTTTTAAATGTGTATAAAACCCTGATAACACGTTTACACTATCATATATTAACCCCTTTGAGGGTCGTTCATGTACAAGTACGTCATTGCAGCCAGGGTCGGTCACGTACTTGTATACCAAAATTTTCTAGCACCCACATATGAAAGAATGGGTCTGTGTGGCCCAGTGTGCACAGTATAAAAAGAATCCTGAAGCACACTGTGCATAATGAGAAAAAAAAAACGGTTTTTGGTTTAAAACAGCAACTTTCTAGTGTATTTTTGTTTGGTATTTATGGTTGTATTCTCTTTTCCCTTTGGTCTCATTTGATAGAATGGAAGAAATATTACAGAAATAAGATGATTGGTTTCACGATGACAAGTACCTTGAAATTGAGCTCAAAGTAGCGAAAATGATCGATATTTGCCGATGTTCAAGAGTAAACAAATCAAGCCAAGCATCCAATACACATCAACTGGTGAGTCTAATATTCTTTCACAAGTGTGCTGATATCATTTATACCGTTATTACAATGAGGCGAAATCCTATTTTTTGTGAGAATAAAAATTCAAAATAGAAAGCAAAAGTAATGTAAGAGGGGCCTAGAGATATGACTAATGAACAGATGAAATGTTATTTTAGTGCCAGGAATGTCTGTCTTGTTTATTCTGGACCCTATTTCGAAATTGGCATCTTTTGAAATTTGTGTGAAATTGCCCAAATTGCCAATTTCTGACCACTTTATTGGATAGTTGAAATTGGTAAAAAGGGCAGATTCTTGTACTCAATCGATAGAAAAATGGAAATTTTTAGGGAAATAGCTATGATTTTAGTCAACTGAAACATTGGAAAAATGCCCAAAAAAAAGGGCTCAAAGTGGGCAAAATCGCCCATTTTTAGACCGCTAAATTTGTTGAGAGCATAATTCCATAAGTTTTCCCTCAAATTTTATACTTTTGGTGTCATTACGATCGGAAAAAGATTCTCTATCATTTCATAAGAAAAAATTATTAAATTTTTTTTTCGAAAATTTTTCGACCCTGAGAACGAATTTGGGAGAAGGCCTCCCCAACCCTCAAAGGGTTAAATGAGCAATATGACTAAGCCTAAAAAATTTCATATACAGTACACACATTACTTAAAAATATTTTTTATCCTAAGTTACAGTGAGTGGTTTTTTATATTTATTGTAGAAGTCTGAATAAATAAATATTGGGTATAATTGAAAACCCGCCATATTAAATGGAACACTGCAAAAGGTACTACACACTTATTACAAAATTAGACAACATTTCATACAATACTGAAGGTTATGCAGAGCATTTTGGGCAAATTAAAACTAAAATTTTTAAAAACTTTTTAAACCTGCCCAAAAATAAAGTATTTTTTTGGCAGACTTAATAGTAAGTGCAATAACGGGCTTTCCCCCTTTAATATGGCAGGTTGGGTTTGGGGCAGATAAACCCCTGAAAAGTTAATAAAAATTTAAATCAAACCTTTTTTTTCCTTGCCAGGCTTTACAAAAGTCAAAAAGGGCACTTTTAAAACTCTCATATTAACCATTTAAACCCCTTTTCCCAGGGGTCCGTCCCGTAGATCTAGGGCCCGGGTCGGTGAGTGCCCCAAAACCTTTAGATAAAACCCCAAAATTTCTGGGCCCCGGGAAAAATTTTGCCCCGGAAAAGCGCTCTTTGGCCAATTTGAGAGGGGGGGTTTTCCCTTGCCCCGGTGGGTGTGCGCCTTTAAAAAAAAAAATCTAGGCGCCTTGCATAGATTGGGGGAACCCGGCTCATTTTCCCCTTGGGCCCACCATGTCCGTCGCAAGTCGTTTTCTCACCCCCCCGGAAAATTGGGATTTCCTCCTCTTCCTGCCCTGATAGTTCTGACAATGTGGAAGTGGAAAGAAAAACGAATTCAAACGGTTTTGATGAGTTAGTGACCAAAAATTTAATGACCAGGATATCGATAATAGTGCGGGAAAACCCCCGGGAAAAACCTCGACCTTCACCTCTGGTGGGGGCCACTGTGACTCACGGTCTTTTTGTTCCTAAACGAAGGAAAAAAACAAATTTAATTTCCCCGGGGCCTGGCCTCTGACTTCAGAAATAAACGATGATTCTGACGGGGATTGTGATTTTATTCCCTCGCGTTCATTCAAAGTAGTGTTTAGTGAGGAAACTTATTCCCCATTTGAAGCGTCGGTATGTGCGCCCCCCGCATCGCTCGGGTAGTGTAACCCTATGCTATCCCCGGGGGGAGGGAAGTACATCCCTTAGTACACCCCGGAGTCATCCCGGGGCCCTAAAACCTTTTTTTTAGGTAGTGTTTGTGGGGGGATGTGGGGGCTAAAACTTGGCTTGGATGGGCCACAAAACATCATGGAGGGGTTTTTAGTGGGGTTTGGTGGGGGTTGGGTGGAAACCGCCATGCGTGACTGGGCTGGGGCCAGCGGGAACCCACGCTGCTGACTGTCATTCAAGGAAAAAAGGGGGAGCGTCACCCACCACCCGCCAAAACCACCCGAACAACCAGCCTATGAGGGTCCAGTATCCAAAAAGCAAATTTACCTGGGATGGCGCAAAATCCCAATTTTTTTCCCCAGCCCTCCCACTTTGAGGGACTCGCAAAGGGGAAATTCTCCCTTTCCTTTTCCCCTTTGGGAAAACCAGGGCCCAAATGAAGGGAATTCTTTGAATTATTCTTTGACCACCCCATTGAGGGAAACTATTTTTTCGGGGAAAAAGTAATAATTTATTTTCAGTAAAAAATTGGGAAAATTTCGATTTACACCACAGCCCAAGACAAAAAGGTGGAAAAAGAGACACTTTTTGCAGAAATGAAATTTGTTTTTTGCAACAATAATGCTTATCCCTCACGTCTAAAACCCATAAAAATAAAAGCATACTGGTCCACAGATCGGCTATTTTTTCCCCCCATCCTTCAGTGAAAAAATACCATTTAAACGGTTTATCTTACTTTACGTTTGTTGCATTCTCTGAAAAAAACCAGGCCTAAACGAAGTGACAGGTTTTTCAAGATTAGAAATTTTTTCATGTTCTAAAACCCCAAAAGTTCGGTTTTATTTTTTACCCCATTCAAGAATCTTGTAATTGACGATTTTGATTTTTTTAAAAGGGTAGACTGTCATTCAGCATTTATTTTACCGAGCAAAGAGGAAGGGGTTTTGGTAAAAATTGTTTGTACTCTTTTGATTGTGACAGGGGGCCTGGTTTTGGGAAATATTTTTTGTATAAAAGGGGAAGAAAAACTTTTTAAAAGATACCAAGATGTTATTGGGTAAATCAGGTGACGTAGTGAGAAAATGTTTCACATTATCTTGGTAAGGGGCCCTACATTAATTTTACCCATTAAATGGTACAAAAGCCCTTACTCAGGGGATTTCATGGCGAGGAAAAAGACAGAGTGTGTGGAAAAGTGCGTTCTAATCGTAAAATATGCCCAGGCTCAACGCAAAGGGGGTTCCCTGGGGATGACGTTTCAGGGGGTTTACTGCCAAAGAAATCATGGGATTAAAGGTGGCAAAGAAAAACGAATTCACCCTTGTTGACAACCTTTTACCCTAATGAAATGCAAGACAGTGGGCCAAAAATTGATCGAGTGACTAATGAAAGTAAATTTGAAAAAACCCGTGCAGTGTTGTTATACACAAAAAATTTTCGCTTTTGGGTTTACAAGTGTGACATGCAATTGGGGTTTTTTTGACTGTGTTCCCCTTTAAAAGTTACCCAAATGGTACATGAAATTTTTTTTTCCATCAATGGACATTTCAATGCTGAATGCCCTATAATTTTGTAACCAAATTTAAAAACTTTGGGAACAAAACCACCGTATGGGGAATTTTTTTTGTCTGTTGTCAGACAACTCCCAAAAAGAATTTCCAGGTAACAAACCTGCAATAAAAAAAGGTCCTCGAATTTCAAACAAAAAAATTTTCCCCCAAACGTTTGGGGAAGAGAAGGTGACATTTCTAATACGCTTCCTTCAACTCAAAAGAAATTTGCTTTTAGAAGAGATGCCATTGTCGTGCACAAACAAAACGACGGCCCAAAAAAGACGCAAAGACACTCGGTTTATGTGTGAGGAATGTAAGGGGCCCCTTTTGCAGGTGCCTTGTTTCAAGGAGTTTTCCAAAAAAGCTCCAGCTTTTAAAAAACCATGTCCAGTGATTGTTAAAAATGTTTAAAAAAAATGATAGAAAAATTAGTATTAAACAAAATTTTTTGCTTTTTATTGTAATAAACAACAGTGGTAAAAAAAATAATAAGATAATAAATTTTAAGGGGGATTATTGTTTTTTCAAAACAGTGAGTTTATATATATAAATTATATACAGTATTTTGGGTTTTCAGGCCCCAAATGTTTGTAGGAATAGAAAAAAATTGGAAAAGGGAAAAAAAAAAAACAAATAAAACAAAAAAATAATAAAACGCGTATTGGAATTCGTCGATGTTGCCGGCCACCACATCATTTTCTTTCCAAAATTCTTTCACAGTATCTCCCGGGAAGTATGATCAGATTCTATTTTTTTTTTTTTTTATTACCTTCAAAAAAAATTTCCTTTAATTCTGTAAGGAAAAAAAAATTTTTTTTTTTTCAAAAATTTTTGGCACGGTGGGTGACTTCAGATTTTTGGCCTTGGACCCTGAAAGGGTTTAAATGTCCAAAACGTAGATCTACGTTGTTCCCTAATGGTCTGAAAATAAAAACAAATTTTATTTTTCCTGCCTTCAAAAATTTTGGTTTCAATAGGCCTGAAATAGCCTTGACCGAGAGAATGGGTTGCTTTCTCAGTGCTCACCGTAGAAAAAAGCCGAGAAACCCCGTTACCACATTTGGGGGGGACACCCGTTTATTTTTAGCCCCCATTTGGGGGAAAAAATTTTATGGAAAATCCCCCCTGATTTACTCGCGTCCATCATATTAAAACTCTCTCATTTGGGAAAAATGATATAGAACCTGATTTAGTGGACTTGAGGGCCCATGTGGCACTTTTTTATTTAAGGAATTAGTAAAAAAAATTGGCGATAACCCACATGACCCCAGCCCCCTCACCTCTGGGGTGGCCAAAAGTGCCATCCAGAAAACCCCCAGCCAAGCAGCACCTCTGGAAATGGCCAAATTTTTGGCCCCACCAGAACCCCCGGCCAACACCCCTGGGGTGGCCAGTTTTTGGTCACACTAGACCCCGGTCAAGCACCTCTGGGGTAGCCAGTGTTACTACTCAGAGGCAACTACACAAGCGGAAATTATCATTTTCTGTCAGTTTTGGTGATAAAAGTGAAAATGATATAAGTGATGATGAGACTGATTTAATGCCCTTAACCCTTTGACTGTCGCAGGCCCCTTTCTGAAACGGTCATTCTATGTCGATAAATTTTTGGAAAAAAAAAAATAAAAATTATTTTTTCTTATGAATGATAGAGAATCTTTTCCCAATGGTAATGACACCAAAAGTACGAAATTTGGTCGAAAACTCACGGAATTACGCTCCCGCGAAGTTAGCGTGTCTCGGCGACATATATGCATCGGCATTTTGCAACTTTGAGCCTGTTTTTGGCCAATTCCGTTGTTCCAGTTGACCAAACTCATAGCTATTTCTTTAGAACTCATTTTTTCTATCAGCTGAGTACAAGAAAACAGCCCATTTACCGATTTGAACTACCCAATAAAGTGGTCAGAAATTAGCAATTTGGCCAATTTCATGAAAATTAAAAAAGATGCTAATTTCAAAATAGGGTCCAGAATAAACAATGTAGACATTCTTGGCACTAAAATAACATATTGTCTGTTTCTTAGTCAGTCTCTAGGCCCCTCTTATATTACTATTGCTTTTTATTTTGATTTTTTATTCATACAAAAAATACAAAATTTACTGTTATGCAGACTACTGCATTATTGTAAAAATGGTATAAATAATATCAGTGCGCTACTGAAATAATATTAGACTCCGCAGTTGAAGTGTATTGGATGTGTGGTGTGATTTACCTACTCTGAAAATTGGTAAAATCGAACATTTCCGCTACTTTGAGCTTAATTTCAAGGTCGTTTTTATCGTGAAAGTAATCAAATCATCTCTATTTCTCTAATATGTTTTCCATTTTATCATCTGAGACCATGAAAATGAGAATACAACGATGAATATATACGAAAATGCACCTCAAAGTCGGCTTTTTAATCCAAAAAAACAGTCAGTTTTTTTTTTCTCATTATGCACTGTGTGCTGCAGGAATTTTTTTATGTGGTGTACACTGACCACACAGACCCATTCTCTCGCATGTGGCCTACTAGCTTTCTCCCGCTTGATTCGAAGCCGCTAGAATTTACACATATAAATACGACAGAAACAGTGGCGCACAAGACTTATATATACGACCAAAACAGTCAAAGGGTTAAGAGGATTCATTGAGTGATACTGATATACATTATTCTCCAGTGAAGCGTACCTTTAGGCATCGTCGCCTATGTTCAAGCAGTGTACCACAAGCAGTCCCCAAAAGCTGTGGGAGGTCACAATCGAAAACCCCAGCCACTGATAGTGATACTGATCATGAAGGAGAATATGCGGGGATGGAGGAAGAGGTGGTGGTGATGGGTGGCATGGTGCCTGGGCTGCATGAAGCGGTGGGCAGGCAGACAAAGGACAGCCCGGCACCCCCTCAACCATGTGCTGCCTCCACTCCCGTCCCTCCTCCTGCTCCCCCATGTGCCATGCCACAGGTCCACCCTGTACCATCTGACCGTGAATGGAACTGGACACAAAGTACAACATTTGTGTCAAATCCTTTCGATTTTGATGTCAGTGGAAGTGGCATCCTCCCAGAATGTCTCATCACGAATGCGTCTACAGAGTTGACTTTTTCCAATTATACATTACTTTGAATGAGCTGATAATGAACTTGACTGTGAGCCAGACAAACAATTACTACCGATAATAATGGAGAACACAGAGGTTGCAGAATCATCATGACTGTGCAGATGGAAAGATACAAATGTGGCTGAAATGTATTTATTCTTGGCACTGTCATGCTTATGCCTCATACGTATCAGCACAACAGAGCCTTCCTCACTTAGTGACGTACTCGTTTACCAACACCTCAGACATACGACTGGTTCTCTGACCAGTATTTATACCTAAATAATGTACGTATATTAGAGCTGATTTCCTCTATTCTGTTTATTTCAATATACAGTATACTACTGTATACACATTTAAATACAGTAAGGCCCCGCTTTACGGCGTTTCACCTTACAGCGTTCCGCTAATACGGCGATGTCAAATTATGACCAAAATTTGCTATACGGCAAGTGGTCTTTCAAATACGGCGCCCCCCCCCACCCGGTTTGCTTACATTTTCCGTGACCACATCTATTATGTCAGGAAACTTTCCAAAATTTCAAAGTGTTTTCAAGTTACTGCATATTTTAGATGTACTCTGATAATTATACTTATGTGTACCTGTACCTAAATATACTTACACACTGTGCTGGTGTGCAGGTACACATTAAAATTGCTAAGTCTCTCTTTACTCATGACGCCAATACTACGTAATAATAATCACTCTTAGGCACACTAAATTTCTTATTTTATATCAATATAGGCATTTTCATTAATCCATCTATGATATTTTCCTCAAAATTATATATGAAACCCATTACATAGCATATAAACATGATACATACACTCACAGAATAAAAATTGATGTAAATATAAGATTTGCTTACAAAGCAGCTGTGTAGGTAGTGTCGGAAGAATTACGTTTTCTCTAGTCAAATACAGTGGACCCCCGCATAACGATGGCATCACATAGCGATTAATCCGCATACCGCTTACTTTAATCGCAAAAATTTTGCCGCGCATACCGATTAAAAACCCGCTCACCGATTTTCGTCCGAGACGCGTCCAATGTGCGCCCTCAGCCAGCCTCACATGTGCCGCCCGTGCCATTGTTTACCAGCCAGCCTCCGCGGTAACATCCAAGCATACACTCGGAATATTTCGTATTATTACAGTGTTTTTTCGGTGCTTTTTTGGAAAATAAGTGCCCATGGGCCCAAGAAAGTTTAGTGAAAACCCGTACACCAAAAAGGGGTGAGAATTTCCCCATTAAAATGAAAAAAGGATCATTGAAAAGTATGAAGTGGAGTGCGTATGCCGACCTGTAAGTTGAAAAGAAACCCCAATAAACCATCGTCTATTGGGGCCCCGAAAGAAACAAGGAAGTGTTTTGCCAAGGTTTTAAGTGTTTTCGAAACAAAGATCGAAAAGTGATGGAAGATGTTGAGAGACTTTTTTGGTTGGGGAAAAAATAAAAAAACAGCTACAGGGATAGCGTCCTCAGCGTTTTATGTAAAAAAAGGTGGGAAAGTTGATGAGGATTTAATTAAAAAAAAACCCTGCAACTGTGTGATGTGAGTGATTTAAAGGCCCAGCAAAGGTTGGTTTGAGGGTTTTAAAAGAAGGTAGGGGCATCCTAGTGTGATAAGGAGGGTGAGGTGCAGTTCGGCCCAAAAAGCGGCTAAAAAATTTGTGCGGAATTAAGGATACATAACGTGAAGGACTAAAATGAACAAGTTTTTTTTAAAAAATTGTGTTAAAAAGGCCTGTTTGGAAAAAAATCCCAAGCAGGCCCTACATTATCGGAGGAAAAAACCCCTCCCGGAATAACCCTATAAAAGAAGGTTACTCTTTCATGTGTGCCATCTAGGTGATTGCAAATGAAGCCTTTATTGGTATCACTTGAAACCCCCAGAGCGTTCGGGCAAAGAAGTCTAAGGAAAATTTGTGGTGCTGTGGAGGGCAAACGTAAGGATGGGTCATGGGGACTTTTTCTATAAAGGGTTTACCCCATGCTTTTGCCCCAATGTAAAAAGATTACCTACAAAAAAAGAAATTGAATTAAGTGCCCCCTGGTGTTAGACAATCCCCCTGGTATCCTACAGACGTGGCAGAGCGATTTATGGGGACAGGCTTCATTAAGGTAAAGTTTTTTGCCTCCTAAACCCCTCCTTCCCGCAGCCCGGACCGAGGTTTTTGCAAATTCAAAAACTACACAAAGCTCTGTTTGAAAAAGGGGCTTTGTGTGACCTCAGAAAATCAATGACTTAAGAGAGTTTTGGGAGTCACTTTTTAAAATCTCAATTGTGTAAACCTTATAGGGAAGGGTTGGGAGGGGTGACTAAGAAGACTTGAAATCTGCTTGGAAGAAACTGTGGCCAGAAAGTGTAGACAAAGGGATTTGAGGGGTTTTAGGCAACCCCGAGATGTTTGCCACTTTAGGAATCCCTTTTGGCATTGGGGAAAACCCTTGGGGGTTTGGGGGTTAGGGGGAGGATGTGGAAGAGTTTGGTGGAGGGGAAATGAAGAACTACACTGATGAGCTGATAGATCAATTAAGAGCAGGGGCCCAGCCTGGGGAAAGGTTCGGGGAGGAGGGGAGAGAGAAATTGAGAATTTCCCTATACAAAGATTAAGGAAACCCTGTGCAAGGGGCTTGAAGTGCAAACTTCTGGATGAAAATACCTCACACAGCTTTTGGGCAAGCCTTTGTGGTGTTATTACACTGAAAATGTTGTAAAACCTTTAGGCAAGTCATAAAGGACGAGGGTACAGGCCCTAGGGCGAAGTTGTGCGAAAGAAGCCCAGGATTAAAGTGGCCCAGTGGCTTTAAAAAAAGAAGGGAAGTAACCCCAGAAAAAGATTTGCTCCCAAAAAGTCCTAATGGAGGGGTTCCCCTTCTAAACATAACCCTTTTTCCCCCTCCTCCCATCAATCATCACCAGTTCTTCAATAAAGAAAGTGTCAGAAGTGTGCATCCCTTTTTCAGTTGTGTGTATTAAAATTAACATTTTGGGGGGAAAAATTTTTTTTTTCATCTTTTGGGTGTCTTGAGGAATTTTTTTATTTCCCCTTTTTTTATGGGGAAAAATTTTTAATAAAAATTTTTTTCGCTAACAATTACCCTCTTGCACGGATTAAAAACGTTATCGGGGGTCCCTGTATGGGGGGTAAATAGAAAAAATTTTTTTTTGTATCTTTATATATGGAATTTTCCCGCCCTTGTGGGTTTTTGTGCTCTTTTAATTAATAATAAAAATAATTTTAAAAATAATAATAATAAAAGGTCTCCTCAAAATTCCGTTTCAATTTAGGGGTTCCACATTCGCGAAATTCCCAACGCCAATTTCCCCAACCCCCAAATTTCCCCGCACCAAATTCCCAGCCGCCAAATATTTTAAGTTTCCCGCCAACCCGCGAGTCCCCACTACCCCCCCTCCGACCCCCCCCAACTGGCAGCCCGCCCTCCCCCCACCCGTGTGGTGAGGGTTTTGTTTGTTCATTATTTGCTATTAAAAAAACAGTATTTAAAAAAAGTAAACCCTTATGACTGCATATTGGAATGGCATTGGACGGGATTAGACGGGGAATCTTTTGTTTACTCTGAACATGCAAAGAAAAAAACTTTTGCTACGTAATAAAACAATAGTAATAATAAAATAGTAACAATAATAATAATAATAATAATAATAATAACAATAATAATAATTTTTAAAAATAATAATAATTTTAATAAATATGATTTTAATTGAAGAAGGAATTGTACAAAAATACGAGGGGTGGTTGACACATCTGAGTGTGACTGTGTTTTATGCTGGAGTAAACATTGTCTCCCTGCTCTTCCAAACATTTCACAATAATTCATTGTGTTTGCTGCTTGTAGATTGAGTGTGACTGGAGTGGTAGAGGCAGTGATTGAGGCAAGGGTATTTAATAACATACATGTTATTAATAATATGTACTATTATTATTTATAACATGTTATTAAATTACATACATGTTAATAAATAATACATGTTTTTTAATAATAACAAAAATTTAATAATAACAACTGGCAGCCAGCCCTCCCACCCGCCACTCACTAAATCAGTCAGTCTCCAGCCACTGTGCAAGTCGGTCATTGCTGTTTGTGTAGTGGTGAAATTTATGTTCATGCCATGCAGTTCACTCCATATAATCATTCCATTCAACTGTCATCAGTAGCTGCATGTAATATCAATGAGAAATAAAGAATTATAATTTAAAATTTTTTTTAATCATACAAGTCATCAGAGTTCGTCTGCCTTACGAGTGGTGAGTGTTTTGTTTGTTCAATTTTTTATTAAACTACAGTATAAATAATGTCAACTCATTCATGACTGCTAATAAAAATAATAATAATAATAATAATTTAAAAATAATAATAATAATAATAATAATAAATACGAGGGTTGAAGCAGTGGGTGGTGAGGCATCGTCAGTCAGTATGGCTTTGTTTATGCTGGAGTGAGTATTATTTCTGCGCTCTTCCAAACATTTACAATAATTCATTGTGTTTGGTGCTTGTTGATTGACTGTGACTGTACATAATTAACCATGGGCCCAAATAAACTTTTGGGGAAAGAAACTGAGAAGCACGAAAGAATTGAAGAAAGAAATTATATAAAAATCGAGGCAGTGGTGGAGGCAGTACAATATTTTACGATGTTCTCAGGTACGTATTTTATGATTGTTCATGAGAACATAAGAAAGGAGGAACACTGCAGTAGACCTGTTGGCCCATACTATTCAGGTCCTTCACAAATCCATCCCAATTACAGAATAAATGCTACCCAAGCAATAAGCTTTGAACATTCTATTTACTCGCATGCAAGACCCATTCAAATCCAACCACCTCTCACTTGTGTACTTATCCAACCTAAATGTGAAGCTACCCAAGGTTTTAGCTTTGATAGGACCTTGGGTAGCTTTAAAAAGAGATTGGACAAATATATGAGTGGGAGGAGCATGTACGTATATACATAGATTATTTCATTTTATTATTTTATTATATTTCCCTGCAATATATTGGGGCACCAAACATTCGCGATTTTTCAACATTCACGGGGCTCTTGATCCCCTAACCCCCGCGAATGTTGAGGGAGACCTGTAATATTATTATTATTAATATTATTATCTTCATTCACTCTAAAAATGGTGTGTTGCTGTTTGTTTATTCTGAACTAACTTGTACACAATGTAAGAGTATTTGTATTGTGAGGTAATTATTATAATAAAAAAATATTGAGGTAAATGTTTTACAAACTCTTACAAATGGACGTGAATGAACTAAAAGTAGACATATTAATATGCATTTATTTCGCCTGACCAAGTGATCGCCCACTGCCTGTTCAGTTTGTGTTCTTACGTTGTCTCAACTCTGTATCTCGTTCTCTCTCTCGTTTACTCTTTCGTTAACTAGTTGGCTCTCATTGACGATGGCGTCTAAGGTTAGCTGTGATAAAAAGAGAAGTCATAAGCCTCTTGCTTTAAGTGCCAAGTTAGAGGATGATGGTGTGCCATTCTGATTTTATTCAATAAACACCCTACTGCTCATCTCTCACACATTAATATTAATATTTTAAGGTAAGTAATAAATGCACTCTGTGTGTATCTTACCTTTCATTGTGTTTTTAATGCCTATTTCTATTGCTAACTTAATACAAGTTAGTGTAAACTTGTTGTCTGGCATTTATTGCATATTTTATGTGTGCTCTGATAATAATACTTGTGGACCTGTGTGGTAGCCGGGTGGGGGGACAACATTACGTTTTCTCTGCTCAGCCATCAGAGAAAACATGTATGAATCTGCGTTTGGCCCAGCCACTCCCTCACTCTGCTTTTGTTTACAATTTTCGGCATGAATTATTCATTACTTCTACCTTCGTTTATGATGGCATCTAAAGGTATTTGTTAGAAATGATTAAATTCAGTGAACAAGGCATGTCGATGTTAATAATATGGCTTGGGCACAGTGTAGGTAGCCGGTAGGTGTAGCCCAGGTGGGCTACACCAACGGCTACCTACCTGATTCCTACAAATAAATACTATCACCTCTCCTCCATTTAAGACCCCACTATTTTAAGGTAAAAAAATGA
>NC_069400.1:117152013-117206962 GCF_026875155.1 Cherax quadricarinatus | reverse complement strand
ACAAACTTAGTGTTACTTTTCAGATTTATACTGAGCCTGAGTCCTGAAGTTACTGAAACTCCTCCCACTATGGCATGATGTATCTAGTTGAATCATATTCTTGCAAAGTGCTTGTCCAGCTGGTTCTTGAAGGACTGCATTGTCTTCATGCTTACATCACCCGGTAGTTCATTTCATTCTGCTATAATTCTGTATGCATTTTTTTGTGTACGTTTGTGTTGCATCATCTGCCTCGCAATTTCATTCCATTGTCTCTGGTTATGAACTCGTTCAGCGTTTCAACACTTCCTGCTTGAGTGTGTCCATTCAGTTTCTTAATTGGTTTTTGTCCCCAGGAGAGAAAAAGTTCAGTGATTTACGTCTCTCCTTGACATACCCACCTAGATAATACACGTGTGTGATGAATGGTTTGAAAAACCGACATGTTGAAGATTGAGACACTTATGCAGCATATGGGAATCTTTATTCAGGAAACGTTTCGCCACACAGTGGCTTCATCAGTCCAATACAAAGAGGAAGGCGTAAGGAGAGGAGGAATGAGGTAATCAGTCCCTCAACCTGGAGTCGATGTGTTCAGTCCATCGTCCATCTACAAGATTGATGGACTGAACACATCGACTCCAGGTTGAGGGACTGATTACCTCATTCTCCTCCTCTCCTTACGCCTTCCTCTTTGTATTGGACTGATGAAGCCACTGTGTGGCGAAACGTTTCCTGAATAAAGATTCCCATATGCTGCATAAGTGTCCAATCTAGATAATACACGCACGTCTTTTATCTATGCAGAAATAGATAGTTCTCCTCAGCAGACAGCCTCAGTGTGGACTTACATTCCCTCTGCTGTCTTCCCCAGGTATTCCCATCCTCCCTTACTTATTTTTCTACCTCTTTTATCTCTCTTTACCACCCAATCCTTCCTTCACCCACCATGCTTTCTTTCCCACAAACCCCCTTTCACTCACCATTTCCACTTCACTCACCATCCCCCGTTTACCCACCATCCTCCGTTACCTATCCTCCTCATCCACCATACCCTTCCTCGCCCACCATCTCTCTCACTTCCACCGACGACCTTAAAGTAGAAGGTCTGAGCGGTAATGGCAATAGGGAGGTGGGTGTGGGAATAGGTCTGGGGGGAAGGCTTGGCTTTCACCCTCCCCCCGGAGACTGGTGAGGCAGAGAAGCCAGAAGAGTGAGTAGAACCCTCCAGGGAAAAGAGGGAGAGGTGGGAGGGGGTTTTTGGGTAGGGGAAGTGAATTGTGGGGGTAGGGAAGGGTGGAGGTATAAGTTGTGTTGTGGGGGAGCTAGGTGGTAGCTCAGCTCCTTTGTATATGTGTTGAGAGTATGGGTGTGTGTGTGGGCAGATAGGTGAAGAGTGTGTGTGTCTGTATTTGTGTACTCAACCTATTTTGTGGCTGCAGGAGCAAAGTCATAGCTCCTGGCCCCGCCTCTCCACTGGTCACTACTAGGTTCACACTCTCCTTGCTCCAAGAGGTGTATGTGTGTGTATGTGTGTGTATGTGGTGCGTGTCTGTGTGTATGTGTATATGGTGCGTGTCTGTATGTGTATGTGGTGCAGTGTCTGTGTGTATGTGCATGTGGTGCGTGTATGTGTATGTGGTGCGTGTCTATGTGTATGTGTATGTGGTGCGTGTCTGTGTTGCGTGTCAGTGCGCACGGTGGGTCCCACACCTCACGTGCATGAAGTAGAAGTCAGCCACAATACTTAAATACCTGTTGGATCTCTTCTTTTTACCCCTCGCTCACGCACGTCAGGGACAAGCGCACACAGGTGGTAGTTGAAGCTACAAGTGATTTACTGGACTAATGAAGTATGGACTCGGTTGTCTCGAGGATGTAGAGAATATTAAACGAACTGATGAGAATTGGTAGTGGCAAAACACCTACAAAACAACTTCGGAAGTGGAGATGTCTAGGCCTGGGGGCGAGAAATCCATAATTCCTTTACATATAAAGTCATCCCCATCTTGCTCAGGTTTTCAAGTTCTAAGTGAGAGAATTTTCTTTCGTCCATATTCTATCCTCTATGCATAGATATGAGCTTTGTGTCAATAAAACAACAACGCACTCACCAATTCCTATGTGGATTTTCAGTACGATTTCGTACATCAATTTCTCCCTTACGGTTTGATACTTCCAAATTCTCGACTTGCATTATTCAGTTACGATTAAATTAGGTTTGGTCAGGTCTTTAGTTAGGTTAGATTTGTTCCTTTATTAATGAAACTGATCAGTTTATAAACATTGAGGTTCTGAGGAGCGAACATTTCATGGAACCCAGCGTGAGCTCCAGAATACTTAAGTTCAGGGTAATCGCGGTTTTTTAAAGCTGGTTAAACCGTCACACGTTTGACTAAGCGGTGATTTATGATTAACATGACCAGTTATAAGCGAGTATTGGAAATGAGATAATGTTATGTTGCGTAAATAAGAAAAACTCAATGAAATACCCAACCTTGACGAAACTGCATGTAACATAACCCAACCTGACGAAAAACTGCCAGTAACATAACCCAACCTGACGAAACTGCATTTGTATATAAACCAACCTGACGCAACTGCATGTATAACATAACCCAACCTGACGAAACTGCATGTAACATAACCCAACCTGACGACGGAAACTGCATGTAAACAATAAACCCACCTGACGCAACTGCGGTAACATAACCCCAACCTGACGGCACACTGCATGTAACATAACAACCTGACGAAACTTGCTTGTAACATTAACCAACCTACGAAACTGCATTGTCTAACATACCATCAAACCTGACGAAACTGCACTGTAACATAACCAACTGACGAAACTGCATGTAACGAAACCCAACCTGGGACGAAAACTGCAGTAACATAACCCAACCTGACGAAACTGCATGTACATAACCCAACCTGACGGAAACTGCATGTAACATAACCCAGCCTGACGAAAACTGCTTGTAACATAACCCAACTGACGAAATGCATGTAACATAACTCCCAACATGACGAAAACTGCATGTAACATTTTGTGATCAAATTACTGCACATTGGTTGACAAAACTTATGACGGTCGTTACAGTATCTAAGAGGGACGAAATGTCATCATATGCTTTTCTTCTCTCTATCTCCTGTGTGTGGATTATTTGTGAGTAGATAACCCACGATATTGTGTCGTACGTGACCTAACCTATCCTTGTCACGTGGGGGGTTCGAAACGTGGATTGGGTAATAACACTCACATAGGCTGTAAGTACGTATATTCAACGGACTATATGGGGAAGCGCCAATCCTGAACTGCGTCTCTCCTGTCTATACCTTCAACTGATTCACAGTGGTGCCTGGCGGGTGAGCGGCATACAAATCATGGTAGGTCAGTTGTAACAGTGAATAACAGTCAGTGATTCACGCAGGGAGTAGAGGATCAGCAACGGTCGGTATCTGAGTTCTTATCTTGCACTAGATATCTGGTACGAGATAACTGGTAATACTGAGATTCTAACCCTACCCTAACACTAACCGACACTACCATAACTAAACCTAACCTACCTACCCAAACCGAACCTAATTAACTACCCTAGCCTAACCTACCTTACATAACTAACCTAAACCTAACCTACCCAAACCTTACCTTAACTAGCTAACCAACCCAAAACCTAACTACCCAAAACCTACCTACTCAAACTCGAACCTAACCTAACCTAGGCCTAACCTAACCTAACTTAACCTAACCTACCCAAACCTTAAACCTAACCTACCCTAGCCCTAACCTAAACTAACCAAACTAACTAAACCTTCCCTAACCTAACTTATCCTAACCTAAACCTAACCTACCCAAACCTATACCTAACCTAACCTAACTTAACTACCCCAAATCTACCTACCAAATAACTAAAACTAACTTAACCTACCCAAAACCTAACTAACCAACCTACCCAAACAGAACCGCCCCTAATATACCCATACTAATCCTAACCTAACTAACCTAACTTACCTACCCAAACCTAATCTACCAAACCTAACCTAACCTAACCTACCAAACCTAACCTACCCAAACCTAACTAACCTAACCTATCCTACCTACCTAGACTTAAACTAACTAACTAAAATAAATAACCTACCCTAAACCTATCCAAACAACCTAAACTACGAAACTAACTAACCTACCCAACATAAACTACCCTAAACTTACCCAACCTATACTATCCTAACCTAACCTACCCTAACCTACCCCAAACCTAACTACCTAACCATACATAACCTACCCTAAACTACCCAAACATTACCTACCCTAACTTACCTCAAACCTAACCTAACCTGACAGACCTTTTATAATCAAATATTAAAGTATTCTGTAGTTGCAGCCTCTTTGTAACGCACTAAATTGTTGTATTATTAGTAAAGGAATTTGATGTGTAACACAAGAAGACATTAGGAGGGTTGGACGCATGTTTATACTGCCTTCGAAATGTTGACGAGCTGGTCACAGGACGGGAGCTGTCAGGTGAATACTGATGCGTCAGTGCCGAATGGCTTCCTGAGTCCGATTATACATAAAGGTATTATTTAGCTATAGCTCTCCCAGAAATTTAAACTTGAGCTAGGAATATTTTCTGTGGGGAATGGATAGGCCTGGTCTCGTTCGTTATTTAAACAAAAAAATATGGCTGCTTTCAGACCCGGGGTTTAGTGTAAATTAGCATAAATTATCTATGGAAATCAAGAAAATGTGGGGTAATTAAACCATGGAACGGGTAGGGTTTAAACCCATGGAAAGCGTGTTCAAAAAACTCTCAGGGAAGTGGCCGAGTGCTTATCGCACTGGCCAGTGAGTTTCGGATATACCATGGGTCACACCCCACCGTTCCCTATTTTGTTTGCAATAGTGTTTTCGATTTCGTGAGTGTGATGGTAGTGTGTTTTTACTATGGGCGACAACTAGTGGCAGGATTCTTGATAGAAAGTACATTGTATCTGCTCCAGCATTTCCTCTCTCTCTCTTGAGAAAAATAAGATCATTTGTCAGAGGTGAGCCCGAGCGAGTGTCTGGGACAACCACACTCGCTTCCAGCCAAGTGTCTGGATTCAACACTTTCGCCTTCCAGCAAGTGTCTGGCTACAATCTCTCTCGATTCAGGCA
This sequence comes from Cherax quadricarinatus, assembly GCF_026875155.1. Lineage (NCBI taxonomy): Eukaryota > Metazoa > Arthropoda > Malacostraca > Decapoda > Parastacidae > Cherax > Cherax quadricarinatus. The sequence continues at coordinate 117,201,822 of NC_069400.1, read as the reverse complement.
TAGTGTTGGGTACAACACTCTCGCTTCCAGCAGTGTCTGGTACAACACTCTCGCTTTACTCAGGCGAGTGTTGGTACAACATCTCGCTTCCAGCAAGTGTATGGTACATCACTCTCCGCTTCCAGCGAGTGTTCTGGTACAACACTCTGCTCCAGCGAGTGTCTGGTACAACACTCTCGCTTCCCGCAAAGTGTCTGGTACAACACACTCGCTTCCAGCAAGTGTCTGGTACAACACTCTCGCTTTCCAGCGAGTGTATGGTACAACACTCTCGCTTCCAGCGAGTGTTGGTACAACAACTCTCGCTTCCCAGCAGAGTGTCTGGTACAACACCTCGCTTCCAGCAAGTGTCTGGTACATCACTCTCGCTTCCAGCGAGTGTCTGGTACATCACACTCGCTTCACGAGTGGTCTGGTACAACACTCTCGCTTAGCAAGGGTCTGGTACTACACCTCGCTTCCAGCGAGTGTCTGGTACAACACTCTCGCTTCCTGCGAGCTGTTGGTACAACACTCTCGCTTCCAGCAAGTGTTCTGGTACAACACTTTTCGCGTCAGCATGTGTCTGGTACAACACTCTCGCTTCCAGCGAGTGTCTGGGACATACACTCTCGCTCCAGCGAGTTGTCTCTGGTACAACACTCTCGCTTCCAGGGTGTCTGTACAACACTCTCGCTTCCTGTCAGCGAGTGTTGGTACAACACGCTCGCTTCCAGCATGTGTCTCCGGTACAACACTCTCGATTCAGAGTGTGTCTGGTAACAACACTCTCGCTTCCAGCGAGTGTCTGGGTACAACACTCTCGCTTCTCAGCAAGTGTCTGGTACAATCACTCTCGCTTCCTGAAGTGTTGGTACAACACTCTCGCTTCCGCGAGTGTCTGGTACAACACTTCTCGTTCCAGCAGTGTTGGTACAAACACTCTCCGCTTACAGCAAGTGTTCTGGTAACAACACAGTCTCGCTTCCAGCGAGTGTCTGGTACAGCTCTACTCTCGCTTCCAGCAGTGTTCTGGTACAAACACTTCGCTTCCAGCAAACACTCACCCGACACACGCACACATTGTAATATCCATAGTTTATTTTTTTTTTTAACATATTTTATAAAATCCATCGTAGAAATGACACTTGCAAATATTGCTGTTATTGGGAGCCAAACATTTTTGCCCCGCCGTGCAGAGCTTATACAGTCATGAATGGGAGGGCTCTTCGGGTGAGCTCTACGCTGAGCTCTAGCTGAGCTCTACGCTGAGCGCTACGCCTCTTCCAAAGAAAGATTGTCATCAACGTATCTTTTGAACGTATTGTTCGGCAGTTAGGCAGGTTTGGAATCCTCGTCGGCATTACTGTTAAGCACTAATTCTACACTGACAAATAATTACTTAATGTTTACGTAGATCACAATGGAGGCACGTGCTCCTTACTCCCTCCTCAGTGACGTTGCTGCAGTGAGTCTTACTTTAACAGTGATGACTTAATATTTATTACTTTGCTGGTTGTGTAAATGATGCTTTTGGTAATTATTTCATTGTTTTTTGTCGATCTGTGTACTATCCAGGTGACTCTTATGCGACAGAGAAAGATAACAAGGTGGATACCGTCAACATGTGGAAAAGATCAGTTACATTATTAGAGACTGCCAGCCACTTGTTGCGAAAAGTTTCCTTAATTAAATGTTCTGAACTTTCACAAGATGTATTTTTTGGACACATTGTTGTGGAGTTATAAGTGAGCATCTCATTGATTCTGATTATAGACAGTCAGTAAGGACTTATCATTTGCTCCACAGGTTGAGACACTGACGTACATCTACTAGTAGTTGATGAACTCAAACATTACACACGGGCGGGAATGAACCGCGGCCTGTGAGTCTCATAACTCCTGACCGTTCGCGTCACATCCGAAGGGACGCGAGGTAGTTGACACTAACCTCGCTTTCTTCGTCTACATGGCCCCTTCCACTAGAGTTCATGTCTCTGCAGTCTACCGGTGAAGGCTGCAGCGCAGGTAAACTTTCCCTCTATTATTGTAATGCTTGCCAGTGTGTTTTTATTCTTCAACTAGTCGGTATTATTTACCATTTTGATGACATAACCAGGTATGGTGGTGTATACTTGGTTTCTCGCAAGATTAGCTCTAAATGCATAAAGTTAAAACTTACTGAAATCCAGTTCATGGCCCTGTTAACGGTATTGCCTAGGCGTTGTGAGCTAAGATTAAGGGACACGTGGTTGGTGTTGATCTCCAGTTCCTAGACCTTTTGGAAAGGCTGAGTTTAAACTGTTATCTGTCTTATTAAAACTTATATGCCGCTCCTCTGATTACTAAGGGTTTCTGAGATTGTACTTCGGTTTCTGATGGTGTTACGGGGATACTGGTTTGGAGGGCTGGGGTTACGGGATTTGGTACAGGAGCTGGTGTTACGGGATACTGGCTTACAGGGGGCTGGGGTTACGGGATACTGGTTACCAGGGGCTGGTGTTTCAGTGGTACTGGTACAGGGTGGTGCTAAGGGATACTAGTACAGGGAGCTGGTGTACGGGAATACTAGTACAGGGGGCTGGTGTTACGGGGATACAGTACAGGGATGGTTGTTTACGGGATACTGTTTCAGGGAACTGGTGTTACGGGATACTGGTACAGGGGCCTGTGTGTTAGGGATAATGGTACATGGGCTGGTGTTTTCGGGGAGTACAAGCACTAGAGAGCTGGGTGATTACGGGATACTGGTACAGGGGATGGTGTTACGGATACAAGTACATTGGAGCTGGTGTTACGGGATTCTGGTCGGGGGCTGGTTTTACGGGATAAAGTGCGGGAGCTGGTTGTTACGGAGATATGGTACAGGGGCTGGTCGTTACTGGATTACAAGTATAGGGAGTGGTGTTACAGGATACTGTTACGGGGGCTGTTTGTTACGGGATACTTGTACAGGGAGGCTGGTGTTACGGGATACTGGACGGGGGCTGGTGTTACGGGTACAAGTTCAGGGGTAGGTGTTACGGGATACACAGTACAGGGAGCTGGTGTTACGGGATACTGTACGGGGGCTGGCGGTTACGGGGAATACTGGTACGGGTGCTTGCAGTACGGGATACTGGTTCATGGGGTGGGTGGTTTCGGGATATTGTTACAGGGGCCGTTGTTCCGGAGATACTGGTACCAAGGGCTGGTGTTGCGATATATAGGCCCGAAACTCTAATAAGTCTTACTTTTGAAGTGTTTGTAAGAACGAGCAAGCGAGCTAGCTGTGACAGTGTAACAGAGGATGAGCGTCATACATAACTACCATCATGTATCAGCAGCTGGGTGGGTAGGGCGTTTCTGAACACAGTATAATAACTGGAATAAAAATATCTCCCAGCAGGTATTATCGTGGCGTTGTGTTTATTCTTGGACTGCCTCTATGATCACTGAGGTTGTGGTCTGGCATACACACACCACACCACAAAAAACCAACAAAACACAACACACTACACACTCTCACACACACACACACGCACACACACACAAAACACACACACACACACACACACACACACAACACACGGCAAGAAACTAGAAGAAAGTACAAAGGTTTGCGACAAGGTGTAGTTACAGAGCTTAAGGGGAATGTCTATGAAGGAAGATTAAGGGAAATCAGCTGACGACATGGAGGACAGGGGGTAAGGGGGAGACATGATAACGACATATAAAAATACTGCGTGAATAGAAAGGTGGACAAAGGGACAGGATGTTCAGGGAGGGGACACTGAATACAAGAGGCCACAATTGGAAGTTGAAGGACACAATGAGTCTGAGAGATTTTAGGATGCATTTTCTTCAGTCATGAAGTTGTTAAGGCAGTGGAAATAGCTAGAAAATGACGTAGTTGGAGGGCAGGAACCATACACAGTTTAAGACGAGGTTTGATATTAAAGCTCATGGAGGGGCGATGAGAGAGGGCCCAGTAAGCAACCGGTGAAGATTCGGGGCCCAGGAGCTAAGATCGCCCTGCAACCACAAAATAGGGAGTACAAAAGGTGAGTACACACACTCACACCACACACACAACACAACCACACACACACACACACACACACACACACAACACACAATCATGGGAAGATTATAGGAGGAGAAGAGTGGGTGGAACATAGAAAGGATGATCTCATCAACAGCAGCCCAAACTGGTTTCAGGGTACGGAAAATCCTGTGTCACAAATCACCTACTGGAGTTCTATGACATGGTGCAGATGTAAGACAAGAGAGGAGGGGGGTGGGTGGGATTGCATATTCTTGGACTGCAAGAAGGCGTTTTGACACATGTTCCACACAGAGATTGGTGCAAAAAACTTGGAGGACAAGCAGGATAACAGGGAGGCACTACAATGGATCAGGGAATACTTGTTCAGGAGAAGAAGCGAGTAATGGTACGTGGCGAGGTGTCAGATGGTGGGCACCTGTGACCAGCGGGGTCCCACAGGGGTCAGTCCTAGGGACCAGTGCTGTTTATTGGCATTTGTGAAACGAATGAACGGAAGGAATAGGACTCTGAGGTGTCCCTGTTTGCAGATGACGTGAAGTTGATGAGAAGGAATTCACTCGATCGAAGACCAGGCAGAACTACAAAGGGTCTGGACAGGCTGCTGGACATGGTCCAGCCATTGGCCTCCTGGAGTTCAATACCACCAAGTGCAAATCATGATGATTGGGGAAGGGCAAAGACGACGCAGACGGAGTACCAGTCTAGGGGGACGAGACTACAAACTCACTCAAGGAAAAAAGATCTTGGGGTGGAGTATAACACCAGGCACATCTCCTTGAAAGCTCACATCAATCAAAGAACTGCTGCAGCTATGGGTGCTAGCAAACCTAGAACGCATTTCATATTCTTAATAAGGAATCGTTCAGGACCGGTACACCGTTGTACGTTAAGGCCCATATTGGTGTATGCGGCACCAGTTTAGGAACCCACACCTAGCCAAGCACGTAAAGAAACTAGAGAAACGTGCAAAGGTTTGCAACAAGAATAGTCCAGAGCTAAGAGCGTATGTTACGAGGAGAGGTTAAGGGATCAACATGAAGACACTGGGAGGACTGGAGAGATAGGGTGGGACATATAAACGACATACAAAATACTGAGAGGAATGGGTCAAGGTGGACAAAGACAGGATGTTCCAGAGATTGGACACTGTACAAGGGGACACAGTTGGAAGTGGAAGACAAGATGAAGCACGGGATGATAGGAGTATTTCTTCAGCCACAGAGTAGTTCAGTAAGTGGATTTAGTTTGGGATGCGATTGTTAGTGGAGGCAGGATCCATCATAGCTTTAAGCAGAGGTATGATAAAGTACACGGTTCAGGGAGAAGTGACCTAGTAGCGATCAGTGAAAGAGGCGGGGACCAGGAGTCGGACTCGACCCCCGACAACCATCAACTAGGTGAGTACAACTAGGTGAGTACACACACACCACACACACACACACACACCCATCACAACACTCACACACACTGCACACACTACCTCCTAACGGTTAATTATCATGAGGGATGTATTAATATGATGGATTACCTCTTTCATCTCGGAAAATTTCACTAATTTTTATATAGGTTTAGCTGCCGGTATATTTTGGCTAATAAATAAACTGTAAATTTAAAAAGAGGTTAGTGAAAAAGGTTTTTACTTAAATAGGTTTCTTCCCTGCACCTGCCTTGACAGGAGGCGGGTGTTGGGGTCTCACACCTCACACTGTCTGTTGGAAGGAGGAGTGTGGGAGGAATTCATGCCCCCTCCTCACTAACCTTATCAGGAAGCAAGTGTGATGCCCTCACGACCCTGAACTCACCTTGCCACGAAGTGGTGTTTGTGCCTTAGTTTTGGGTTTAAAGAAATAATACGATTGATTTCACTCGGGCTGAGCTCTTGAATTAAAACTGATAAAACCAAGAAAAGGTACCCAAAGGGCGTCGCCCCCAAATAATTTTTAAAAAGCATTGTTTTTGAAATCAGTATTAAAATTGTTTAAAATATCAGTCAACATCGTTCACACAAGAAGATGCCCCTTTTGAAAAGGGGCATCGCCCTGCCCTTGTACGTAATTTTGAAATGTCGCGTATCCTTAAACCTGCTGCTGGGTACTGGGAGGCTTGTGATAAAGTTTGGTTACACTGGTTTTTATGTGAACTGACTTAAAAACTCCACAAACATTATGCAAGACAAGCCACAGGGGGTGGAACTCTTAGCTCAAGTACTTTGTACTTCTCTGTGGTCATCAGGAGGTGGGCAAGTTGCAAGGCAGCAACTAAGGATTGAGGGGGATGTTTTTTCCTGAGTGCGTAGCATAGGTTGAATCAGCAGCTGTCTGAATGTCGAGACAGCAGTCATACTACCCTGCTTAGCCCTCTGGATTATTTTAATAGTAACTGCTCCTACCAATCTCCAAATCTGCTAAATTCTCTGCATATATTCACACAACACATTGCACTAAGACACGACAAGTCTACCACTGACTTCGGCTGCATCTCGCTGCGACATTCACACACCCCTACGCTCCCTCACCCATATAAAAGTGTTGGTCCATAGTACTTCACACATTTTCTTTTTGTCTCCATGTAAACGTTTTCTTTTAAAAAGGTTCTCTACAGATGCCTCAAATGTACCATCCACCTTTTTACCCTTCGTCCAGTTGATTAGTGACTGGCCCTGCAGACAGACCTGCTGGCTCGGCTGCAGGCCTCTGGCATATCATTAAAAGTCATTCTTTCTCCCTTGCTCTTCTTTCGTGTTTACTCGAGGTCACTTCAATTAACGTTAATGCTTGGGGTATCTTTATAATATCCAGGCGCCTGAACATGTCCTTTTCATCTACCAGACACTAAGCTGGTCGTTACTCGTAACGTTCATGTAAGGACAGTACAAGAATCACTCTTCTAGCTCCGCCTTTTCGTATTTTCCTAGGACGTAGCAAGTGACTCATAGGAGGTTTATTCCATCTGTCGTGTTGTGTTAGAACACCTGCTGCTTCTTTGTTCGTACAGTGTTTTGAGATGGCAGCTCTGCTTCATTCTATGCACGCAGTGCTAATTTCTGTACCACACGCTCAATATTATTCCAGGGCCGACTCACGAGTGACATGTTGTTAGATGAACGCTAATAACCTTGCGCATGGAAGCGATGACGCATGCTGGATGACTCGATTGAATGTATGGAATTGCTCTCATGTTCATCCATGTAGTTTTGAGCACAGTAATGCATATTAGCATTCTGCAGGCAGGCACTGGAAGGATGCACTTCAGGGCACTCTGTGTTCTGGCTTCAAGAACATTGTTCTGTGCTCACGCTCCTCTCAAGGCAGGTAAAGCTATCCCAACAGGGAAAATTTCAGGAATCATTTTGCTGCCCGCATAAGTCAAGGAACTCTAAACTGCAGGGAACCCTCAAAGAACTAGAAATGTGGAATGTTTGAAGGACTTGAAGCTCCTTCAAGCACTTTGGCAGGAGTTTATGATATGTAGAAACTAACAATGTAAAAAGGTTAAGTGAGGGGTTTATGATCTAAATGTTGACATAACTTGATGAATAAGACACTGTGCAGTGTTTGGTTATCCTTGTTGATGGGAAACGCTTTCGCAGCAGTGGCATCAGCAGTCGAACACAGCGAAGAATAGTGAAAGTTGAGGTGGGCTGTCGTTTTTCTCAAACCATTTATACAATTTGACTCAAGTTGCTGAAATTATAAGGAATGCTATATAAAATTACATCATTGAGAATTAAGCTGTATGATAAACACATATCAAACTGTGTGAACCTCAGTTGTATAATACTCTCAAACTTTCTGCCAGCAGATATAAGCAAATATTACCGGAAGAAAGTTTTTTTTACGACGGTATCCTGGCAGCGTTTATAAAGTAGCAGATCATGGATGTTGTAAGGTCTTGGTTGACCAAAGAGGTTTCATAGGGAAAGAGTTTGCATAAAGCAGTGTTAGTTATGAGTCGAACACAGAGATCCTAGCACCTTATTTACCTGGACTGGAAGAGAAAATCCTCTCACTTATTAGTGGCGAGTCCTTTGATGCGGTGTAACGGCCTTTGATCAAAGAAAACTGGTGCTATCTTCGACTTAGGATAAATACGGATTTTTTTTCTCTCTCTCTCTCTTCTCATTTCGGCTCTGCGGGTTTTGCTCTTTCCGCTGAATATAAACAAGCCCAGAACGGCCCAGAATAATGCTCTTACGAAGTATTTCTTTAGGAATCCACCACTGACATCCTGACTGCCACTCTTACTTACGCATTCTTCCCTCGGACATCCAAAACAGTGCACATACCATACTTCATCTGTCTTTGTTTTGTTGACTTTCTGCTTCCTATTTCTGCTATTTCTCCATGTTTAAAACTAATCATTATTTTTCATGCTTTTTTTTCGGATCTTGACGGTTCCTTTAGCTAATCTTCGTTTCCTCCAACTGGGGAAAAAAAAGTTCTAAGCTCCTCCTCGTACGTTAATTCCTCATAGCACATGTACAAAGTATACCTGGAGTATACCTGGAGAGGGTTCCGGGGGGTCAACGCCCCCACGCGGCCTGTACTGTGTGGTCAGGTTTGGTATATATCTGTGTGTCAGTGGTGTTGTATTTCGATTTTTTTTTTGTCTGAAAAATTTGTGGCTTTATGGTATTTTATCAAGAAGACGTTTCGAGGCCCCCCCACCCCAACATCAGGGACCTTGTTAATTCGTTATCAGTTGGCAAAGTCTGTTGGTGCGCGAAACGTCTTATCCGTGTTATTATGGTATTGCTCTATCCTTCACACAATGAGAGACTAATGTCAGTCCTCCAACACTCTTTACAATGAGTCACAACCACTTCAAGAATAAGAACATGTGCTAACACCTGGCGATATTATTCTCACGACGTTTCGCCAACCACTATGACGTTATCAGGTCACCATACCTGGAGGTTACTGGAGGTTATTCCGGGGATCAACGCCCCCCCGCGCCCCGGTCCACGACAGGCCTCCCGATGGATTCAGGGCCTGATCAACTAGGATGTTACTGCTGGCCGCACGCAGCCGACGTACGAGCCACAGCCCGGTGATCGGCACTGACTTTTAGGTATCTGGCCAGCTCTCTCTTGAAGGCCACCTGCCAGGGGTTTATGGCCAATTCCCCTAATGCTTTTGAGGGAGGCTGTTGAACAGTTTTGGGCCACGGTCACTTATGGTGTTTTCTCTTAGTGTACCAATGGCCGCCACTACTTTTTATTGGCGGCTTTGCATCGCTGCCCAGTCTTGTACTTTCGGTAAGGGAGAGTGATTCTGTGTGGCAGATTTGGGACCATTCCTTCCAAGTTTTCTCATGTGTCAGATTATGATATTTCTCTCCCTCCTGCGTTCCAACGAGTAAAAGTGATGTGCTCTTTCAAGCGTTCCAGTAGGTAAGGTGCTGGACCAGAACTTATAAGTGCAGTATGGATCTCTGTACATCTCTAGTGCTGCGTGTTGCAACCTCCTTTGTATGGAGATGTTAATGTACAGCAGTATTCCAGCCTAGTGAGAACAAGTGATTTGAAAAGGATCATTCCTGGGCTTGGCATCTCTTGTTTTGTATAGTTCTAATTTCCATCCTTCATTTTCCTTTGCAACGTGCGATCGTGACACTTGTTGTGAATCATTGAAAGTGAGATCCTCAAAGACATTACTAACTCCCAGGTCCCTTACATTATTTTTCCGCTCTATTTGTATGGCCGGGTCCAGTCAGTCGTATACTCTGGTATAGTTATTATCTCTCCAGGTTCCATAACGGAGTAGTAGTTGGAATTTGTCTCATTGAACTATCATATTTGTTTACCGTTGCCCACGGGGAATAAGCTTTGTTTTATTTCTTCTTGGAGGGTTTAACCGCCGTCCTCAGAAGATGGACAGCCTAATGCGATCTTTCATCGCATGGATTCTTCTGATGTACTTCATCAATGGTTTTTTCTGGATGTTCTTCATCACATGGTTTCTTCTGGATGTACTTCATCACATGGTTTCTTCTGGATGTACTTCATCACATGGTTTCTTCTGGATGTTCTTCATCACATGGTTCTTCGGGGATGTACTTCATCAACATGGTTTCTTCTGGATGGTTCTTCATCACATGGATTTTACGTGGAGTACATTCACACTGGGTTTACTCTGGATGTTCTTCATAATGGATTTACTCTGGATGTACTTCATCACATGCGTTTACTAGGAGTACTTCTATCACATGGTTTACTTTGGTGTTCTTCATAATGGTTTACTCTGGATGTTCTTCACCAAATGGTTTACTCTGGATGTTCTTCATCACATGGTTTACTCTGGATGTACTTCATCACATGGTTTCTTCTGGATGTTCTTCATCACATGGTTTCTTCTGGATGTACTTCATCACATGGTTTCTTCTGGATGTACTTCATCACATGGTTACTTCTGGATGTTCTTCATCACATGGTTTCTTCTGGATGTACTTCATCACATGGTTTCTTCTGGATGTTCTTCATCACATGGTTTCTTCTGGATGTTCTTCATCACATGGTTTACTCTGGATGTACTTCATCACATGGTTTCTTCTGGATGTTCTTCATCACATGGTTTAATCTGGATGTGCTTCACCACAGGGTTTAACTTGGATGTACTTTTCCAAAAATCATCTTGGTTTTCGTTGGATGTTCTTATCACTGGTTTCTTCTGGATGTTCTTCATCACATGGTTTACTCTGGATGTTCTTCCTCATGGTTTACCTGTAGTAACTTCATCACATGTTTACTCTGGATGTTCTTTTTTTTTCATCACATTGGATTACTCTGGATGTTTCTTCATCAAATGGTTTAATCTGGATTGTTCTATCACATTGGTTTTTCTTCTGGATGTTCTTCATCACATGGTGTTACTCTGATGATCTTCAGCTCATGGTTTACTCAAGGATGTACTTCATCACATGGTTACTCTGGTTGTTCTTCTTACATGGGATACTCTGGATGTTCTTTCACCTGGTTTACTCTGGATGTTTCTCATCACATGGTTTACTCTGGATGGTTCTTCATCACATGGTTTACTCTGGATGTTCTCATCATGTTTACTCTGGATGCCCCCCCCCTTTTTCTTCATCACATGGTTTATCTGGATGTTCTTCATCACATGGTTTACTCTGGATGTTCTTCATCACATGGTTTACTCTGGATGTTCTTCATCACATGGTTTCTTTGGATGTTCTTCCATCACATGGTTTACTTGGATGTTCTTCATCACATGGTTTACTCTGGATGTTCTTCATCACATGGTTTACTCTGGATGTACTTCATCACATGGTTTACTCTGGATGTTCTTCATCACATGGTTTACTTCTGGATGTACTTCATCACATGGTTTATCGGTGTTTCTCATACATGGGTTTACTCTGGATGTACTTCTACATGGTTTACTCTGGATGGGTTCATCACATGTTTACTCTGGATGTACTTCATCATGGTTTAATCTGGATGTTCTTCATCACCATGGGTTTCTCTGGATGTACTTCATCACCATGGTTTACTCAGGATTTTCTTCATGCACATGGTTCTACTCTGGATGTGCTTCATCACATGGTTTTTTACTCTGGATGTACTTCATCACTGGTTTATCTGGATGGTTCTTCTCACATGGTTTACTCTGGATTGACTTCATCACATGGTTTACTCTGGATGTACTTCATCACATGGTTTACTTGGATTGTGCTTCAGGCACATGTTTTACTATGGATGTGCTTCAGCACATGGTTACTATGGATGTACTTCGTTATCACATGGTTTTACTATGGATGTTCTTCATCATCATGGTTTACTCTGGATGGTGCTTCATCCTCATGGTTTACCCATCTGGATGTGCGTCAGACACTTGGTTTACTCTGGATGTGCTTCATTCACATAGTTTACTCTGGATGTGCGTTCAGCACATGGTTTATCTGGATGTGCTTCTCCACATGGTTACTCTGGATTGTTCTTCTTCTCATGGTTTACTCTGGATGTCTTCATTACATGTTTACTCTTATAGAAGACCTGTCTTCATCAACATTTCTTTTATTAACACAGTTTTTTACCAAAACCTTCTTATAGATCTTCAGACATCTTCGTCTGGATATTCTACACCAGACATCTTCACCCAAATATTCAACACCAAACATCTTCGTCTGGATCTTCTACACCAGACATCTTCACCCAAATATTCAACACCAAACATCTTCGCTGGATCTTCTACATCCAGCATCTTACCCAATTATTCAACACCTAAACATCTTCGCTGGATCTTTACTCCAGACATATTCACCCAAATATTCAACACCAAACATTTTCGTCTGGATCTTGTACACCTGACCATCGTCTCTACTTTACTACAAGTCTACATGGTGGTTTCTTGTTACTCCCTCAGATATGAGGCACTTCTGGCTGCTGATGTCTTCAACCAGCGTGGCGGCCTCTGCTCATCGAACCAGCCTCATTAAATGTGCATAATATACCTTCACAATTCCTCTCCTAAGTCTGACTTACCCTGGAGATTCTCTTCTGCTGGCCCAATTCACCCTAGCTCGCCAATTTCACTCATCACCAAATTATAACTTAATTTTTAAAGGGGGTGGATTCGGTAGCCAGTAGATGGCCCTCGATCAGATGAACAAAAAAGTCCAGCTGTGGCCTGTGGGTCAATCATTTGACGAAGACCCGCGTCAGGAAACACTTGTCTTGTTACCTGACAATGCCTACCTAACTCACCAGCACTCCAAGTTCTCCTGGGACTGAGTGTAACATTAAGGAACGTGAATCTAATGTTATACAAACAGGTTTACCATTTGATTGGTTTATATAATCTATTATGCTACTAGGGAATCATTAGACCACGTGTGACTGCATGATGTTAAGCATGTAATACGTAAGTCTACATAACATTTGCTCTTTAAGAACCCTGAAGGTGAAAGTAAACCTCGCACTCTTGGTGGTGGCTCCCTGCTACTGTACCTTCCTCATTCTCTAGCACCCATTAAGGCACATTATATCGACTCGCCCATAAACGATACTCTAGCGTCCTTCGTCTGTATCTTTCTCACTGTTGTTACAATCGTCTTACCCCCCGATTTTTCATTGTGTGAATAAGACAAGAGTGAACACTCAAGGTGCCTTCACTGCCTAGGGCGGGAATTTCTGTACAAGTAACGTGGTTTGTTAGTAACAAGGGAGGAAATTATTGGCGTTTGGGACAGGGAGCAGTTTATCAGACATGAGAGAATTTTCTTTCGTCCATATTCTATCCTCTATGCATAGATATGAGCTTTGTGTCAATAAAACAACAACGCACTCACCAATTCCTATGTGGATTTTCAGTACGATTTCGTACATCAATTTCTCCCTTACGGTTTGATACTTCCAAATTCTCGACTTGCATTATTCAGTTACGATTAAATTAGGTTTGGTCAGGTCTTTAGTTAGGTTAGATTTGTTCCTTTATTAATGAAACTGATCAGTTTATAAACATTGAGGTTCTGAGGAGCGAACATTTCATGGAACCCAGCGTGAGCTCCAGAATACTTAAGTTCAGGGTAATCGCGGTTTTTTAAAGCTGGTTAAACCGTCACACGTTTGACTAAGCGGTGATTTATGATTAACATGACCAGTTATAAGCGAGTATTGGAAATGAGATAATGTTATGTTGCGTAAATAAGAAAAACTCAATGAAATACCCAACCTTGACGAAACTGCATGTAACATAACCCAACCTGACGAAAAACTGCCAGTAACATAACCCAACCTGACGAAACTGCATTTGTATATAAACCAACCTGACGCAACTGCATGTATAACATAACCCAACCTGACGAAACTGCATGTAACATAACCCAACCTGACGACGGAAACTGCATGTAAACAATAAACCCACCTGACGCAACTGCGGTAACATAACCCCAACCTGACGGCACACTGCATGTAACATAACAACCTGACGAAACTTGCTTGTAACATTAACCAACCTACGAAACTGCATTGTCTAACATACCATCAAACCTGACGAAACTGCACTGTAACATAACCAACTGACGAAACTGCATGTAACGAAACCCAACCTGGGACGAAAACTGCAGTAACATAACCCAACCTGACGAAACTGCATGTAACATAACCCAACCTGACGAAACTGCATGTAACATAACCCAGCCTGACGAAACTGCATGTAACATAACCCAACTGACGAAATGCATGTAACATAACTCCCAACATGACGAAAACTGCATGTAACATTTTGTGATCAAATTACTGCACATTGGTTGACAAAACTTATGACGACGTTTCAGTCCATCTAAGAGGGACCGAAATGTCATCATAAGCTTTTCTCTCTCTCTCTCCTGTGTGTGGATTATTTGTGTGTAGATACCCACGATATTGTGTCTTACGTTACCTAACCTAACCTTGTCACGTGGGGGGGTTCGAAACGTGGATTGGGTAATAACACTCACATAGGCTGTAAGTACGTATATTCAACGGACTATATGGGAAGCGCCAATCCTGACCTGCGTCTCTCCTGTCTATCCTTCAACTGATTCACAGTGGTGCCTGGCGGGTGAGCGGCATACAAATCATGGTAGGTCAGTTGTAACAGTGAATAACAGTCAGTGATTCACGCAGGAGTAGAGGATCAGCAACGGTCGGTATCTGAGTTCTTATCTTGCACTAGATATCTGGTACGAGATAACTGGTAATACTGAGATTCTAACCCTACCCTAACACTAACCGACACTACCATAACTAAACCTAACCTACCTACCCAAACCGAACCTAATTAACTACCCTAGCCTAACCTACCTTACATAACTAACCTAAACCTAACCTACCCAAACCTTACCTTAACTAGCTAACCAACCCAAAACCTAACTACCCAAAACCTACCTACTCAAACTCGAACCTAACCTAACCTAGGCCTAACCTAACCTAACTTAACCTAACCTACCCAAACCTTAAACCTAACCTACCCTAGCCCTAACCTAAACTAACCAAACTAACTAAACCTTCCCTAACCTAACTTATCCTAACCTAAACCTAACCTACCCAAACCTATACCTAACCTAACCTAACTTAACTACCCCAAATCTACCTACCAAATAACTAAAACTAACTTAACCTACCCAAAACCTAACTAACCAACCTACCCAAACAGAACCGCCCCTAATATACCCATACTAATCCTAACCTAACTAACCTAACTTACCTACCCAAACCTAATCTACCAAACCTAACCTAACCTAACCTACCAAACCTAACCTACCCAAACCTAACTAACCTAACCTATCCTACCTACCTAGACTTAAACTAACTAACTAAAATAAATAACCTACCCTAAACCTATCCAAACAACCTAAACTACGAAACTAACTAACCTACCCAACATAAACTACCCTAAACTTACCCAACCTATACTATCCTAACCTAACCTACCCTAACCTACCCCAAACCTAACTACCTAACCATACATAACCTACCCTAAACTACCCAAACATTACCTACCCTAACTTACCTCAAACCTAACCTAACCTGACAGACCTTTTATAATCAAATATTAAAGTATTCTGTAGTTGCAGCCTCTTTGTAACGCACTAAATTGTTGTATTATTAGTAAAGGAATTTGATGTGTAACACAAGAAGACATTAGGAGGGTTGGACGCATGTTTATACTGCCTTCGAAATGTTGACGAGCTGGTCACAGGACGGGAGCTGTCAGGTGAATACTGATGCGTCAGTGCCGAATGGCTTCCTGAGTCCGATTATACATAAAGGTATTATTTAGCTATAGCTCTCCCAGAAATTTAAACTTGAGCTAGGAATATTTTCTGTGGGGAATGGATAGGCCTGGTCTCGTTCGTTATTTAAACAAAAAAATATGGCTGCTTTCAGACCCGGGGTTTAGTGTAAATTAGCATAAATTATCTATGGAAATCAAGAAAATGTGGGGTAATTAAACCATGGAACGGGTAGGGTTTAAACCCATGGAAAGCGTGTTCAAAAAACTCTCAGGGAAGTGGCCGAGTGCTTATCGCACTGGCCAGTGAGTTTCGGATATACCATGGGTCACACCCCACCGTTCCCTATTTTGTTTGCAATAGTGTTTTCGATTTCGTGAGTGTGATGGTAGTGTGTTTTTACTATGGGCGACAACTAGTGGCAGGATTCTTGATAGAAAGTACATTGTATCTGCTCCAGCATTTCCTCTCTCTCTCTTGAGAAAAATAAGATCATTTGTCAGAGGTGAGCCCGAGCGAGTGTCTGGGACAACCACACTCGCTTCCAGCCAAGTGTCTGGATTCAACACTTTCGCCTTCCAGCAAGTGTCTGGCTACAATCTCTCTCGATTCAGGCATAGTGTTGGGTACAACACTCTCGCTTCCAGCAGTGTCTGGTACAACACTCTCGCTTTACTCAGGCGAGTGTTGGTACAACATCTCGCTTCCAGCAAGTGTATGGTACATCACTCTCCGCTTCCAGCGAGTGTTCTGGTACAACACTCTGCTCCAGCGAGTGTCTGGTACAACACTCTCGCTTCCCGCAAAGTGTCTGGTACAACACACTCGCTTCCAGCAAGTGTCTGGTACAACACTCTCGCTTTCCAGCGAGTGTATGGTACAACACTCTCGCTTCCAGCGAGTGTTGGTACAACAACTCTCGCTTCCCAGCAGAGTGTCTGGTACAACACCTCGCTTCCAGCAAGTGTCTGGTACATCACTCTCGCTTCCAGCGAGTGTCTGGTACATCACACTCGCTTCACGAGTGGTCTGGTACAACACTCTCGCTTAGCAAGGGTCTGGTACTACACCTCGCTTCCAGCGAGTGTCTGGTACAACACTCTCGCTTCCTGCGAGCTGTTGGTACAACACTCTCGCTTCCAGCAAGTGTTCTGGTACAACACTTTTCGCGTCAGCATGTGTCTGGTACAACACTCTCGCTTCCAGCGAGTGTCTGGGACATACACTCTCGCTCCAGCGAGTTGTCTCTGGTACAACACTCTCGCTTCCAGGGTGTCTGTACAACACTCTCGCTTCCTGTCAGCGAGTGTTGGTACAACACGCTCGCTTCCAGCATGTGTCTCCGGTACAACACTCTCGATTCAGAGTGTGTCTGGTAACAACACTCTCGCTTCCAGCGAGTGTCTGGGTACAACACTCTCGCTTCTCAGCAAGTGTCTGGTACAATCACTCTCGCTTCCTGAAGTGTTGGTACAACACTCTCGCTTCCGCGAGTGTCTGGTACAACACTTCTCGTTCCAGCAGTGTTGGTACAAACACTCTCCGCTTACAGCAAGTGTTCTGGTAACAACACAGTCTCGCTTCCAGCGAGTGTCTGGTACAGCTCTACTCTCGCTTCCAGCAGTGTTCTGGTACAAACACTTCGCTTCCAGCAAACACTCACCCGACACACGCACACATTGTAATATCCATAGTTTATTTTTTTTTTTAACATATTTTATAAAATCCATCGTAGAAATGACACTTGCAAATATTGCTGTTATTGGGAGCCAAACATTTTTGCCCCGCCGTGCAGAGCTTATACAGTCATGAATGGGAGGGCTCTTCGGGTGAGCTCTACGCTGAGCTCTAGCTGAGCTCTACGCTGAGCGCTACGCCTCTTCCAAAGAAAGATTGTCATCAACGTATCTTTTGAACGTATTGTTCGGCAGTTAGGCAGGTTTGGAATCCTCGTCGGCATTACTGTTAAGCACTAATTCTACACTGACAAATAATTACTTAATGTTTACGTAGATCACAATGGAGGCACGTGCTCCTTACTCCCTCCTCAGTGACGTTGCTGCAGTGAGTCTTACTTTAACAGTGATGACTTAATATTTATTACTTTGCTGGTTGTGTAAATGATGCTTTTGGTAATTATTTCATTGTTTTTTGTCGATCTGTGTACTATCCAGGTGACTCTTATGCGACAGAGAAAGATAACAAGGTGGATACCGTCAACATGTGGAAAAGATCAGTTACATTATTAGAGACTGCCAGCCACTTGTTGCGAAAAGTTTCCTTAATTAAATGTTCTGAACTTTCACAAGATGTATTTTTTGGACACATTGTTGTGGAGTTATAAGTGAGCATCTCATTGATTCTGATTATAGACAGTCAGTAAGGACTTATCATTTGCTCCACAGGTTGAGACACTGACGTACATCTACTAGTAGTTGATGAACTCAAACATTACACACGGGCGGGAATGAACCGCGGCCTGTGAGTCTCATAACTCCTGACCGTTCGCGTCACATCCGAAGGGACGCGAGGTAGTTGACACTAACCTCGCTTTCTTCGTCTACATGGCCCCTTCCACTAGAGTTCATGTCTCTGCAGTCTACCGGTGAAGGCTGCAGCGCAGGTAAACTTTCCCTCTATTATTGTAATGCTTGCCAGTGTGTTTTTATTCTTCAACTAGTCGGTATTATTTACCATTTTGATGACATAACCAGGTATGGTGGTGTATACTTGGTTTCTCGCAAGATTAGCTCTAAATGCATAAAGTTAAAACTTACTGAAATCCAGTTCATGGCCCTGTTAACGGTATTGCCTAGGCGTTGTGAGCTAAGATTAAGGGACACGTGGTTGGTGTTGATCTCCAGTTCCTAGACCTTTTGGAAAGGCTGAGTTTAAACTGTTATCTGTCTTATTAAAACTTATATGCCGCTCCTCTGATTACTAAGGGTTTCTGAGATTGTACTTCGGTTTCTGATGGTGTTACGGGGATACTGGTTTGGAGGGCTGGGGTTACGGGATTTGGTACAGGAGCTGGTGTTACGGGATACTGGCTTACAGGGGGCTGGGGTTACGGGATACTGGTTACCAGGGGCTGGTGTTTCAGTGGTACTGGTACAGGGTGGTGCTAAGGGATACTAGTACAGGGAGCTGGTGTACGGGAATACTAGTACAGGGGGCTGGTGTTACGGGGATACAGTACAGGGATGGTTGTTTACGGGATACTGTTTCAGGGAACTGGTGTTACGGGATACTGGTACAGGGGCCTGTGTGTTAGGGATAATGGTACATGGGCTGGTGTTTTCGGGGAGTACAAGCACTAGAGAGCTGGGTGATTACGGGATACTGGTACAGGGGATGGTGTTACGGATACAAGTACATTGGAGCTGGTGTTACGGGATTCTGGTCGGGGGCTGGTTTTACGGGATAAAGTGCGGGAGCTGGTTGTTACGGAGATATGGTACAGGGGCTGGTCGTTACTGGATTACAAGTATAGGGAGTGGTGTTACAGGATACTGTTACGGGGGCTGTTTGTTACGGGATACTTGTACAGGGAGGCTGGTGTTACGGGATACTGGACGGGGGCTGGTGTTACGGGTACAAGTTCAGGGGTAGGTGTTACGGGATACACAGTACAGGGAGCTGGTGTTACGGGATACTGTACGGGGGCTGGCGGTTACGGGGAATACTGGTACGGGTGCTTGCAGTACGGGATACTGGTTCATGGGGTGGGTGGTTTCGGGATATTGTTACAGGGGCCGTTGTTCCGGGATACTGGTACAAGGGCTGGTGTTGCGATATATAGGCCGAAACTCTAATAAGCTACTTTTTGAAGTGTTTGTAAGAACGAGCAAGCGAGCTAGCTGTGACGATGTAACAGAGATGAGCGTCATACATAACTACCATCCATGTATCAGCAGCTGGGTGGGTAGGGCGTCTGAACACAGTATAATAACTGGCATAAAAATATCTCCCAGCAGGTAATAATCGTGGCGTTGTGTTTATTCTTGGACTGCCTCTATGATCACTGAGGTTGTGGTCTGGCATACACACACCACACCACAAAAAACCAACAAAACACAACACACTACACACTCTCACACACACACACACGCACACACACACACAACACACACACACACACACACACACACACACACACGTCAAGAAACTAGAAGAAAGTACAAAGGTTTGCGACAAGGTGTAGTTACAGAGCTTAAGGGGAATGTCTATGAAGGAAGATTAAGGGAAATCAGCTGACGACATGGAGGACAGGGGGTAAGGGGGAGACATGATAACGACATATAAAAATACTGCGTGAATAGAAAGGTGGACAAAGGGACAGGATGTTCAGGGAGGGGACACTGAATACAAGAGGCCACAATTGGAAGTTGAAGGACACAATGAGTCTGAGAGATTTTAGGATGCATTTTCTTCAGTCATGAAGTTGTTAAGGCAGTGGAAATAGCTAGAAAATGACGTAGTTGGAGGGCAGGAACCATACACAGTTTAAGACGAGGTTTGATATTAAAGCTCATGGAGGGGCGATGAGAGAGGGCCCAGTAAGCAACCGGTGAAGATTCGGGGCCCAGGAGCTAAGATCGCCCTGCAACCACAAAATAGGGAGTACAAAAGGTGAGTACACACACTCACACCACACACACAACACAACCACACACACACACACACACACACACACACAACACACAATCATGGGAAGATTATAGGAGGAGAAGAGTGGGTGGAACATAGAAAGGATGATCTCATCAACAGCAGCCCAAACTGGTTTCAGGGTACGGAAAA
This sequence comes from Cherax quadricarinatus, assembly GCF_026875155.1. Classification (NCBI taxonomy): domain Eukaryota; kingdom Metazoa; phylum Arthropoda; class Malacostraca; order Decapoda; family Parastacidae; genus Cherax; species Cherax quadricarinatus. Next base: position 117,181,260 of record NC_069400.1, on the reverse strand, counting down.
TCCTGTGTCACAAATCACCTACTGGAGTTCTATGACATGGTGCAGATGTAAGACAAGAGAGGAGGGGGGTGGGTGGGATTGCATATTCTTGGACTGCAAGAAGGCGTTTTGACACATGTTCCACACAGAGATTGGTGCAAAAAACTTGGAGGACAAGCAGGATAACAGGGAGGCACTACAATGGATCAGGGAATACTTGTTCAGGAGAAGAAGCGAGTAATGGTACGTGGCGAGGTGTCAGATGGTGGGCACCTGTGACCAGCGGGGTCCCACAGGGGTCAGTCCTAGGGACCAGTGCTGTTTATTGGCATTTGTGAAACGAATGAACGGAAGGAATAGGACTCTGAGGTGTCCCTGTTTGCAGATGACGTGAAGTTGATGAGAAGGAATTCACTCGATCGAAGACCAGGCAGAACTACAAAGGGTCTGGACAGGCTGCTGGACATGGTCCAGCCATTGGCCTCCTGGAGTTCAATACCACCAAGTGCAAATCATGATGATTGGGGAAGGGCAAAGACGACGCAGACGGAGTACCAGTCTAGGGGGACGAGACTACAAACTCACTCAAGGAAAAAAGATCTTGGGGTGGAGTATAACACCAGGCACATCTCCTTGAAAGCTCACATCAATCAAAGAACTGCTGCAGCTATGGGTGCTAGCAAACCTAGAACGCATTTCATATTCTTAATAAGGAATCGTTCAGGACCGGTACACCGTTGTACGTTAAGGCCCATATTGGTGTATGCGGCACCAGTTTAGGAACCCACACCTAGCCAAGCACGTAAAGAAACTAGAGAAACGTGCAAAGGTTTGCAACAAGAATAGTCCAGAGCTAAGAGCGTATGTTACGAGGAGAGGTTAAGGGATCAACATGAAGACACTGGGAGGACTGGAGAGATAGGGTGGGACATATAAACGACATACAAAATACTGAGAGGAATGGGTCAAGGTGGACAAAGACAGGATGTTCCAGAGATTGGACACTGTACAAGGGGACACAGTTGGAAGTGGAAGACAAGATGAAGCACGGGATGATAGGAGTATTTCTTCAGCCACAGAGTAGTTCAGTAAGTGGATTTAGTTTGGGATGCGATTGTTAGTGGAGGCAGGATCCATCATAGCTTTAAGCAGAGGTATGATAAAGTACACGGTTCAGGGAGAAGTGACCTAGTAGCGATCAGTGAAAGAGGCGGGGACCAGGAGTCGGACTCGACCCCCGACAACCATCAACTAGGTGAGTACAACTAGGTGAGTACACACACACCACACACACACACACACACCCATCACAACACTCACACACACTGCACACACTACCTCCTAACGGTTAATTATCATGAGGGATGTATTAATATGATGGATTACCTCTTTCATCTCGGAAAATTTCACTAATTTTTATATAGGTTTAGCTGCCGGTATATTTTGGCTAATAAATAAACTGTAAATTTAAAAAGAGGTTAGTGAAAAAGGTTTTTACTTAAATAGGTTTCTTCCCTGCACCTGCCTTGACAGGAGGCGGGTGTTGGGGTCTCACACCTCACACTGTCTGTTGGAAGGAGGAGTGTGGGAGGAATTCATGCCCCATCCCACAACCTTATCAGGAAGCAAGTGTGATGCCCTCACGACCCTGTAACGCACTTGCCACGAAGTGGGTGTTTGTGCCTTAGTTTTGGGTTTAAAGAAATAATACGATGATTTCACTCGGGCTGAAGCTCTTGAATTAAAAATGATTAAAACCTAGAAAAGGTACCCAAAGGGCGTCGCCCCCAAATAATTTTTAAAAAGCATTGTTTTGAAATCAGTATTAAAATTGTTTTAAATATCAGTCAACATCGTTCACACAAGAAAGATGCCCCTTTTGGAAAAGGGGCATCGCCCTGCCCTTGTACGTAATTTTGAAATGTCGCGTATCCTTAAACCTGCTGCTGGGTACTGGGAGGCTTGTGATAAAGTTTGGTACACTGGTTTTTTATGTGAACTGACTTAAAAAACTCCACCAAAAATTATGCAAAGACAAGCACAGGGGTTGGAACTCTTAGCTCAAGTACTTTGTACTTCTCTGTGGTCATCAGGAGGTGGGCAAGTTGCAAGGCAGCAACTAAGGATTGAGGGGGATGTTTTTTCCTGAGTGCGTAGCATAGGTTGAATCAGCAGCTGTCTGAATGTCGAGACAGCAGTCATACTACCCTGCTTAGCCCTCTGGATTATTTTAATAGTAACTGCTCCTACCAATCTCCAAATCTGCTAAATTCTCTGCATATATTCACACAACACATTGCACTAAGACACGACAAGTCTACCACTGACTTCGGCTGCATCTCGCTGCGACATTCACACACCCCTACGCTCCCTCACCCATATAAAAGTGTTGGTCCATAGTACTTCACACATTTTCTTTTTGTCTCCATGTAAACGTTTTCTTTTAAAAAGGTTCTCTACAGATGCCTCAAATGTACCATCCACCTTTTTACCCTTCGTCCAGTTGATTAGTGACTGGCCCTGCAGACAGACCTGCTGGCTCGGCTGCAGGCCTCTGGCATATCATTAAAAGTCATTCTTTCTCCCTTGCTCTTCTTTCGTGTTTACTCGAGGTCACTTCAATTAACGTTAATGCTTGGGGTATCTTTATAATATCCAGGCGCCTGAACATGTCCTTTTCATCTACCAGACACTAAGCTGGTCGTTACTCGTAACGTTCATGTAAGGACAGTACAAGAATCACTCTTCTAGCTCCGCCTTTTCGTATTTTCCTAGGACGTAGCAAGTGACTCATAGGAGGTTTATTCCATCTGTCGTGTTGTGTTAGAACACCTGCTGCTTCTTTGTTCGTACAGTGTTTTGAGATGGCAGCTCTGCTTCATTCTATGCACGCAGTGCTAATTTCTGTACCACACGCTCAATATTATTCCAGGGCCGACTCACGAGTGACATGTTGTTAGATGAACGCTAATAACCTTGCGCATGGAAGCGATGACGCATGCTGGATGACTCGATTGAATGTATGGAATTGCTCTCATGTTCATCCATGTAGTTTTGAGCACAGTAATGCATATTAGCATTCTGCAGGCAGGCACTGGAAGGATGCACTTCAGGGCACTCTGTGTTCTGGCTTCAAGAACATTGTTCTGTGCTCACGCTCCTCTCAAGGCAGGTAAAGCTATCCCAACAGGGAAAATTTCAGGAATCATTTTGCTGCCCGCATAAGTCAAGGAACTCTAAACTGCAGGGAACCCTCAAAGAACTAGAAATGTGGAATGTTTGAAGGACTTGAAGCTCCTTCAAGCACTTTGGCAGGAGTTTATGATATGTAGAAACTAACAATGTAAAAAGGTTAAGTGAGGGGTTTATGATCTAAATGTTGACATAACTTGATGAATAAGACACTGTGCAGTGTTTGGTTATCCTTGTTGATGGGAAACGCTTTCGCAGCAGTGGCATCAGCAGTCGAACACAGCGAAGAATAGTGAAAGTTGAGGTGGGCTGTCGTTTTTCTCAAACCATTTATACAATTTGACTCAAGTTGCTGAAATTATAAGGAATGCTATATAAAATTACATCATTGAGAATTAAGCTGTATGATAAACACATATCAAACTGTGTGAACCTCAGTTGTATAATACTCTCAAACTTTCTGCCAGCAGATATAAGCAAATATTACCGGAAGAAAGTTTTTTTTACGACGGTATCCTGGCAGCGTTTATAAAGTAGCAGATCATGGATGTTGTAAGGTCTTGGTTGACCAAAGAGGTTTCATAGGGAAAGAGTTTGCATAAAGCAGTGTTAGTTATGAGTCGAACACAGAGATCCTAGCACCTTATTTACCTGGACTGGAAGAGAAAATCCTCTCACTTATTAGTGGCGAGTCCTTTGATGCGGTGTAACGGCCTTTGATCAAAGAAAACTGGTGCTATCTTCGACTTAGGATAAATACGGATTTTTTTTCTCTCTCTCTCTCTTCTCATTTCGGCTCTGCGGGTTTTGCTCTTTCCGCTGAATATAAACAAGCCCAGAACGGCCCAGAATAATGCTCTTACGAAGTATTTCTTTAGGAATCCACCACTGACATCCTGACTGCCACTCTTACTTACGCATTCTTCCCTCGGACATCCAAAACAGTGCACATACCATACTTCATCTGTCTTTGTTTTGTTGACTTTCTGCTTCCTATTTCTGCTATTTCTCCATGTTTAAAACTAATCATTATTTTTCATGCTTTTTTTTCGGATCTTGACGGTTCCTTTAGCTAATCTTCGTTTCCTCCAACTGGGGAAAAAAAAGTTCTAAGCTCCTCCTCGTACGTTAATTCCTCATAGCACATGTACAAAGTATACCTGGAGTATACCTGGAGAGGGTTCCGGGGGGTCAACGCCCCCACGCGGCCTGTACTGTGTGGTCAGGTTTGGTATATATCTGTGTGTCAGTGGTGTTGTATTTCGATTTTTTTTTTGTCTGAAAAATTTGTGGCTTTATGGTATTTTATCAAGAAGACGTTTCGAGGCCCCCCCACCCCAACATCAGGGACCTTGTTAATTCGTTATCAGTTGGCAAAGTCTGTTGGTGCGCGAAACGTCTTATCCGTGTTATTATGGTATTGCTCTCTCCTTCACACATGAGAGACTAAAGGTCAGTCCTCCAACACTCTTTACAATGAGTCACAACACTTCAAGAATAAGACACATGTGCAACACCTGGGGATCATTATTCTCACGACGTTTCGCCAACCACTATGACTTTATCAGGTCACCATACCTGGAGGTTACTGGAGGTTATTCCGGGGATCAACGCCCCCGCGGCCCGGTCCACGACCAGGCCTCCCGATGGATCAGGGCCTGATCAACTAGGCTGTTACTGCTGGCCGCACGCAGTCCGACGTACGAGCCACAGCCCGGTGATCGGCACTGACTTTTAGGTATCTGGCCAGCTCTCTCTTGAAGGCCACCTGCCAGGGGTTTATGGCCAATTCCCCTAATGCTTTTGAGGGAGGCTGTTGAACAGTTTTGGGCCACGGTCACTTATGGTGTTTTCTCTTAGTGTACCAATGGCCGCCACTACTTTTTATTGGCGGCTTTGCATCGCTGCCCAGTCTTGTACTTTCGGTAAGGGAGAGTGATTCTGTGTGGCAGATTTGGGACCATTCCTTCCAAGTTTTCTCATGTGTCAGATTATGATATTTCTCTCCCTCCTGCGTTCCAACGAGTAAAAGTGATGTGCTCTTTCAAGCGTTCCAGTAGGTAAGGTGCTGGACCAGAACTTATAAGTGCAGTATGGATCTCTGTACATCTCTAGTGCTGCGTGTTGCAACCTCCTTTGTATGGAGATGTTAATGTACAGCAGTATTCCAGCCTAGTGAGAACAAGTGATTTGAAAAGGATCATTCCTGGGCTTGGCATCTCTTGTTTTGTATAGTTCTAATTTCCATCCTTCATTTTCCTTTGCAACGTGCGATCGTGACACTTGTTGTGAATCATTGAAAGTGAGATCCTCAAAGACATTACTAACTCCCAGGTCCCTTACATTATTTTTCCGCTCTATTTGTATGGCCGGGTCCAGTCAGTCGTATACTCTGGTATAGTTATTATCTCTCCAGGTTCCATAACGGAGTAGTAGTTGGAATTTGTCTCATTGAACTATCATATTTGTTTACCGTTGCCCACGGGGAATAAGCTTTGTTTTATTTCTTCTTGGAGGGTTTAACCGCCGTCCTCAGAAGATGGACAGCCTAATGCGATCCCCCGAAACACAACATACAGAAACACACGCAACACACAGCAACACACAGAAACAAAAACCACGCAGCCACAGTAATCACAGCAACACACAGCAAACACAACACACAGCAATACACAGCAAACAAGCAACACACAACAACACACAAAAAACACACAGCAACACACAACCACAGAAATAACAGAAAACAACAGCAAAAAAGGAACACAGAAAATACACAGAAACACACGCAACACCCCAAGCAACACACAATACACACAGCAACACACAACACACAGCAACACACAGCAACACACAGCATCACACAACAACAGCAACACACAACACACAGCAACACACAACACACAGCAACACACAACACACGCAACACACAACACAGCAACACACAGCAACACACAACACACAGCAACACACAACACACAGCAACACACAACACACAGCAACACACAACACACAGCAACACACAACACACGGGCAACACACCAGAAACACACAACACAAGCAACCCCAAAAACACACAGCAACACACAACACACAGCAACACACAGCATCACACAACACACGCAACACACAACAAACACACAACACACAGCAACACACAACACACAGAAACACAAAAACAACCCCACAACACACGCATCACACAACCACAGCAACACACAACACACAGAAACACACAACACACAGCAACACACAACACAGAGAACCCCACAACACACAGCAAAACACAACACACAGCATCACACAACACACAGCAACACACAACACACAGAAAAACACACACACAGCATCACACACACACAGCACACACAACACACAGCATCACACAACACACAGCAACACCAACACACAGCATCAAAACAACACACAGCAACACACAAACACACAGCATCACACAACCACGCAACACAAACACACAGCAACACACAACACACAGCAACACACAACACACAGAAACACACAACACACAGCAACACACAACGCACAGCATCACACAAAACACACAGCAACACACAACACACAGCATCACACAACACACAGCAACACACAACACACAGCATCACACAACACACAGCAACACAAAAATCGTACACACATGTCTACAACAGACGGTAAAAGACATATATCACAAGTAATTCTAACGGCTATCACAAACAAACCCTTTGTGAACTTCACAACAGCATCGAACGTGAAAAAAGCAACCACGGAACGGATGGGATTTGAAAGCCATGGCAAGTGAGCCACAAACCTGGATCCAGCCCAGTGGCTCTCGCCATGGAGTTAAACCTCTCACCAGTTCCGTAGTTTCCTTACAGTCGTGTTCTTGGGAGTCGCTGTGGCTTAAATGCGTGTTCTGAAAAACAAATTAAAAAATACACTTAAAAAATTAGACGTAATAATTACTTTAGGTAATAAAGTATTTACAAGACGTATTAAAGTTGAACATCAAAATGGTATACAATGGTAGACGTATTAAAGTGTTTCTGGTAATAGAAATGCGCACAAAAACAGTAAAGGTCCCATTATTTACTAGTAATAAAAATGAGGTCAGTGATTCGACTGGAGTACCTAGGCACTCAGTGCTTATTATATTATTATTATTATTATTATTATTATTATTATTATTATTATTATTATTATTATTATTATCATTATTATTATTATTATTATTATTGGGTTCTAGTTAAATGAATCCTCAGTTTTGGTCCTTATATCTGCACAGAATTCCCCCAGCTGGTTCCTGGAACACCAGGATATCAAAGACGTGCTCTTTTCTGCTGTGATGTGTGTTCTCTCATGTAGATTTTACTAGAAGTTGCGTGAGGTCAACAGCAGCCTTACAGAGCGATGTTTCGAACAGGTGGATCGAACAGCAGTAAAATATGCGTTTATATTTAGTTGATTACATGGTTTTGAATAAAGTTATGATGCTTGTAGGCATAATGCGTTGCTTGTAGGTATGATGCGTTGCTTGTAGGTATGATGCGTTGCTTGTAGGTATGATGCGTTGCTTGTAGGTATGATGCGTTGCTTGTAGGTATGAAAGCGTTGCTTGTAGGTATTTATGCGTTGCTTGTAGGTATGATGCGTTGCTTGTAGGTATGATGTGTTCCTTGTAGGTATGATGCGTTGCTTGTAGGTATGATGCGTTGCTTGTAGGTATGATGCGTTGCTTGTAGGCATGATGTGTTGCTTGTAGGCATGATGTGTTGCTTGTAGGCATGATGCGTTGCTTGTAGGTATGATGCGTTGCTTGTAGGTATGATGCGTTGCTTGTAGGCATGATGCGTTGCTTGTAGGTATGATGCGTTGCTTGTAGGTATGATGCGTTGCTTGTAGGCATGATGCGTTGCTTGTAGGTATGATGCGTTGCTTATAAGAATGAACATAAGAACATAAGAAAGAAGGAACACTGCAACAGGCCTACTGACCCATGCGGAGCAGGTCCAATTCCCCCCCCCCCGGGTTGACCAATGCCCCCCCCCCCCGGATTCCCCCAATGACCCACCCAGTCCGATCATCTCCACTCAAGGATGGAGCACTGCACCAGACCCAGCAGCACAAGCTAGTCAGGTCCAACTCACACCAACCCACACCCACTCATGTATTTATCTAACCTATTTTTAAAACTACACAACGTTTTAGCCTCAATAACTGTACTCGGGAGTTTTTTTCCACTCATCCACAACTCTATTACCAAACCAGTACTTTCCTATATCCTTCCTGAATCTGAATTTTTCCAACTTTGAAACCATTGCTGCGAGTCCTGTCTTGGCTGGAAATTTTCCCCACGCTATTACATCCCCTTTATTTATTCCTGTTTTCCATTTATACACCTCGATCATGTCCCCCAATTCTACGTCTTTCGAGAGAGTGCAGTTTTCAGGGCCCTCAGTCTATCCTCATAGGGAAGATTTCTGAACATGGGATCATCTTTGTCATCCTCCTCTGAAACGTTTTCCAGAGCATTTATATCCATTTCTGTAATACGGTGACCAGAACTGAACAGCATAGTCTAAATGAGGGCCCAACCAAGGATATATAGAGTTGAAGAACAACTTGAGGACTTCTATTATTTATACTTCTAGATATGAAGCCAAGAATTCTGTTAGCTTTATTGCGAACATTAATGCACTGTTTTCTTGGTTTTAGGTTACTGCTAAACCAGAACTCCTAAAACCCTTTTCGAAATCAGTAGTATTAAGATCTATATCATTTAGTTTATATGTGGCATGGTTATTTACCTGTCCAACATTTAGAACTTTGCATTTGTCAATATTAAACTGCATCTGCCACTTCTCCAACCATTGCATCAGTCTATTCAAATCATCCTGGAGTGCTCTAGTGTCCTCATTAGAATGAATTGGACGGCCTATTTTGGTGTCATCGGCAAATTTGCTTATGTCGCTATTTATTCCCTCATCTATGTCGTTTATGTAAATTGTGAACAACAACGGGCCCAACACTGACCCCTGAGGAACACCGCTTGTGACGTGCCCCCATTCTGATTTCTCCCCATTTATGCAAACTCTCTGCTGTCTATGGTGCGTTGCTTGTAGGCATGATGCGTTGCTTGTAGGTATAATGACTTGCTTGTAGGCATAATGCGTTGCTTGTAGGCATAATGCGTTGCTTGTAGGCATGACGCGTTGTTTGTAGGTATGATGCATTGCTTGTAGGTACAATGCGTTGCTTGTAGGTATGCGTTGCTTGTAGGTATAATGCGTTGTTTGTAGGCATGTGTTGCTTGTAGGCATGGTGCGTTGCTTATAGGTACAATGCGTTGCTTGTAGGTATAATGGGTTGCTTGTAGGTATAATGCGTTGTTTGTAGGTATAATGCGTTGCTTGTAGGCATAATGCGTTGCTTGTAGGCATGATGCGTTGCTTGTAGGCATGTGTTGCTTGTAAGAATGGTGCGTTGCTTGTAGGCATGATGCGTTGCTTGTAAGCATGGTGCGTTGCTTGTAGGCATGATGCGTTGCTTCTAGGCATGCGTTGCTTCTAGGCATGGTGCGTTGCCTGTAGGCATGGTGCGTTGCTTTTATGCATGGTGCGTTGCTTGTAGGGATAGTGTGGTGCCTGTAGGCATGGTATGTTGCTTGTAGGTATGGTGCGTTGCTTGTAGGCATGGTGCGTTGCTTGCAGGCATGGTGTGGTGCCTGTAAGCATGGTGTGTTGCCTTTAGGCATTGTGCGTTGCCTATAGGCATGATGCGTTGCCTGTAGGCATGGTGCGTTGCTTGTAAGCATGGTGAGTTGTCTATAAGCATTATGCGTTGCTTGTTGGCATGGTGCGTTGCTTGTAGGCATGATGCGTTACTTGTAGGCATGGCGCAGTGTCTCTAGGCAAGGTACATTGCCTGTAAGCATGGTGCGTTGCCTGTAGGCATAATATGTTGCTTGTTGGCATGGTGCGTTGCTTGTAGGCATTGTGTGGTGCCTGTAGGCATGATCTGTTGCTTGTTGGCATGGTGTGTTGCTTGTAGGCATGGTTCATTGCTTGTAGGCATGGTACGTTGCCTGTAAGCATGGTACTTTGCCTGTAGGCATGGTGCGTTGCCTATAGGTATGGTGCGTTGCTGTAGGCAGGGTGCTTTGCTTGTAGGCATTGTGCGTTGCTTGTAGGCATGGCGCGTTGCTTGTAGGCATGGTACGTTGCCTGTAGGCATGATGCGATGCGTGTAGGCATGGTGCGTTGCTTGTAGGCATGGCACGTTGCCTGTAAGCATGGTACTTTGCCTGTAGGCGTGGTGCGTTGCTTTTAGGCATGGTTCGTTGCCTGTAAGCATAGTGCATTGCTTGTTGGCATGGTGCGTTGCTTGTAGCCTTGGTGCGTTACTTGTAGGCACGGTGCATTGCCTGTAGGCATGATATGCTGCTTTTTGGCATGGTGCGTTGCTTGTAGGCATGGTTTGTTGCTTGTAGGCATGGTGTTGTGCCTGTCGGCATGGTGCTTTGCCTGTAGGCATGGTGTGGTGCCTGTATGCATGATGCGGTGTCTGTAGGCATGGCACGTTGCCTGTAGGCATGGTGCGTTGCTTGTACCTGGAGGTTACCTGGAGGTTATTCCGGGGATCAACGCCCCCGCGGCCCGGTCCACGACCAGGCCTCCCGATGGATCAGGGCCTGATCAACTAGGCTGTTACTGCTGGCCGCACGCAGTCCGACGTACGAGCCACAGCCCGGCTGATCCGGCACTGACTTTAGGTATCTGTCCAGCTCTCTCTTGAAGGCAGCCAGGGGTTTATTGGCAATTCCCCTAATGCTTGATGGGAGGCTGTTGAACAGTTTTGGGCCCGGACACTTATGGTGTTTTCTCTTAGTGTACCAATGGCGCCCCTACTTTTTATTGGCGGCATTTTGCATCGCCCTGCCCAGTCTTTTACTTTCGTAGGGAGTGATTTCTGTGTGCAGATTTGGGACCATTCCTTCCAAGATTTTCCAAGTGTAGATTATGATGTATCTCTCCCTCCTGCGTTTCCAACGAGTACAAGTCAAGTGCTTCCAAGCGTTCCCAGTAGTTAAGGTGCTTGACAGAACTTATACGTGCAGTAAAGGATCTCTGTACACCTCTAGATCTGCGATTTCACCTACTTTGTATGGAGATGTTAATGTACAGCAGTATTCCAGCCTAGAGAGAACAAGTGATTTGAAAAGGATCATCATGGGCTTGGCATCTCTCGTTTTGAAAGTTCTCATTATCCATCCTATCATTTTCTTTGCACGTGCGATCGTGGCACTGTTGTGATCCTTGAAAGTGAGATCCTCAGACATTACTACTCCCAGGTCCCTTACATTATTTTTCCGCTCTATTGTATGGCCGGAGTCAGTAGTATACTCTGTTCTAGTTATTATCTCCTCCAGTTTTCCATAACGGAGTAGTTGGAATTTGTCCTCATTGAACATCATATTGTTTACCGTTGCCCACTGGAAAACTTTGTTTATATCTTCTTGGAGGTTAACCGCGTCCTCAGCAGATGACAGCCTCATGCAGATCCTAGTATCATCCGCAAAGGATGATACGGTGCTGTGGTGTATATCTCTGTTTTATGTCTGATATGAGGATAAGGAATAAGATGGGGGCGAGTACTGTGCCTTGTGGAACAGAGCTCTTCACTATGGCAGCCTCCGATTTAACTCTGTTGACCACTACTCTTTGTGTTCGATTTGTTAGGAAGTTGAAGATCCATCCCCCCCACTTTCCCAGTTATTCCTTTAGCACGTTTTTTTATGGGCTATTACGCCATGATCGCATTTGTCAAATGCTTTTGCAAAGTCTGTGTATATTTACATCTGCATTTGATTTTCTTCCAGTGCATCCAAGGCCATGTCATAGTGATCCAGTAGTTGTGAGAGGCAGGAGCGACCTGCCCTGAACCCATGTTGCCCTGGATTGTGCAGATTTTGGGAATCCAGGTGATTTGCAATCCTGCTTCTTAGCACTCTTTCAAAGATTTTTATGATGTGGGACGTCAGAGCTATTGGTCTATAGTTCTTAGCTAATGCTTTGCTGCCACTTTTATGGAGCGGGGCTATACTCGTTGTTTTAAGTGACTGTGGAATTTCACCATGTCCAAGCTCCTCCTCCATAGTGTACTTAGGGCACGCGAGAGGGGTTTCTTGCAGTTCTTAATGAAAACAGAGTTCCACGAGTCTGGGCCCGGGGCTGAGTGCATAGGCATGTTTTTCAATGGCTTTTTCGAAATCTATCGGAGTTAGGGTAATGTCGGAAATTGGCATACATTTATGGAGTTTTGAGGCTCATTCATGAAGAAATCATTTGGGTCGTCGATCCTCAGACCGATTAGTGGTTCACTAAAACACAGAGTCGTACTGGGATTTCAATATTTTCACTCATTTCCTTGTTGTCGTCTGTGTAAGTCCCCATCCTGTCTGAGTAAGGGCCCGATACTAGATGTGGTATTTGCCTTGTTTTTGGCATATGAAAAGAAATATTTGGAATTTCTTTCAATTTCACTAATAGCTTTAAGCTCCTCCTGCCTCTCCTGGTTCCTGTAAGAGTCATTTTAGCTTAAGTTCGATAGTTTCCACTTCCCTGGTCAGCGCCTCCTTTCGTGTATCAGATATTCTAGCACTCCTGAGGAGCTCAGTGACTCTTCGTCGTCTTCTGTAGAGGGAGCGTCTTTTTCTCTCCAGTTTACTCCTGCTCTTCTTCTTTCTTAGGGGAATATGCCTAGAACATGCTTCGGCTACCAGGAAGTTGATCCTTTCAAGGCACTGGTTTGGGTCCATGTCATTTAAGACATCTTCCCAACATGTTTCGTTTAGGACATGGTTTACCTGGTCCCAGTTGATGTTCTTGTTGTTGAAATTGATTTTGTGAAGACACCTTCACCCGGTACATGCATTCTGCTGTTCAGGACCCCTATGCATGTACGTCTGGACTTCGATTAGATTGTGATCGGAATTAGTTGTTTTTTGATATTCTTATGTCTCTTATCAGGTCCTCATTATTTGTGAAGATAAGGTCAAGTGTGTTTTCTAGTCTTGTTGGCTCCACTATCTGCTGGCTTAAGGTGTGTTTTTCGCAGAGACTTAGTAGCTCATGTGTGTGTGACCTTTCATCTGCGCTACCCCCGGGGATTGTTTCAGCTATAACATTATTTGCTACATTTTTCCATTTTGTATGCTTAGGTTAAAATCACCAAGCAGTAAGATGTTTGGGGATGGAGCTGGAAGGTTTTCCAAACAGTAATCGATTTTCATTAGCTGTTCCTTGAACTGTTGGGAGGTTGTATCTGGTGGCTTGTATACAACCACAATGACTAGGTTTTGGTTCTCGATCTTTATTGATAGAACTTCAACTACCTCATTTGTGGTGTTCAGCAACTCCGTGCAGATAAGGGACTCTTTGACATACAGGCCAACCCCCCCTTGTTGCCTGTTTTTTCTGTCGCATCTAAAAAGGTTGTAACCACTTATCCATATTTCACTGTCAAAGTGATCTTTTGTGTGAGTCTCTGTGAAGGCTGCAAACATTGCATTAGACTCCACTAGAAGTCCACTGATAAAAGGTATTTTGTTGTTGGTTGTAGACATGGTGTTGTGCCTGTCGGCATGGTGCGTTGCCTGTATGCATGCTGCGTTGCCTGTAGGCATGGCACGTTGCCTGTAGGCATGGTGCATTGCCTGTAGGCATGGTGTGGTGCCTGTATGCATGATGCGGTGTCTGTAGGCATGGCACGTTGTCTGTAGGCATGGTGCGTTGTTTTGTAGACATGGTTTCCCTGTCGGCATGGTGCGTTGCCGTATGCATCTTTCCTTAATCCATTTTACATTTCATTTTCCCTTATTTACATTTCATCCTACATTTCTTCCTTACTTTTCGTTTCTTTTCATTCTTTTTAACATATCTTTCTTTTTCCATTATTTTCTTTTAACCTTTCTTACTTTACATTACCCCCTTACATCTTCCTCGATTTTCCTTACATATTTTCCCTTTTAAACCCCTTTTTTAAAAGGATTTTTTCTTTACATTTTTTTTTTTAGGCTTTTTCCTTCCCATTTTCATTCCTTTCATTTTGCCTGTATTTTATGGGGTTCTTAGGCTGGCCGTTCCTGTAATGGTCGTTCTTGTAGCATGGTGTTGTCCCCTGTCGGCAGGGTGCGTTGCCTGTATGCATCGCGTTGCCGTAGGCAGGCACGTTGCCTGTAGGATGGTGCTTTTGCCGTAGGCTGGTTTGGGTGCCTGTATGCTTTTGCGGTTTGTCTGTAGGCATGGACGTTTTTCTTAGGCATGGGGGGTTTTGTAGACAGGGTGTTGTGCCTGTCGGCATGGGGTTGCCTGTATCCCTGCCCCCGGTTGCCTGTGGGCAGGACGTTGCCTGTAACTGGTGCTTTTCCCCTCTATGCATGGGCTTGCCTGTAGGCATGGCACTTTGCCTGTAGGCATGGGCATTGGCTTGTTGGCTGGGCAGTCCCCTGTGGGCCATGGTGCAGGTGAGGCAGGGTCGTTCCCTTAGGCATGTGCTTGCTTGTAGGATAGTGCGTTGTTTGTAGGCGGGCTTGCCTGTAAGCATGGTACTTTGCCTGTGGGCATGGTGGTTGTCATGGGTTGGTGCGTTTGCCTGTGGGCATGGGCTTTGTTGTGGCATGGTGCGTTGCTTTTTAGGCATGGTGCGTTGCTTGCGGCATGGTGCGTTGTTGTAGGATGGTACGTTGCCTGTGGGCATGGTACGTTCCCTGGGCATGATGCGAGGGTATGGGCCCTTTGGTGTGTTTTTGTGGCATGGTCGTTGCCGTAAGCATGGACTTTGCTGTAGGCGGGTGCGTTGCTTTTAGGAATGGGCGTTCCCTGTAAGCTAGTGCGTTGCTTGTTGGTTTGGTGCGTTGCTTAAAAACCTTGGGCGTTATTGTAGGCAGGGTGCAGGCCTCTAGGCATGGTGCGTTGCCTGTTCATGTGCGTTCCCTGGGCATGATAGCTGCTTTTTGGCATGGTGCGTTGCTTGAAGGATGTTCTTTGCTTGTAGGCATGGTGTTGTGCCTGTCGGATGGGGGTTTGCCTGTCGGCATGGGTGGGCCTGTGGCATGTGTGTTTTTGTTGGATGGTGCTTTGCTTGAAGGCATGTTTCTTTCTTGTAGGCATGGTGTTGTGCCTGCCGGAATGGGCTTTTGCCTGTAGGATGGTCCCTTTTGCCTGTGGATGGTGTGGGGCCCTGTGGCCGATGCGGTGTCTGTGGGGCTGGTGCGTTGCTTGTAGGCTTGGTGTTGTGCCTGTCCATGGTGCGTTCCCTGATGCATGGTGCTTGCCTTTCGGCAGGGTTTTGGGCCTGTGGGCATGATGCGGTGTTGAAAGCATGGGGGTTGCTTGTGGGCATGGTGTTGTGCTTTCGGCTTGGTGCGTTGCCTGTATCCCATGGTCCGTTGCATGTAGGCAGGCTTGTCGTAGGCATGGGCTTGCTTACAGGAAAGGGTGCAGTGCCTGTAGACATGATGCGTTGCTTGTAGGAGGGTGCTTTGCCTGTAGGCAGGGGTACGTGCTGTAGGCGGGTGCGTTGCTTGTAGGCAGGGTTTTGCAGTGCCTGTGGGCATCGTTGCTTTTGGGGGTTTCGTTTCTTTTGGGCTGGGTACGTTGTTGTAGGCAGGTGCGTTGAAAGGGGCTGGTGCAGTCCTGAAGACTGATGCGTTGCTTGTAGGCGGTGCTTTGTTTGTGGCAGGGTGGAGTGTGGGGCAGGGTGCTGTGCCTAGGCTGGGCTTTCCCAAAGGCATATGCGTTGCCTGTAGGCATGGTCTGTGAAAGGATGGTGCTTGCTTGTGGGATGGTTTCTTTGCTTAGGCATGGTACGTTCCTTAGGCTGGTGCGTTGCTTGTGGCTGGTGCGTTGCTTGTGGGCAGGGTGCGTTGCTTGTAGGCTGGTGCAGTCCCTGTAGGATGGTGTTGTGCCTGTCGGCTGGGGTTGCCTGTGGGATGGTGCTTTTGCTCAGGCATGATGCTTGTTGTAGGTGGTTCGTGCCTGTAGGCATGTCGTTGCTTGTTGGCATGGTGCATGCTGGGGGCATGGTGCATTGCCTGTGGCATGGTCGTTGCTTGTAGGCATGGTGCATTGCCTGTGGGCAGGGTGTGTTCCCTGTGGGGCATGGTGCAGTACCTGTAGGCGGTGCTTTGCCTGTAGGCATGGGCAGTCCCTTGACATGGGTTGTTGCCTGTGGCAGGTGCTTTGGCACAGGGTGGTTGCCTAAGGCTGGGCGTTCCCTGTGGCATGGTGCTTCCCCCTGTAGGCATGGTGCGTTGCCTGTGGGTTGGTGCGTTCCCTGTAGGGCAGGGGTGCGTTGCCTGTGGGTATGGTGCTTGCCTGTAGGCTGGTGCTTCCCTGTAGCATGGGCGTTGCCTTTTGGCATGGTAGTCTGTAGGCATGGTGCTTGCTTGTAGGCGGTGCAGTGCCTGTGGGCTGCGTTGCTTTTTGGCATGGTGCGTTGCTTGTAGGCAGGGTGCAGTCCCTGCAGGGGGTTTTAATTTCCTGTAGGCATGGTGGGTCCCGTAGGCATTTGCGTTCCCTGAGGCATGGTACGTTCCCTGTAGGCATGGGGCGTTGTTTGAGGCTGGTGGGCCCTGTAGGCATGCGTTCTTTTTGGCAGGGTGCGTTGCTTTTAGGCATGGTGAGTCCCTGCGGGCAGGGTAGTTTCTGTAGGCAGGTGCGTTGCTTGTGGGCAGGGTGCGTTGTTTGTGGGCATGGTGGTTGCTTGTAGGTAGGTCTTTGCTTGTAGGCATGGTGCGTGCCTGTAGGTGGTTTGGCCTGTGGGGGATGGGAGTTGCCTGTAGCAGGGGTGCGTTGCATACAGGTGATGCATTGCTTGTAGGCAGGCAGTGCCTTAGGCTGATGCGTTGCTTTTGGGGTTTGCAGTCCCTGTAGGCAGGGTTTGCTTCCCTGCAAGGCATGGTACGTTGCTTGTAGGCTGGTGCATTGTTTTGTAGGCGGGGTCGTGCCTGTAGGCTGATGCGGGGGCTTGTTCATGGTGCAGTGCCTGTAGGCATGGTGCATTGCCTGTAGGATGGTACATTGTCTGTACATGGTGCTTTGCTTGTGGGCAGATGCTTTTGCCTGGGGGCATGGTGCGTTGCTTGTAGGCATGGACGTTTGCCTGTGGCATGGGGTTGCTGTGGGCATGGTGCGTACCTGTGGCAGGGCTTCCAACATTGCGGCCCTTAACATTTTCCTTACATTTTGCTTTTTTTTTGTTGCTTTTCCCTACGGCTGTTGTTTGCCTTAAATGGTTTTTTTCCTGTAGGTTTCGTTCAATAGGCATGGGGGGCTTTCCCCCTTTGTATGGTCTTCCCGTAGGCATGGTGCTTCCTTAGAAAGGTGCGTTCCCTGAGGCATGGTCGTTGCCTGAAAGGCATGTGCTTCCCCCGTAGGCGGGTGGTTCCCTAAAAGTATGGTGCATTGCCTTAGGCATGGTGCTTCCGTGGTTTTGGGGGGGTTGCCGTGGCAGGGGTTGCTTCCTGTGGGATGGGGGCTTTGCTTGGGTATGGTGCGTTCCCTGTAGGCGGGGTGCGTTGTTGTAGATTTTGGTGCTTTTCCCCTGTAGGCGGGGTGCGTTCCGTAGGCATGGTGCGTGCCGTGGTAGGGGCGTTGCCTGTAGGATGGTGCGTTGCCTGAGGTATGGTGCGTGTCCTGTAGGCAGGTTTGCGTTGCCTGTAGGTATGGGTTCCCCTGTAGGTATGGTGCATTGCCTTGGCATAGTGGTTGCCGTAGGCAGGGTTTTTGCTTTGCCTGGGGCATGGTGCGTTGCCTGTAGGCAGGGTGTGTTCCCTGTGGGTATGGTGATTGCCTGTGGGTAAGGTGCATTGCCTGTGGTAGGTGCCTTGCCTGGGGGTAGGGTGTTTCCCTGTAGGTTTTGGTGCATTCCCTTTAGGTAGGTGCATTCCTTTTGGTATGGTGCTTGCCTGTAAGCATTGATTCAATACCGTGGTTCGTGGTTTTTTATAAATGCTTGTGGAGGCAGGTATTTAAAAGGGAGGTGGTTGAAATTCCCCTTGAGCTTGCAACCACTACCACGAGTGTCCTCGGCCCAGAAACCCCTACTCTGCTGGGGCTTTGTTCTTGAAGGACCCTGGGAGTATATTACACCCAGGAACCCAAAGGGCTGTTATCCCGGGGTGTAAGGGGAGAAAAATAAACACAGCAAAAAAATTTTTAAAATTTTATTCTTCACCAATTTAAAAACACAATATGTACACTATGTACGTGTAAGTATAGTGCATCCACGGAAAGAAAGGGCAGAAATAGAAGCCACAAGTTAGCAGACCGTGCTTCAACCAGCTCTAGAATGGGAATGACAAGGGAGAAGGAGAGGGGGCCCACAAACCTCTGCGATTGCCAAAACCCACTTCTTAGGGCTAAAACCCTGGTCATTTTGCGGGGGGGCCCATCACCAACTTTTTGAAACCTGGTTTGCGGGTTTGGGGGGAGATACCCTGTAAATGAGGGTGTGTACATGCCCCGAAAAAAGGTTTACGTACTCTTTGCTGCCACCCCCCCACCCCGGAGGTCAGGTTTTTGGCTCCCACCCCTGGAAACGTGCCCCCATGGCACAAAAAAATGGGCCCCGCCTTTCCCCCTCCCCCCATCCAACTCTTAGATAGACTCAGCTTTTTGTGCCAAAAGCCAAACCCAAAATTAGAGTGGACAGCATCAGACGGGTTTGCATAGGCCAAGATCGGGGGACGATACCCCGCATCCCCTCACAAAAAAAAACCCACACCAGGGAAAAAAAAAAAAAGGTGAAAAGGGTTACCACAAATAAAAACCCAAACCTAAAAAAAAAATTAGACTCTAGATAAAGAGTCGCCAACATATTTTCTTTGCGGCTATATTTAATGGAAATTATGGGGCTCAGCCTTGCGCCCAGGCTAGCCTTGTGTTGTGGTTCTTCAGGGGCTTGGGATATACTAAAGGATTTGTCACTGAGACTGTGACCACCCGCCCTGTTGGCCCCCATAAACATCGAAATGCTCCAAAGCCAGTACCAAAAAGAGGGCTTCTTTTTTTTAAGGGAGAGTAAAACCCCTGATTGGGTGGAACTTGGTGAAAAATTGTACAAGTGCAACCCCCATTCTCGTTTTGTAAAAGTACTGCCCAACCCCGACTCACAAGATCAACCGTAATGAAAAGGTTTGGGGAAGTCTGGAGACAAAATGGGTGCAGTACACAATAAACTTTTTTTTTATTAAGAGCAGTGTTAAGTCTGAGGTCCCCTTAAAAGGGGAACTTTTTTGACTGGTAAGAGAGGGAAAGGGGCTACAATATTGAGAAATTCTTCGAATCTTCTGAAAATCCTATCATGCCTAGGAAACGTTGAAAAGTTTCCTATCATGAGGAATGGGTAATTTTATAGAAAGAACTTTAGCAAGTTTAGTGCAACTTACCCACATACCTTTATGGCTAGAAAAATGACGTGGCCTGGCCAAAGGAAAATTTAGAAAATTAATGTTAAATGGGAATCAAAGGGCTCAAAGGGCCTTAAGTTAATAGGTGTTGATCCCAAATATCAGACACCAAAAACAATTCTTAGGGACGCGCCCTGCCCTTTAATCCTTTAATAGCCTGGGGTAATTTTTTGGAATGAAGAGGGGGGAAATTTTTTATTCCCAAGGGGGTAACTGTTATTGAAATGACCTCCCGGAAATACGAAGGCAGAGATTTTTTCGCCTTATCGTCAAAGGTACCCGATAGTAACCTTTTAAAGGGGATCTAACTTGGACACAAAAGAGCCTTACCCCCAAAATCAAATTTCGTCACCGACGAGGAAAAAAGGGGAAGCATCTGTAATTGTGACCTCGTTCACCTTACGTAGTTGACACATACAAACCCTCCCTCAGCCTTCTTCACAAGGGTGCCGGTGAAGCCCCTGGACTAAGGGGCTCCTCCACTAAAAACCCTGCTTTTTAAAAAAAATTCTACTTTCCCGCTGAAGTAGCCCTTTGCTTTTCAGGATTGCTCTGTAGGGGGAGAGTTTAATTTGGTTTAGGTTTTTCCCCATCTACATCAGTAACCTAAGTCATTTTTTCGGCCCCTCCGAAAAAATTAGGATTGACTGTAGAAGCTTGTTTAAATTTTTTGTTTTAGTTTCAGATTAATCCCTCCATTAAAAGGGCTGGATCCTTTAGGAGGACAGAATTTGAAAAGTTTAATTTAATTTTAGAGATAGAGTCAAAGAGTCAAGTCTCCTCAGGGTAGAGGACAGGTCTTTTGGGATTTTTCTGGGGGTATGAAAAGACTTTAATTGATTAAATTTGGGAAGTTTTTGTTTTTTAGGTTTTATCAATGGGGCTACCACATAATTACATCAATAAACTACTTACAATCGCATAGGTCCCTAAATTTCTTTTTAAAGGGTGGCCCGGAATAGGTTTCCCGCACCACACCTTGTCTCCTGGATGGAAGGAGCGGAATTGTGCACTTTTGTCATACCTCTGTTTCATCTTACTTTGAGCTGTCTTTGGTTAGCCCTTTGGGTAAATGACGTGCCCCTGCAACCTTGAAAAGGGTTGTGTGTTTCTCCCCCCATCCCCTTCTCTGAGCACCCGAAGAGGATCGAATTGTGCCCCAAAAATAGCTCAAAAGGACTATACCCTGTAGACTTTGCACCGTCTCTCGTTAACTGAGAACAGCAACAAAGGTAGTGATTCATCCCAGTCGTAGGAAAGTGCCCTGCAAAAACTTCTCTCATTGTTTTTAATGCGATGGAATCTTTCCAAAGGGGGCCCTTTGGGCCGAGGATGAAGGCAGTGGATAAGTTGGGATTATCCCCTAACCAGTTAATTTTTCCCCAAATGCTTTGGGAGTGAAGTTTGTACCTTATCCTTTGAATAGTTTTTTGGAAAGCCAAAAAAAGAAATGAAATTTTTTAAAGCTTTGGATAGCTTTAGTATTAATACTCGGATGGGAATTGCTTCAGGGATTTGGTTTTCTTTTTCCATAATCGTAAATGATATTGATTTTTCCGACTTTGACCAGGTGTGGACCTACACAAACTACAATTAAATTTGCAAAAGGTTTCCATCGAGGGATGGGTTGGGGGGTGCAGGTTTAAAGGAAAGTCCAGGGTTTCCCTTTTGCTGAATTCCGCCAACACCTAATATGATTTTTACATCTTTCTTTAATTTTGGCCATAAAATTTTTTGATTCTTAAAGGTATTTTAATTCCTAAGTGCCCTCCAAAGACGTATTATGAGCTTTAATTTTAAAATTTGAGGTCTTACTTTGTTGGAAACCCCCTAACCTGTTAAAAAATTGCAGGGCTCTATCCCTTCCCGTCTCAGTGCGACCAAATAATCATTTTTTAAAATTATACTTGCCGGATGACCAAAAGGGGTTTACCCATGGCTGCCTGAAAAGCGAATTTTAAAAAAAGGGTCCTTTTGTTGTTCCCCCCGGAAGGACAGTCCCTCGGGGTGGAAACAAGACATCTGGCAATCCCCGCAACCGGGGAAAAGGAAGGTTTGTGGGGTTGTTTCCCTTTATTTACGAGGCTCGGCCGGGTGCCTATAAAACAAGTGGGTATTCCCCAGTCGGAGCCCTCCAAAGGATAGGGCAACATTCCCCCCAGACAACCCCTTGGGGGTTGCCCAGTTATGGCCAACACCCGGGGGAAGAATTAATCATTTTAAGGGTTTAGGACACGAAAAAACAGTAGTAATGTTATTACCCGTAAAAAACATGGCATCTTTCATGGGAAATCCTTTTGGACACCCACAGTCAAGTACCCCCTGTAATATTTGACCCTACATAAATTTTTTATGCAAAGGAAAAGAATACATAGCTCCTCCAAATGCTTCTAATAAAACAGAGGAATTCAAAGAAATATTTCTGAAAGGGGTAATATTCCTTCTTTTAAAGTGAGCAAAATGCTCCCGTATCTCTAAAAGGCTTTAGTCGTTTCTGATTTTCCCCGAAGGGAAATAAGACTCTTGCAATATAAAGGGGGCCTCATTTTTCTCTTTTTCTAGGGGACAAGTTACTAGGGAATTAGAGATTTTTCTCAATGGGTTGGGGGTTTTTGGGGCAGTTGGGGCGGTGTGACCCACTTTGTTGCAGAGGAAGAAGACAAAAGGGTTTCCCTTTACTCCCTGCTGACGTTGCAAATGGTGTCTTTCTGGTGGTGTTTTTGGTATTGTTGTCGAGATGCACCATGAGTAGTTTTCCCTCCGCGGTGGACCCTATGTTGAGAAGCGTGGTCACCGGGGACTTAGTTGGTGACGTAGACGTTTCCCCCCGGCTGGCACTTCATTCTCCAAGGGTTTCGGTCTCTGCTCATGCCAGGCTGTTGAAAAGGGACGGGACCCCTCGGGCAAGGAGCGGTTTTTGTTTCGAAGGGTACAGCCAACCCGGCTGCCTCCAGCAGTGGGTTAAATCACGATTCCCGCAAAGACTCGAACCTTGGGCCCCAGACTCCAGCAGGTTATCCAATCAGAATAGCTGCCCCCAGCTCCCAAAAGGAGAGACACCACTTGCTTTTTAAACCCGCTGGAAAAAAATTTTGGGTTTTCGTTTTTACAAAATCCAAGGGGGTTGACCAAACGCCGCCGTAGTTTAAAAAATTTTTTGTATTTTGGGTGGGGTACGTATATGCTCCCAAAAACTGTGGGCTTACTACTTGATAATCAGAAAATTCGCGTCATTTTATTGTGACGTAAATTTCCCGTGCCCTTTCCCAAAAATGCTGTTGAAACCCCGTGCCCGTGCTGTTTCCCGGGCCCCCTCAAGGGTCGAGCCGATTTTCGAAACTTTTGAAAAATTGTTTGGTTCGGCTCTTGAAGCGGGGGGAAAAAACTGGGATGCTTTTTGTAAACTAAAATTTTTACAGAATGTGAAAATGCCCCCTTTCTCCTTTTCCCCATCAAAATTTTTCCCTTGGATGCTCTCTGTTCCCCAGTTTTTAAGATTTATTTTTGCCGCTCAAGTGCCCAAAGACGCTGATTCACCCCAGAAACCCCTGCACTATACTGACCATTTTGCTCTTTAGGGGTATCTCTTCTCCCGCGGGGAAAAATAGGAGTTTTTGCCCTAGCCCGTAGAGGGAGGGGAATCGTGGGCCCTCTCTTCTTCTATAAGTTGCAGCAACAGTGAACGCAGTTGCGCACTGGAGAGGCGTTTGTATTTTAATGCCCAAAGAGCGAGCAATTTGCCAAAAAAGCTGTAGGGGGCAATTTAGGTAGGTTATGCAAAGTATATGCGACACCAGACGTCTGACTCTAGGTGGCATAAGTTATTTTCCCATGCACAGTACGATTGTAGAATACTCAACGTAACACTTTAATTTGCGAACACGCTTTTGCTATCCAAAACGATTGCAGAATACGCATAAAGCAAAACCACTGCAAAATTCTCCACACCGAACAGGTAGTAAAACAGGAGGTCCGGGTTCAAATCCCCAGAGGTAGTTTTAAATGACACGCAAAATTTGTAAAGCAATGCCAGACGTACACTGTTTTAGAAGATTGACCGTAGCGAAGCGACACACCGAAAAGTGTGCGAGCTGTTGAACGATACACAATAGCAAGGCTGACCATAAAGCAAATGACACGCAAAATTTGTAAAAACAAAAGCCAGACAGAAGCGCACTGTTCCGCTACGAGCTTCCCCCCCAAGCTCAACCCTTTTTTCTAAGTCCGCCCAGTCTGGGCAGGGCTACCCAATTACAAGTGGTTAAAGGCCCCCCGGGGAACGTTGTTCTGTGTCTTTAGGCGGGAGAAGTACGCGGGGTTTAATCCGGGTGGAGGAGTTTGGTAAATTTAAATATATATAATAATAATATATATATTTTATTATATATTATATATTATATTATATTATATATTATATATATATATAATGTCGGCCGAATAGACGAACTTGCGATCTTGGGTTAAATAGCAACGTATCTTGCCCTATAGGGCAAGTGAAAAAATTTTTTGTTGCAATAATTTCGCCAAAATCTTTGAACCTAACAAAAAAAATTTCCTGTTTTTGTTTGTATTAAATTATTTTAAACAAAACTAAAAATATTAGTTTAGTTTTCGCTAAAAAAAATTGTTTTTGTTAATAAGGTTTGGTAAATTTTCTAGATTCTTTTTGGTGCAAAATAAAAAAATTTTCATTAACAATAAGAAAAAAAATATCTTTAAAAGTATAAAGAAAAAAATTTTGAAAGGACTTAATTTTAAATGATTCTTGCTAATTGACCAGTTTTACATATTCGGCACGACATATATATATATATTATATATATATATATATATATATATATATATATATATATATATATGTGTGTGTGTGTGTGTGTGTGTGTGTGTGTGTGTGTGTGTGTGTGTGTGTGTGTGAACATTCCCTAGTGTATATACAATGAGTATATACATATATACACCAGTTAGTGTATATATTCCATACAGTAAGGTATTTCATTCACTGTATAGTTAGAGAGAGAGAGAGAGAGAGAGAGAGAGAGAGAGAGAGGAGAGAGAGAGAGAGAGAACGAGAAATTTATACCTTAATTATGATTGTCTATGATTACCTCTTAAGCATTAATATTGAAGCTACTTCATATTAGGGGGAGGAAAGGGGGGGTTGGAATGAGAGGGGAAGTGGGGGTTAGTGGGGGTTGATGGATGTGGGTGGTGGGAGGGGGAGTGGGGGCAGGTTAACCTATAATTTTGACTCGTTATAGACGTGTCCTGGAAGTTCACATTGGTTGAGAGTACAACCACAACTACCACAACGACAACCCCCAACAACCACAACTACCACAACAACCACAACTACATCAACCACCACAACAAGCACAACACAACCAGAACTACCACAGCAACCACAACTACATCAACCACCACAACCACAACACAACCACAATACCACAACTATCCCAGCGACCACAATTATCACAACCACAATTGCCCAACCCCAACTACAATTATCACAACCACTACTGCCACAACCACCATCACACCACAACCACAACTAACATTAATAAAACAATCATCTCACAACCATTACCCCCACAAAAAACAACCATAACCACCAACACTACCACTACTTCCGTAACTACCACCCGTTGCACCACCACCACAACTACAACAATCCCTAAAACAAACCAAACACACATCAACAACCAATTACCGCCCGTTTAAAGGACAAGCAAACTACATTAGGATTGGAAACAAGCAATTGGCCTCGCTAACGACCTCAGGCACACACAATCCCGGCTGAAACACTTAACAAGCAATTAGCGCCACACGCTAGTCTACGGCTCAGCGTCTAGAATAGCAATGCTCACTAAACTATGTGCTTAGAAAACTAGCCTGAGTGGGTGCAGGGTAGGGAGGACGGAAATGCCAGGAAGATAGGGAACAGGGAGAGAGGGAGATAGGAAGCGAAGTAGGTAGAGAGGAAGGGAGAGGAGATAAAAGAAAGGGAGAACCTGGAAAGATATATATATATAAATATATATATATATATATATATATATAATATATATATATATATAATATATATTATATATATATATATATTATATATTATATATATATATATATATATCCTCCTTTCGAGGTCCTCTCATTCTTCCTATCTCCCTTACCTCTTTATCTCGTCTACTTTCCTCTCTACCTACTTCCTTTCCTATCTCCCTCCCTGTTCCCTATTTTCTATATAAAGTTCCTCCTTAAGATTAGTTTCAATATCCTGCTTCCAATACTGTTTTTTATAGACAATTCTATTCATCTAATGTAAAATGGTACAGACGTCTGCAGTAATGGAACAAAGAGGTGATTGTCGACACTACAACTGCCTCCCAGCATACATAAGGGGGATTACCAATAGACCCCCCTGACTGTCTTCAAGAAGGCGCTGTACAGGCACCTAAAGTCAGTACCTGACCAGCCGGTCTGTGGTTCTTACGTCGGTTTACGTGCGGCCAGCAGCAGCAGTCTGGTTGATCAGTCCCTGATCCACCATGAGGTCTGGTTATGGACCGGACCGCGGGGGCGTTGACCCCCGAAACCCCCTCCAAGTATACTCTAGGTATACTTAAATATTAGTCTTCCTCCAGCTCCTCAGAGATGGGCACGTGTCCAGGTTACAATAGGCATCACCCCTCTGAACCGCAACGTTGAGACTGGAATATATAACTAGTTACTCTGGGATTCTTAATTGCCCTGATGATGAGTCTTTTCCTACTTTCTTCAGACGTTTGGATGCATTCTTCTCCCGTGAGCCAAGGATCTCTTAGCCTGTGGGAACGAGCATGTAATGATGGACAAGTTCAATGTATTTTCCAGACTTTTGGGACCCCCTGAAGCTGGCAGCTGGTGTGAATGTGCATATATAGACCCACACCACCTGCTGGCCATCTGTCCAGGCCTACAAGGTAATTCCATTTGGGCGCTCTAGGCTTCTTATATCTGAATAGTTGGGGCGGCTCCTGTGTTGCTGGGTATCCAGTTATTGCAGAACTATTTTTGATGTTTTTAACCTCTTCATGCCTTGCGATGTTTTACTCAGATCGGCGGCAAACAAGACCATGGTACCCGAATTCTGTCTGCTGGTGCATTGGCGCAGACACACGTGTCTTCAGTGGGAATAGCGTAGCATAGCGAAGTGCAACACTAATACAAATGGCTTGTGGGTCGAAGAGTGTGCCTAAGAGAGGAATTAGGAATGACAAACAGAAATTCCCCTGCATAAGGGTCTCTCACTGCCAGGGAGGGAGCTTTTGTTCCTCGCCGACACTCAGAGCACTGTTGACGTTATAGTTTCCGCTATCGGGTCATTACAGTAGTGTGACTGTTTGTAGCTGTCATGGATAGCATCACATGGATAGCATGGAAAGCATCACAGAGCCTGGCTCTGTGATGCTGGTTGAGAAACCAGAGAAAGCATCACAGAGCCTGCCTCTGTGATGCTGGTTGAGAAACCAGAGAAAGCATCACAGAGCCTGCCTCTGTGATGCTGGTTGAGAAGCTAGAGAAAGCATCACAGAGCCTGCCTCTGTGATGCTCTTAACATACAAATTTATTTCACCCCCGCACTGCACGGGCACATTCAGGAGTGCTGGAGGCTCGAACCACCGTCCTCTAATCACTGACACATCTCTGAAGTTGTTTTTTTTAAATTAGTGAGTCGAATTAAGCTCAACTTCCAGCGGCCCAACTGCACTGTGGTGTATATCCCTGGCTTGTGTTGGAGGTATAGCAGTTATCAACTGCAGTGTGGTGTATATCCCTGGCTTGTGTTGGAGGTATAGCAATTATCAACTGCAGTGTGGTGTATATCCCTGGCTTGTGTTGGAGGTATAGCAGTTATCAACTGCAGTGTGGTGTATATCTCTGGCTTGTGTTGGAGGTATAGCAGTTATCAACTGCAGTGTGGTGTATATCCCTGGCTTGTGTTGGAGGTATAGCAGTTATCAACGCAGTGTGGTGTAAATCCCTGGTTTGGGTGTTGGAGGTATAGCAGTTATAAACTGCAGGGGTGGTGTATATCCCTGGCTTGTGTTGGAGGTATAGCAGTTATCAACTGCAGTGTGGTGTATATCTCTGGCTTGTGTTGGAGGTATAGCAGTTATCAACTGCAGTGTGGTGTATATCCCTGGCTTGTTTTGGAGGAAATAGCAGTTATCAACTGCAGTGTGGTGTTATCTCTGGCTTGTGTTGGAGGTATAGCAGTTATCAACTGCAGTGTGGGTATACTCTGGCTTGTGTTGGAGGTATAGCATTATCAACTGCAGTGTGGTGTATATCCCTGGCTTGTGTTGGAGGTATAGCAGTTATCAACTGCAGTGTGGTGTATATCCCTGGCTTGTGTTGGAGGTATAGCAGTTATCAACTGCAGTGTGGTGTATATCTCTGGCTTGTGTTGGAGGTATAGCAGCTATCAACTGCAGTGTGGTGTATATCCCTGGCTTGTGTTGGAGGTATAGCAGTTATCAACTGCAGTGTGGTGTATATCCCTGGCTTGTGTTGGAGGTATAGCAGTTATCAACTGCAGTGTGGTGTATATCCCTGGCTTGTATTGGAGGTATAGCAGTTATCAACTGCAGTGTGGTGTATATCTCTGGCTTGTGTTGGAGGTATAGCAGTTGTTAGGTAAGACACATATGCAACAGTTAGACAACTTTATTCCGAAACGTTTCGCCTACACAGTAGGCTTCTTCAGTCGAATACAGAAAATAGGCAGGAACAGTAGAGATGTGAAGACGATGTAATCAGTCCATCACCCTTGTAGTCGTAGAATTTGAGGTTGTCAGTCCCTGGGCCCTGGAGAAGTTCAGTTCCATAGTCAGGAACTATCTGAAGATCAAGCGACAGTGCGGAGACTTAAATACTGTCGGAAGGAGAGGTGCAGAGTAGTAGTAGTAGTAGTAGTAGTGAGAATGTAACCACTGAAAGGTCATGTCCCTCAGATCCAACACTTCTCACTTGAAAAGCTTGATTTACATTTCACTACTACTACTACTACTACTACTACTACTACTACTACTACTACTACTACTCTGCACCTCTCCTTCCGACAGTATTTAAGTCTCCGCACTGTCGCTTGATCTTCAGATGTTCCTGACTATGGAACTGAACTTCTCCAGGCCGAGGGACTGACAACCTCAAGTTCTACGACTACAAGGGTGATGGACTGATTACATCGTCTTCACATCTCTACTGTTCCTGCCTATTTTCTGTATTCGACTGAAGAAGCCTACTGTGTAGGCGAAACGTTTCGGAATAAAGTTGTCTAACTGTTGCATATGTGTCTTACCTAACAACCTGTCGGTATTGTATACCATTTTGATGTTCAGGTATAGCAGTTATCAACTGCACTGTGGTGTATATCCCTGGCTTGTGTTGGAGGTATAGCAGTTATCAACTGCAGTGAGGTGTAACCCTGGCTTGTGCTCGGAAGCGCTGAACCCGTAGGGATTATACAGCGCCTATGAGGGGATGGAAGGTATTCAGACTAAATTCGGGGAACTGGAGTACAAATTAAATTCCCTAGATCAAGAGCCCCTCACAGCGTCAAGGAACCTTTCCCC
>NC_069400.1:117024348-117151513 GCF_026875155.1 Cherax quadricarinatus | reverse complement strand
AGGGTAAGACTCATTGGAGAACCCACATTTTGGGGTCTTGAAGCTTGAACTAATATGGGGGCCCCTTCGCAACCCCTTCTCATGCCATGCAGCAGACCCAAGAATGTTAAGCAATGTGGACTACAGTCGCTTCTGGGACCCCTCCGGGATTAGGGGCCCTCAAGCTTAAGCTCCAATAGTTTAAGACTGTCTTGAGCTCCAATAAAGAACGTCGTTGGGCTACGATAGCAGCACAGTTTGACGATAGCACAGTGGACAAAAAAAAACGGCACAAAAGAGACTAAAAACCGGCTCACAAGAGACTTGAAACTTGTGACGAAGTTCCAGACCGACTTGGACTAATTAACTGGTCACGGTATTGTACGTTTATATTCTCTGTAAACACACAGTTACAAGAGACCAGTAGTTGGTCCAGTCTTTCCTCTCTTCAAGGAGACAAAGTGGCAGACGGAGGCAGAGGTAGATTATGATTTTGTAGGTCCCTGGGCTACAGGTACTGTGAGGCCCCTGGGCTACAGGTATTGTTAGGCTCCTGGGTTACAGGTACTGTGAGGTCTCTGGGCTACAGTCCCTGGAGGTGCTCCTGGAGTCTACTTGGCCTCCAGCTGGAGGAGGCCCCCTGGGCTGTAGCTCCTGGGGACCCTCCAGCTGGCGAAGAACCCTGGGCAGCAGCCCCTGGAGGCCCTCCAACTGACGGAGGCCCCTGGGAGGCAGTCCCTAAAGCCCATACCTTAATCATACCCTGGGTAGGTGAATATCAGCATCAGATGACAGGGCCTCCAAGAGAAATTTTGCAAAGCGGGACAAGACTATTTTGGGGCCCCTGGGGGGCTCCAAAATAGTCTTGTCCCACTTTGAATTGTACATAATTATTTTTCTAACTTTAAAAATAGTTGAAAGTGCCAAAAACAAAAAAATAGAATGAGTCAAAATAAAACGTTTATGGGTGTGGGGCCCCTTCAGAGATTCACAGCCGGGCCCCAGACCAATGTGCCTGCTGAACCCCGCCTCTCATGGGCCCTGGCAGATGGCGACGGAACATAACTGCAACATCCGTACTCTACATTCAGTGGATCACTGAGTGTAGAGTACGTCAACACTCACATGAACCAGGGAGCGATATGCAGCACTGCTTCTGACGACTAAGACACATGTCCAACACTTGGGTATCTTTACTGTCGAAACGTTACGCCTGCACAGCAGGATTCTTCAGTCGAAAACAGGCGAATGTGGCACCGGAGACAAGGGGAGTAGCTACGACCTGGTCAGTCCCTCGTCTCTCGTTATTATCACAACACTGCTTCCGGAAGTCACGGTAAAGGCACCGTGTGTGTGTGTGTGTGTGTGTGTGTGTGTGTGTGTGTGTGTGTGTGTGTGTGTGTGTGTGTGTGTGTGTGTGTGTGTGTGTGTAGACTGGTAATTGTAATGGACGAAAAACACGAATAGGGGGAAGAGCAGATGGGAAATAAAGAAAATGGAACGAAGGAATAAGAGAGAGACGAAGGGATGGAAAGAAGAGATTAAATAGACGGAGACACAGGAAGAGAGGGAAATGAAGGAAAAGGAAGAGAAAGAGAGGGAGGGACAGGAAAGAGGGAGAGGAAAGAATAGCAAAAAGGAGAAAGAATGAGACAAAGGGAAGGAAGATAAGAATAAGGGTTAAGACGAGGAGATAAGAATAGGGAGGAATGAAACAAGACAAGAAGATAGAGAGAAAGAGGGATGAAAAAAGAGGCAGAAAGGAGAGAGAGAAGAGAGAGAGAGAGAGAGAGAGAGAGATGAGAGAGAGGAGAGAGAGAGAGAGAGAGAGTATATACACTCTTCCTCAGTCCATATACATAAAAAATTATCAATATAACAACAACAACAACAACAACAATAATAATATAATAATAATAATTAATAATAATAATAATAATAATAATAATAATAATAATAATAATAATAATAATGTTAACAAGAAGAAAGAACTAGAACAAGAAAGAAGAACATAAATAAGAAGTGAACTCCAAAGAACATACCTGAATCAGTCGTAGATCAGCCCCTCCAGGTTGAATCAGTCGTAGATCAGCCCCTCCAGGTTGAATCAGTCGTAGATCAGCCCCTCCAGGTTGAATCAGTCGTAGATCAGTCCCTCCAGGTTGAATCAGTCGTAGATCAGCCCCTCCAGGTTGAATCAGTCGTAGATCAGCCCCTCCAGGTTGAATCAACCGTAGATCAGCCCCTCCAGGTTGAATCAACCGTAGATCAGCCCCTCCAGGTTGAATCAGTCG
Source organism: Cherax quadricarinatus (assembly GCF_026875155.1). Classification (NCBI taxonomy): domain Eukaryota; kingdom Metazoa; phylum Arthropoda; class Malacostraca; order Decapoda; family Parastacidae; genus Cherax; species Cherax quadricarinatus. Next base: position 117,149,240 of record NC_069400.1, on the reverse strand, counting down.
TAGATCAGCCCCTCCAGGTTGAATCAACCGTAGATCAGCCCCTCCAGGTTGAATCAGTCGTAGATCAGCCCCTCCAGGTTGAATCAGTCGTAGATCAGTCCCTCCAGGTTGAATCAGTAGTAGATCAGTCCCTCCAGGTTGAATCAGCCGTAGATTAGCCCCTCCAGGTTGAATCAGTCGTAGATCAGCCCCTCCAGGTTGAATCAGTAGTAGATCAGCCCCTTCAGGTTGAATCAGTCGTAGATCAGCCCCTCCAGGTTGAATCAGTAGTAGATCAGCCCCTCCAGGTTGAATCAGTCGTAGATCAGCCCCTCCAGGTTGAATCAACCGTAGATCAGCCCCTCCAGGTTGAATCAGTCGTAGATCAGCCCTCCAGGTTGAATCAGTCGTAGATCAGCCCCTCCAGGTTGAATCAGTCATAGATCAGCCCTCCAGGTTGAATCAGTCGTAGATCAGAACCTCCAGGTTGAATCAGTCGTAGATCAGTCCCTCCAGGTTGAATCAGTCGTAGATCAGCCCCTCCAGGTTGAATCAGTCGTAGATCAGTCCCTCCAGGTTGAATCAGTCGTAGAGCAGTCCCTCCAGGTTGAATCAGTCGTAGATCAGCCACTCCAAGTTGAATCAGTCGTAGATCAGCCCCTCCAGGTTGAATCAGTCGTAGATCAGTCCCTCCAGGTTGAATCAGTCGTAGATCAGTCCCTCCAGGTTGAATCAGTCGTAGATCAGCCCCTCCACGTTGAATCAGTCGTAGATCAGTCCCTCCAGGTTGAATCAGTCGTAGATCAGTCCCTCCAGGTTGAATCAGTCGTAGATCAGTCCCTCCAGGTTGAATCAGTCGTAGATCAGCCCCTACAGGTTAAATCAGTGGTAGATCAGCCCCTACAGGTTGAATCAGTCGTAGATCAGCCCCTCCAGGTTGAATCAGTAGTAGATCAGCCCCTCCAGGTTGAATCAGTCGTAGATCAGTCCCTCCAGGTTGAATCAGTCGTAGATCAGCCCCTACAGGTTGAATCAGTCGTATATCAGCCCCTAAAGGTTGAATCAGTCGTAGATCAGCCCCTTCAGGTTAAATTAGTCGTAGATCAGTCCCTCCAGGTTGAATCAGTCGTAGATCAGCCCCTCCAGGTTGAATCAGTCGTAGATCAGTCCCTCCAGGTTGAATCAGTCGTAGATCAGTCCCTCCAGGTTGAATCAGTCGTAGATCAGCCCCTACAGGTTAAATCAGTGGTACATCAGCCCCTACAGGTTGAATCAGTCGTAGATCAGCCCCTACAGGTTGAATCATTCGTAGATCAGCCCCTACAGGTTGAATCAGTCGTAGATCAGCCCCTACAGGTTGAATCAGTCGTAGATCAGCCCTTACAGGTTGAATCAACAGTAGATCAGCCCCTCCAGGTTGAATCAACCGTAGATCAGCCCCTCCAGGTTGGATCAGTCGTAGATCAGCCCCTACAGGTTGAATCAGTCGCAGATCAGCCCCTCCAAGTTGAATCAACCGTAGATCAACCCCTCCAGGTTGAATCAGTCGTAGATCAGCCCCTCCAGGTTGAATCAACCGTAGATCACCCCCACCAGGATGAATCAGTCGTAGATCAGCCCCTACAGGTTGAATCAGTCGTAGATCAGCCCCTACAGGTTGAATCAGTCGTAGATCAGCCCTTACAGGTTGAATCAGTCGTAGATCAGCCCCTACAGGTTGAATCAGTCGTAGATCAGCCCCTAAAGGTTGAATCAGTCGTAGATCAGCCCTTACAGGTTGAATCAACAATAGATCAGCCCCTCCAGGTTGAATCAACCGTAGATCAGCCCCTACAGGTTGAATCAGTCGTAGATCAGCCCCTACAGGTTGAATCAGTCGTAGATCAGCCCCTTCAGGTTGAATCAGTCGTAGATCACCCCCTCCAGGTTGAATCAACCGTAGATCAGCCCAACCAGGTTGAATCAGTCGTAGATCAGCCCCTCCAGGTTGAATCAACCGTAGATCAGCCCCGCCAGGTTGAATCAGTCGTAGATCAGCCCCTGCAGGTTGAATCAACCGTAGATCAGCCCCTCCAGGTTGAATCAGTCGTAGATCAGCCCCTCCAGGGTGAATCAAAAGTAGATCAGCCCCTCCAGGTTGAATCAACCGTAGATCAGCCCCTCCAAGTTGAATCAACCGTAGATCAACCCCTCCAGGTTGAATCAGTCGTAGATCAGCCCCTCCAGGTTGAATCAACCGTAGATCAGCCCCACCAGGTTGAATCAGTCGTAGATCAGCCCCTCCAGGTTGAATCAACCGTAGATCAGCCCCGCCAGGTTGAATCAGTCGTAGATCAGCCCCTCCAGGTTGAATCAGTCGTAGATCAGCCCCTCCTGGTTGAATCAACCGTAGATCAGCCCCGCCATGTTGAATTAGTCGCAGATCAGCCTCTCCAGGTTGAATCAACCGTAGATCAGCCCCTACAGGTTGAATCAACCGTAGATCAACCTCTACAGGGTGAATCAACCGTAGATCAGCCCCTCGAGGTTGAATCAACCGTAGATCAGCCCCTCCAAGTTGAATCAACCGTAGATCAGCCCCTCCAGGTTGAAACAACCGTAGATCAGCCCCTCCAGGTTGAATCAGTCGTAGATCAGCCCCTCCAGGCTGAATCAACCGTACATCTGCCCTCCAGGTTGAATCAACCGTAGATCAGCCCCTTCAGGTTGATTCAACCGTAGATCAGCCCCTCCAGGTTGAATCAGTCGTAGATCAGCCCCTCCAGGTTGAATCAGTCGCAGATCAGCCCCTCCAGCTTGAATCAGTCGTATATCAGCCTTTCCAAGTTGAATCAACCGTAGATCAGCCCCTCCAGGTTGAATCAACCGTAGATCAGCCCCTCAAGATTGAATCAACCGTAGATCAGCCCCTCCAGGTTGAATCAGTCGTAGATCAGCCCCTCCAGGTTGATTCAGTCGTAGATCAGTCCTTCCAGGTTGAATCAACCGTTGATCAGCCCCTCCAGGTTGAATCAGTCGTAGATCAGCCCCTCCATGTTGAATCAGTCGTAGATCAGCCCCTCCAGGTTCAATCAGTCGTAGATCAGCCCCTCCAGGTTCAATCAGTCGTAGATCAGTCCCTCCAGGTTGAATCAACCGTAGATCAGTCCCTCCAGGTTAAATCAGTCGTAGATCAGTCCCTCCAGGTTGAGTCAACCGTAGATCAGTTCCTCCAGGTTGAAAAAACCGTAAATCAGCCCCTCCAGGTTGAATCAACTGTAGATCAGCCCCTCCAGGTAAAATCAGTCGTAGATCAGTCCCTCCAGGTTGAATCAACCGTAGATCAATCCCTCCAGGTAAAATCGGTCGTAGATCAGTCCCTCCAAGCTGAATCAACCGTAGATCAGTCCCTCCACCTAAAATCAGTCGTTGATCAGCCCCTCCAAGTTGAATCAACCTTAGATCAGTCCCTCCAGGTTGAATCTGTCGTAGATCAGCCCCTCCAGGTTGAATCAGTCGTATATCAGCCCCTCCAGGTTGAATTAGTCGTAGATCAGCCCCCCAGGTTGAATCAGTCGTAGATAAGCCCTTCCAGGTTGAATCAGTCGTAGATAAGCCCTTCCAGGTTGAATCAGTCGTAGATCAGCCCCCCAGGTTGAATCAGTCGTAGATAAGCCCTTCCAGGTTGAATCAGTCGTAGATCAGCCCCTCCAGGTTGAATCAGCCATAGATCAGCCCCTCCAGGTTGAATCAACCGTAGTTCAGCCCCTCCAGGTTGAATCAACAGTAGATCAGCCCCTCCAGGTTGAATTAACCGTAGATCAGCCCCTCCAGGTTGAATTAACCGTAGATCAGCCCCTCCAGGTTGAATTAATCGTAGATCAGCCCCTCCAGGTTGAATCAACCGTAGACCAGCCACTCCAGGTTGAATCAACCGTAGATCAGTCCCTCCAAGTTAAATCAGTCGCAGATCAGTCCCTCCAGGTTGAATCAGTCGTAGATCAGCCCCTCCAGGTTGAAAAGTCGTAAGATCCGCCCCTCCAGTTGAAGCAGTCGTAGATCAGTCCCTCCAGGTTGAATCAAACGTAGATTAGCCTCTCCAGGTTGAATCAACCGTAGATCAGCCCCTCTAGGTTGAATCAAGCGTAGATTAGCCCCTCCAGGTTGAATCAACCGTAGATCAGCTCCTCCAAGTTGAATCAAACGTAGATCAGCCCCTCCAGGTTGAATCAACCGTAGATCAGTCCCTCCATGTTAAATCAGTCGCAGATCAGTCCCTCCAGATTGAATCAACCGTAGGGCAGTCCCTCCACGTTAAATCAGTCGTAGATCAGTCCCTACAGGTTGAATCAACCGTAGATCAGTCCCTCCAGGTTAAATCAGCAGTAGATCAGCCCCTCCAAATTGAATCAACCGTAGATCAGCCCCTCCAGGTTGAATCAGTCATAGATCAGCCCCTCCAGGTTTAATCAACCGTAGATCAGCCCCTCCAGGTTGAATCAACCGTAGATCAGCCCCTCAGGTTGAATCAACCGTAGGTCAGCTCCTACAGGATGACTCAACCGTAGACCAGCCCCTTCAGGTTGAATCAAACGTTGAACAGACCGTCCAGGTTGAATCAGCCGTAGATCAACCCTCCAAGTTGAATCACGTAGATCAGCCCCTCTAGGTTGAATCAGTCGTATATCAGCCCCTCCAGGTTGAAGCAGTCGTAGATCAGTCCCTCCAAGTTGAATCAAACGTAGATTAGCCCCTCCAGGTTGAATCAACCGTAGATCAGCCCCTCTAGGTTGAATCAACCGTAGATCAGCCCCTCCAGGTTGAATCAACCGTAGATCAGCCCCTCCAGGTTGAATCAACCGTAGATCAGCCCCTCCAGGTTGAATCAGTCGCAGATCAGCCCCTCCAGCTTGAATCAGTCGTATATCAGCCTTTCCAAGTTGAATCAACCGTAGATCAGCCCCTCCAGGTTGAATCAACCGTAGATCAGCCCCTCAAGATTGAATCAACCGTAGATCAGCCCCTCCAGGTTGAATCAGTCGTAGATCAGCCCCTCCAGGTTGATTCAGTCGTAGATCAGTCCTTCCAGGTTGAATCAACCGTTGATCAGCCCCTCCAGGTTGAATCAGTCGTAGATCAGCCCCTCCATGTTGAATCAGTCGTAGATCAGCCCCTCCAGGTTCAATCAGTCGTAGATCAGCCCTCAGGTTGAATCAGTCGTAGATCAGTCCCTCCAGGTTGAATCAACCGTAGATCAGTCCCTCCAGGTTAAATCAGTCGTAGATCAGTCCCTCCAGGTTGAGTCAACCGTAGATCAGTTCCTCCAGGTTGAAAAAACCGTAAATCAGCCCCTCCAGGTTGAATCAACTGTAGATCAGCCCCTCCAGGTAAAATCAGTCGTAGATCAGTCCCTCCAGGTTGAATCAACCGTAGATCAATCCCTCCAGGTAAAATCGGTCGTAGATCAGTCCCTCCAAGCTGAATCAACCGTAGATCAGTCCCTCCACCTAAAATCAGTCGTTGATCAGCCCCTCCAAGTTGAATCAACCTTAGATCAGTCCCTCCAGGTTGAATCTGTCGTAGATCAGCCCCTCCAGGTTGAATCAGTCGTATATCAGCCCCTCCAGGTTGAATTAGTCGTAGATCAGCCCCCCAGGTTGAATCAGTCGTAGATAAGCCCTTCCAGGTTGAATCAGTCGTAGATAAGCCCTTCCAGGTTGAATCAGTCGTAGATCAGCCCCCCAGGTTGAATCAGTCGTAGATAAGCCCTTCCAGGTTGAATCAGTCGTAGATCAGCCCCTCCAGGTTGAATCAGCCATAGATCAGCCCCTCCAGGTTGAATCAACCGTAGTTCAGCCCCTCCAGGTTGAATCAACAGTAGATCAGCCCCTCCAGGTTGAATTAACCGTAGATCAGCCCCTCCAGGTTGAATTAACCGTAGATCAGCCCCTCCAGGTTGAATTAATCGTAGATCAGCCCCTCCAGGTTGAATCAACCGTAGACCAGCCACTCCAGGTTGAATCAACCGTAGATCAGTCCCTCCAAGTTAAATCAGTCGCAGATCAGTCCCTCCAGGTTGAATCAGTCGTAGATCAGCCCCTCCAGGTTGAAAAGTCGTAGATCCGCCCCTCCAGGTTGAAGCAGTCGTAGATCAGTCCCTCCAGGTTGAATCAAACGTAGATTAGCCTCTCCAGGTTGAATCAACCGTAGATCAGCCCCTCTAGGTTGAATCAAGCGTAGATTAGCCCCTCCAGGTTGAATCAACCGTAGATCAGCTCCTCCAAGTTGAATCAAACGTAGATCAGCCCCTCCAGGTTGAATCAACCGTAGATCAGTCCCTCCATGTTAAATCAGTCGCAGATCAGTCCCTCCAGATTGAATCAACCGTAGGGCAGTCCCTCCACGTTAAATCAGTCGTAGATCAGTCCCTACAGGTTGAATCAACCGTAGATCAGTCCCTCCAGGTTAAATCAGCCGTAGATCAGCCCCTCCAAATTGAATCAACCGTAGATCAGCCCCTCCAGGTTGAATCAGTCATAGATCAGCCCCTCCAGGTTTAATCAACCGTAGATCAGCCCCTCCAGGTTGAATCAACCGTAGATCAGCCCCTCCAGGTTGAATCAACCGTAGGTCAGCTCCTACAGGATGACTCAACCGTAGACCAGCCCCTTCAGGTTGAATCAAACGTTGAACAGACCGTCCAGGTTGAATCAGCCGTAGATCAACCCCTCCAAGTTGAATCAACCGTAGATCAGCCCCTCTAGGTTGAATCAGTCGTATATCAGCCCCTCCAGGTTGAAGCAGTCGTAGATCAGTCCCTCCAAGTTGAATCAAACGTAGATTAGCCCCTCCAGGTTGAATCAACCGTAGATCAGCCCCTCTAGGTTGAATCAACCGTAGATCAGCCCCTCCAGGTTGAATCAACCGTAGATCAGCCCCTCCAGGTTGAATCAACCGTTGATCAGTCCCTCCAGGTTGAATCAACCGTAGATCAGCCCCTCCAGGTTGAATCAATCGTAGATCAGCCCCTCCAGGTTGAATCAACCGTAGATCAGCCCCTCCAGGTTGAATCAGCCGTAGGTCAGCTCCTCCAGGATGACTCAACCGTAGACCAGCCCCTTCAGGTTGAATCAATCGTAGATCAGCCCCTCCAGGTTGAATCAACCGTAGATCAGCCCCTCCAGGTTGAATCAAACGTAGAACAGACCCTCAACGTTGAATCAACCGTAGATCAGCCCCTCCAGGTTGAATCAGTCGTAGATCAGCCCCTCCAGGTTGAAGCAGTCGTAGATCAGTCCCTCCAGGTTGAATCAACCGTAGGTCAGTCCCTCCACGTTAATCAGTCGTAGATCAGTCCCTCCAGGTTGAATCAACCGTAGATCAGTCCCTCCACGTTAATCAGTCGTAGATCAGTCCCTCCAGGTTGAATCAACCGTAGATCAGTCCCTCCAGGTTGAATCAACCGTAGATCAGTCCCTCCAGGTTAAATCAGTCGTAGATGAGCCCCTCCAAGTTAAATCAACCGTAGATCAGTCCCTCCTGGTTAAATCAGTCGTAGCTCAGTCCCTCCAGGTTGAATTAGTCGTAGATCATCTCCTCCAGGTTGAATCAGTCGTAGATCAGTCCCTCCAGGTTGAATCACTCGTTGATCAGCCCCTCCAGGTTGAATCAGTCGTAGATCAGCCCCTCCAGGTTGAATCAACCGTAGATCAGCCTCTCCAGGTTGAATCAACCGTACATCAGCCCCTTCTGGTTGAATCAACCATAGGTCAGCCCCTCCAGGTTGACTCAACCGTAGACCAGCCCCTCCAGGTTGAATCAAACGTAGAACAGACCCTCCAGGTTGAATCAACCGTAGATCACCCCCTCCAGGTTGAATCAACCGTAGATCAGCCCCTCCAGGTTGAATCAACCGTAGATCAGCCTCTCCACGTTGACTCAACCGTAGATCAGCGCCTCCAGGTTGAATTAAACGTAGAACAGACCCTCAACGTTGAATCAACCGTAGATCAGCCCCTCTAGGTTAAATGAGTCGCAGATCAGTCCACCGGTACATTCACCAGCACATACACCAGTACATACACCGGTATATACACCAGTACATACACCGGTATATACACCAGTACATACACCGGTATATACACCAGTACATACACCGGTATATACACCAGTACATACACCAGTATATACACCAGTACATACACCAGTATATGCACCAGTACATACACCAGTATATGCACCAGTACATACACCAGTATATACACCAGTACATACACCAGTATATACACCAGTACATACACCAGTACATACACCAGTATATACACCAGTACATACACCAGTACATACACCAGTACATACACCAGTACATACACCAGTACATACACCAGTAATACACCAGTACATACACCAGTACATACACAGTATATACACCTAGTACATACACCAGTACATACACCAGTACATACACAGTAATACACAGTACATACACCAGTACATACACCAGTACATACACAGTATTATACACCAGTACATACACCAGTACATACACCAGTATATACACCAGTACATACACCAGTACATACACCAGTACATACACCAGTACATACACCAGTACATCCACAGTATATACACCAGTACATACACCAGTACATACACCAGTACATACACCAGTACATACACCAGTACATACACCAGTACATACACCAGTACATACACCAGTACATACACCAGTATATACACCAGTACATACACAGTACATACACCAGTACATACACAAGTACATACACAGTATATACACCAGTACATACACCAGTACATACACCAGTACATACACAAGTACATACACCAGTATATACACCAGTACATACACCAGTACATACACCAGTACATACACAAGTACATACACCAGTACATACACCAGTACATACACCAGTACATACACCAGTACATACACCAGTACATACACCAGTATATACACCAGTACATACACCAGTACATACACCAGTACATACACAAGTACATACACCAGTACATACACCAGTACATACACCAGTACATACACCAGTACATACACCAGTATGTACACCAGTACATACACCAGTACATACACCAGTACATACACCAGTACATACACAAGTACATACACCAGTACATACACCAGTACATACACCAGTACATACACCAGTACATACACCAGTACATACACCAGTACATACACCAGTACATACACCAGTACATACACCAGTACATACACCAGTATGTACACCAGTACATACACCAGTACATACACCAGTACATACACAAGTACATACACCAGTACATACACCAGTATATACACCAGTACATACACCAGTACATACACCAGTACATACACCAGTATCATACACCAGTACATACACCAGTACATACCCCGTACATACACCAGTATATACACCAGTACATACACCAGTACATACACCAGTACATACACCAGTACATACACCAGTACATACACCAGTACATACACCAGTACATACACCAGTACATACACCAGTATATACACCAGTACATACACCAGTACATACACCAGTACATACACAAGTACATACACCAGTACATTACACCAGTACATACACAAGTACATACACCAGTATATACACAGTACATACACCAGTACATACACCAGTATATACACCAGTACATACACCAGTACATACACCAGTATATACACCAGTACATACACCAGTACATACACCAGTACATACACCAGTACATACACCAGTACATACACCAGTACATACACCAGTACATACACCAGTACATACACCAGTACTACACAGTACATACACCAGTACATACACCAGTATATACACCAGTACATACACCAGTACATACACCAGTATATACACCAGTACATACACCAGTACATACACCAGTACATACACCAGTACATACACCAGTATATACACCAGTACATACACCAGTACATACACCAGTACATACACCAGTACATACACCAGTACATACACCAGTACATACACCAGTACATACACCAGTACATACACCACTACATACACCAGTACATAACACCGTACATACACCAGTACATACACCAGTACATACACCACTACATACACCACTACATACACCAGTACATACACCAGTACATACACCAGTACATACACCAGTACATACACCAGTACATTACACCATCACATACACCACTACATACACCAGTACATACACCAGTACATACACCAGTACATACACCAGTACATACACCAGTACATACACCAGTACATACACCACTACATACACCAGTACATACACCAGTACATACACCACTACATACACCACTACATACACCAGTACATACACCAGTACATACACCAGTACATACAGCTCTACGTCTGTACAACAATAACAATTATTATTGATAAACATACATCATACAAGGGAAATGCATACATCATACACCAAAGCCTTAATTATGCCATCACTGTTGCTTAATTACGTTATTATCCCGTCAGAGTAAGAGAGAGAGGAGAGGAGAGAGAGAGAGAGAGGAGAGAGAGAGAGAGAGGTGAAGGGAGAGAGAGGAGAGAGAGGAGAGAGTAGAGAGAGGAGAGAGAGAGAGAGAGAGAGAGAGAGAGAGATGAGAGTGAGAGAGAGAGAGAGAGATGTGCAATTCACTCCTCCTACATCCCAGAGGGAAATGCAACGCGGTATCTCTTTCTCTCTCTCTCTCTCTCTCTCTCTCTCTCTCTCTCTCTCTCTCTCTCTCTCTCTCTCTCTCTCTCTCTCTCTCTCTCTCTCTCTCTCTCACTCTCTCTCTTCATTAATCACTTCTATTACGATCGCTAATCACTATGGTTCGCGCGGCTGTGATGGGATTAAGAGAGTAATCGAAGCGTTGTTGATCCTGGCAATTTCGATCATGGCTAAGCGCGGGTGAGCGCGTAAATTGTTCGAACAAGTGCGGATGTATTAGTCTCCCGTAAACACAGCATCGACCTGGGCAAGCATGGTGAAAGGCACCAATTGAACCGCTGAACATAGCAATCCAACATATGGCAAGCTGGTGGATAAATGAATTTAGAGTCCGGCTTGAAGAAAGCCTGGCGTAATTAGAGTCGGACCGGAAGTCAGGCGATATGTGGTAATGAATAGGTTCAGTGTATTACGAAAAAACAAGAAACACGAACGAACCATTTTACGTATTTATATATATATATATAATTATATATATATATATATATATATATATATATATTTTATATATTATATATATTTTATATATATATATATATATATATATATATATATGTATATATATATATATATATGTATATATAAAATATATATATATATATATATATATATATATATATATATATATATATATATATATATATATATATATATATATAATATATACTACATACATTGCTGAGTTCAACCCATAACATAACAGAACTTGGAGAGAGTGAATATAACAACTCTCGCTGCTAGTGTCCTAGTTCACCTGTACAGAATGACGGGTCTGGTATGGTGCTAGCCAGACAGAGGCACGAGAGGGTCTGACACTGTGGGTTGTTCCTATTCGCAAGGAAACCTCAACCAAGACGGGCCACCCTCCCTCTGAAACATCAGACAGCACCAGGACCTTGTTAGCCCCCCTATACGAGTGATAATGTGCGTATAACACGGAGTGAAGTGTAGGGTGTACAGAGAGCATTGTCCACCGGTAGATGCTGGTAGATACTGGTAGATCCTGGTAGATACTGCTAGATGTTCGTAGATAATGGCAGATGTTGGTAGATACTGGTAGGTGCTGATAGATACTGATAGATGTTGGTAGATACTATTAGATGCTGGTAGATACTGGTATATGCTTGTAAATACTGGCTGATGCTAGTAGGTGCTGGGAGATACTTGTAGATGCTGGTAGATACTCCTAGGTACTGCTAGATGCTGGTAGATACTGGTACATGCTTGTAGATACTGGTAGATGCTGGTAGGCGCTTGTAGATACTGCTAGATACTGGTAGATGCTGGTAGATACTGGTAGATATTAGCAGGTACTGGTAGATACTGGTAGATGCTGGTAGATACTGGTAGATATTAGTAGGTACTGCTAGATACTGGTAGATGCTGGTAGATACTGGTAGATATTAGTAGGTACTGGTAGATACTGGTAGGCGTTGTGTCGTAGATTACAGACGTAGGAAACATCGCCCTGTTGAGTCACAGACGCATAGTCCTACATTTACCAACGTTTCGCCCACAGATGGCACACAGCTGGCGAAACATAAGATGGATGAAAGTCTGGCTAAATTTATGTCTATGAGTCATCGTGGGTCGTAGAGTTGTCATTATTATCATCATTCTCATCATCATTATCACAATCATCATACTCATACATTATAGCACATTATAATTTTTCATCATTATCATTATCAAACTCGTCATACATCATAATGACGCATCATTATAATCTTTCGTCAATACTATCATTATCATTATAATAATGATCATTATCATAATCATTATTATCATTATAATAATGATCATTATCATTATCATCATTATCATTATAATAATGATCATTATCATTATAATAATGATCATTATCATTATCATTATTATCATTATAATGATCATTATCATCATTATCATTATAATAATGATCATTATCATCATTATGTTCCATCATCATTATCATTATGAACATTATGATAATTATCGATACCATCATTATCATCTTGCATTATTATAATGATCATTATCATCATCATCATCAGCCTCTGGGCAGGCACCTCCTCACTAATCCACTATTAGATCCCTTGATTCTCCCATTAGCCATCCCTAGAACCCATTACCATTTAACTGGAGGTGATTAAGGCAGCTATGGGTGCCTGCTAATGGGTGATTACAAGATATTAGTGGGTAATGGGTTGAATACATGGGTTACACAAGGTTCAATTATCCCACCTATACACAGGCCTCCCCCATGTAATTTACCGAAGGGAGGCTAAGGGGACGGTAATGGGGAAGGGGAGAAGGGAGGTAGAGGAGACGGGAGGATGTGGTGGAGGGGGAGAGGAGGAGGGGAGGGAGGGGAAGAGGAGGGGGAAAGACATAATGAGGGGAGAAGATTTAGAGTACGATTTATAACAGTTGTACAAGTGTAGGTGTTACACGCTGGTTTATAGTTATTAATCTTGTGTAGTGGTGAATCTAGTTGTCAGCGACATCTGTCTTAGAAGGAATTAACCACCTACAAACTTATTCTATATAATAATAATAATAATAATAATAATAATAATAATAATAATAATAATAATAAATAAAAATAATAATATAATAAAAATAATATAATAATAATAATAATAATAATAAATAATAATAATAATAATAATAATATAACAATAATAATAATAATAATAATAATAATAATAATAATAATTATAATAATAATAATAATAATAATAAATAATAATAATAATAATAATAAATAATAAATAATAATAAAAATAATTATAATAATAATAATAATAAAATAATAATAATAATAATATAATATAACAATAATAATAATAATAATAATAATAATAATAATAATAATTATAACAATAATAATAATAATTAATAATAATAATAAATAATAATAATAATAATAATAATAATAATAATAATAGTAATAAATAATAATAATAATAATAATAATTATAATAATAATAATAATAATAATAATAATAATAATAATAATAATAATAATAATAATAATAATAATTATAATACTAATAATAATAAAATAAAATAATAATAATAATAATAATAATAATAATAAATAATAATTATTATAATAATAACAAGAAGAAGAAAGAAGAAGAAGAAGAAGAAGAAGAAGAAGAAGAAGAGGAAGAATGTATTTCTACAAGACTGGATGACATTTGGTTGTTGTATATCGAGGAAACAGCAACACACAACAACACACAACAATATACAGCAACACACAACAATATACACCAACACACAACATATACAGCAACACACAACAATATACAGCAACACACAACAATATACAGCAACACACAACAATATACAGCAACACACAACAATATACAGCAACACACAACAATATACAGCAACACACAACAATATACACCAACACACAACAATATACACCAACACACAAACAATATACAGCAACACACAACAATATACACCAACACACAACAATATACAGCAACACACAACAATATACAGCAACACACAACAACACACAACAATATACACCAACACACAACAATATACAGCAACACACAACAATATACACCAAACACACAACAATATACAGCAACACACAACAATATACACCAACACACAACAATATACACCAACACACAACAATATACAGCAACACACAACAATATACAGCAACACACAACAATATACAGCAACACACAACAATATACAGCAACACACAACAATATACAGCAACACACAACAACACACAACAATATACACCAACACACAACAATATACAGCAACACACAACAATATACACCAACACACAACAATATACAGCAACACACAACAATATACACCAACACACAACAATATACAGCAACACACAACAATATACACCAACACACAACAATATACAGCAACACACAACAACACACAACAATATACACCAACACACAACAATATACACCAACACACAACAATATACACAACACACAAACAATATACAGCAACACACCAACAATATACACCAACACACAACAATATACACCACACACACAACAATATACAGCAACACACAACAACACACAACAATATACACCAACACACAACAATATACAGCAACACACAACAATATACAGCAACACACAACAACACACAACAATATACACCAACACACAACAATATACAGCAACACACAACAATATACAGCAACACACAACAACACACAACAATATACACCAACACACAACAATATACAGCACACACAACAATATACAGCAACACACAACAATATACACCAACACCAACAATATACAGCAACACACAACAATATACACCAACACACAACAATATACAGCAACACACAACAACACACAACAATATACACCAACACACAACAATATACACCAACACACAACAATATACACCAACACACAACAATATACAGCAACACACAACAATATACACCAACACACAACAATATACACCAACACACAACAATATACAGCAACACACAACAACACACACAATATACACCAACACACAACAATATACAGCAACACACAACAATATACAGCAACACACAACAACACACAACAATATACACCAACACACAACAATATACAGCAACACACAACAATATACAGCAACACACAACAACACACAACAATATACACCAACACACAACAATATACAGCAACACACAACAATATACAGCAACACACAACAATATACACCAACACACAACAATATACAGCAACACACAACAATATACACCAACACACAACACACAGCAACACACAGCAACACACAACAACACACAGCAACACACAACAATACACAACAATATACACCAACACACAACAATATACAGCAACACACAACAATATACAGCAACACACAACAATATACACAACACACAACAATATACAGCAACACACAACAATATACACCAACACACAACACACAGCAACACACAGCAACACACAACAACACACAGCAACACACAGCAACACACAGCAACACACAGCAACACACAGCAACACACAGCAACACACAGCAACACACAACAATATACAGCAACACACAACACACAGCAACACACAGCAACACACAGCAACACACAGCAATACACAGCAACACACAGCAACACACAGCAAACACACAACAACACACAGCAACACACAGTAACACACAGCAACACACAGCAATACACAGCAACACACAGCAACACACAGCAACACACAGCAATACACAGCAACACACAGCAACACACAGCAACACACAGCAATACACAGCAACACACAGCAACACACAGCAACACACACAACAACACACAGCAACACACAGCAACACACAGCAACACACAGCAATACACAGCAACACACAGCAACACACAGCAACACACAACAACACACAGCAACACACAGCAACACACAGCAACACACAGCAATACACAGCAACACACAGCAACACACAGCAACACACAACAACACACAACACACAGCAACACACAGCAAAACACAACACACAGCAACACACAGCAACACACAACAACACACAGCAACACACAGCAACACACAGCAACACACAGCAACACACAGCAACACACAGCAATACACAGCAACACACAGCAACACACAGCAACACACAACAACACACAGCAACACACAGCAACACACAGCAACACACAGCAATACACAGCAACACACAGCAACACACAGCAACACACAACAACAACACACAACACACAGCAACACACAGCAACACACAACACACAGCAACACACAGCAACACACAGCAACACACAACAACACACAGCAACACACAGCAACACACAGCAACACACACAACACACAGCAACACACAGCAACACACAGCAACACACAACAATATACAGCAACACACACACACAGCAACACACAGCAACACACAGCAACACACAGCAATACACAGCAACACACACCAACACACAGCAACACACAACAACACACAGCAACACACAGCAACACACAGCAACACACAGCAATACACAGCAACACACAGCAACACACAGCAACACACAACAACACACAGCAACACACAGCAATACACAGCAACACACAACAACACACAGCAACACACAACAACACACAACAACTCACAGCAACACACAGCAACACACAGCATCACACAACACACAGCAACACACAACACACAGCAACACACAACACACAGCAACACACAACACACAGCAACACACAACACACAGCAACACACAACACACAGCAACACACAACACACAGCAACACACAACACACAGCAACACACAACACACAGCAACACACAGCAACCCACAACAACACACAGCAACACACAACACACAGCAACACACAACACACAGCTACACACAACACACAGCAACACACAACACACAGCAACACACAACACACAGCAACACACAGCAACACACAACAATACACAGCAACACACAGCAACACACAGCAACACACAACAACACACAGCAACACACAGCAACACACAGCAACACACAGCAACACACAACAATATACAGCAACACACAACACACAGCAACACACAGCAACACACAGCAACACACAGCAATACACAGCAACACACAGCAACACACAGCAACACACAACAACACACAGCAAACACACAGCAACACACAGCAACACACAGCAATACACAGCAACACACAGCAACACACAGCAACACACAACAACACACAGCAACACACAGCAATACACAGCAACACACAACAACACACAGCAACACACAACAACACACAACAACTCACAGCAACACACAGCAACACACAGCATCACACAACACACAGCAACACACAACACACAGCAACACACAACACACAGCAACACACAACACACAGCAACACACAACACACAGCAACACACAACACACAAGCAACACACAACACACAGAAACACACAACACACAGCAACATACAACACACAGCAACACACAACACACAGCAACACACAGCAACACACAACAACACACAGCAACACACAACACACAGCAACACACAACACACAGCTAACACACAACACACAGCAACACACAACACACAGCAACACACAACACACAGCAACACACAGCAACACACAACAATACACAGCAACACACAGCAACACACAGCAACACACAACAACACACAGCAACACACAACACACAGCAACACAAAACACACAGCAACACATAACACACAGCAACACACAACACACAGCAACACACAACACACAGCAACACACAACACACAGCAAACACACAGCATTACACTACACGCAGCATCACACAACACACAGCAACACACAACACACAGCAACACACAACACACAGCAACACACAACACACAGCAACACACAGCAACACACAGCAACACACAACAACACACAGCAACACACAGCAATACACAGCAACACACAGCAACACACAGCAACACACAACAACACACAACAACTCACAGCAACACACAGCAACACACAGCATCACACAACACACAGAAACCACAACACACAGCAACACACAACACACAGCAACACACAACACACAGCAACACACAACACACAGCAACACACAGCAACACACAACACACAGCAACACACTACACACAGGATCACACAACACACAGCAACACACAACACACAGCAACACACAACACACAGCAACACACAACACACAGCAACACAACAACACACAGCAACACACAACACACAGCAACACACAACACACAGCATCACACAACACATAGCAACACACAACACACAGCAACACACAACACACAGCAACACACAACACACAGCATCACACAACACACAGCATCACACAACACACAGCAACACACAACACACAGCAACACACAACACACAGCATCACACAACACACAGCAACACACAACACACAGCATCACACAACACACAGCAACACACAACACACAGCATCACACAACACACAGCAACACACACACACAGAGCATCACACAACACACAGCAACACACAACACACAGCAACACACAACACACAGCATCACACAACACACAGCAACACACAACACACAGCAACACACAACACACAGTCACACACAAACACAGCAACACACAACACACAGCATCACACAACACACAGCAACACACAACACACAGCAACACACAACACACAGCAACACACAACACACAGCAACCACACAACACACAACATCACACAACACACAGCAACACACAACACACAGCAACACACAACACACAGCATCACACAACACACAGCAACTCACAACACACAGCATCACACAACACACAGCAACACACAACACACAGCAACACACAACACACAGCAACACACAACACACAGCATCACACAACACACAGCAACACACAACACACAGCATCACACAACACACAGCAACACACAACACACAGCATCACACAACACACAGCAACACACAACACACAGCATCACACAACACACAGCAACACACAACACACAGCAACACACAACACACAGCATCACACAACACACAGCAACACACAACACACAGCATCACACAAACACACAGCAACACACAACACACAGCATCACACAACACACAGCATCACACAACACACAGCAACACACAACACACAACACAAAAATCGTACACACATGTCTACAACAGACGGTAAAAGACATATATCACAAGTAATTCTAACGGCTATCACAAACACCTTAAAGTGAACTTCAACAACAGCATCGAACGTGACAACACAAATGCTGTGACCCTAAAAATAAACAACCACGGAACGGATGGGATTTGAAAACCATGGCAAGTGAGCCACAAACCTGGATCCAGCCCAGTGGCTCTCGCCATGGAGTTAAACCTCTCACCAGTACCGTAGTTTCCTTACAGTCGTGTTTTTGGGGACCCGGATTAAAAACCTCTCACCAGTTCCGTAGTTTCCTTACATCGATTTTTTTTTGGGAGTGGGAGTTAAAACCTCTCACCAGTTCCGTAGTTTCCTTACAGTCGTTTCTTGGGACCGCTTTTAAAACCCTCTCACCATTCCGTATTTTTCCTTTACAGCGTGTTTTTTGGGGAGTCGGAGTTAAACCCTCTCACCTTTTTCCCCGGAAATTCCCCCTTTACAGTCGTGTTTTGGGAGTCGGATTTAAAACCCCTCTCACGAGTCCCCGGTTTCCCTTTACATTGTGCCCTTGGGGAGCCCGGATTTAAAACCTCTCACCATCCCGTATTTTTCCCTTACATGGGTTTTCTTGGGACCCGGATTTTAAACCCCCCACCATTTTCCGTATTTCCTACAGTCGTTTTCTTGGAGCCGCTTTTAAAAACCTCCCCACCATTCCCCGTATTTTCCCTTACAGTCGTTTTTTTGGGGGAGTGGGTTTTTAAAACCCCTCTCACCATTTTCCGTAGTTTTCCTTACAGCGTGTTCTTGGGAGTCGGATTTAAACCCAACCATTTTCCGTATTTTTCCTTACAGCCCCGGTTTTTCTTGGGAGTCGGAGTTAAACCTCTAAACCATTCCGTAGTTTCCTTAAGTCGGTTCTTGGATCGGAGTTAAACCTCTCCCGGGTTCCGAAATTTCCTTACATCGGGTTTCCCTTGGGGAGTCGCGGGCTTAAATTACAGACAAAAAAAATCGTGTTTTTAAAAGGGCAATTTAAAGAAATACCCCTTTAAAAAATTAGACTAATAATTATTTTCGGGAAATTAAAGTTTTTACAAACGATTAAATTTAAACATCAAAAGGGTATAAAAGGTGACGTTTTAAAGTGTTTCGGCAATAGAAATGCCCACAAAAACAGAAAAGGCCCCAAATTATTTACTAGAAATTTAAAAAATGAGGTCATAAATTCGACGGGAGTCCCTAGGCACTCAGTGCTTAAAATTTTATTATTTTTAATTTTTAAATTAAATTTTTAATTATTATTATTATTTTTTAATGATTATTTTTATATTATTATTATTTATTTTTGGGTTCTTGCTAAATATTCCCTTGGGGTTTTTTGGTCCTTAAATCGGCACAAATTCCCCAGCTGGTTCCTGGAACCCCAGATATCAAAGACTTCTTTTTTTTTCGGGCTGTAAAGTGTGTTCTCTCAGTAATTTTACTAAAAATTTTGCGTGGGGGCCCAACACAGCCTTAAAAAGCGATTTTTCGAACAAGGGGAATTTCGAACAGCAGAAAATATGGTTTATATTTAAAATTACGGGGTTTTTTAAAATTTAAAGTTTGAGGGCTTGTAGGCAAAATTTGTTTTTGTTTTGTGGGTTTATGATGCGTTTTTTTGTGGGTATATGCGTTGCTTGTGGTAATGCGTTTCTTGTAGGAATGATGCTTTGCTTGTAGGTATGATGCTTTTGCTTGGGGTATGAAGCTTTGCTTGTAGGCATGATGCTTTTAAATGAAGGTATGTTTCTTGCTTGTGGGTTTATAAGCTTTGCTTGTGGGTTTTTAATGCGTTGCTTGGGGTATAAACTTTGGTTGAAAGGTATGATGCGTTGTTTGGGTAGGTATAAATGCTTTTGCTTTTGGGGTATGTTGCGTGTTGGGGCATGTCCTTTTTCTTTTGGGTATAAAGCTTTCCCTTGGGGTTATGATGCGTTGTTTTGTGGCATGATGTGTTCCCTTGTATCATGATGTTTTGCTTGTGGGCATGATCGTTGCTTTAGGATTTTCGTTGCTTGACCATAAAGGTTTTGTTTGTAGGCATGATGTGTTGCTTGGGGAAAGATCCCTTTTCCTTGTATTATGTTTCGTTGCTTAAAAATGAACATAAGAACATAAGAAAAAAAGGAAACACGCAACGGGCCCCTACTGACCCATGGGGAGCGGGTCCAATTCCCCCCCCGGATTAGTCCAATGACCCACCCAGTCCGATCATTCCACTCAAGGATGGAGCACTGCACCCGACCCACAGCACAAGCTAGTCAGGTCCAACTCACACCAACCCACACCCCCTCAGTATTTATCTAACCTATTTTTAAAACTACAAAACGTTTTTTAGCCTCAAAAACGTACCGGGGGTTTGTTCCACCATCCCCAACTCATTAACCAAACCCGTGCTTTTTCCCATATCCTTCCTGAATCTGAATTTTTCCAACCCTTTAAACCATTGTGCGGAGGGCCTGTCTTTGGGTGGGGAAAATTTTTAGCACGCTATTTACTCCCCTTTTTTTATTCCTGTTTTCCATTTATCCCCCCTCGATCATATCCCCCCCAATTCTACCGGGGTTTCGAGAGAGGCAGATTTAGGCCCCTTTGCCCACCCCATAGGGAAGATTTCCTTTATACTGGGGGCATCTTTGTCATCCCCTCTGTCCGTTTTTTCCCGAGCATTTAAAACCCCTTCTGTAATTCGGGGACCAAAAATGAAAAGCAAGTCCCAAATGAGGCCTTTAAACCCAAAGGTTTTATAGAGTTTAAGATCAACCGAGGACTTCTATTATTTTTTACTTTTAAAAATGAACCAAGAATTCTGTTTTGCTTTTTTTTTCAAAACTAAAGCACTGTTTCTTGGTTTTAAATTAAATGCTAACCAGAAAATCCCAAAACCCTTTTTGAAAAACAGTAGTAAATTAAGATCTATATCATTTGTTTTAAAGTGGCCCTGGGTTTTTTACTTGTCCAACATTTAGAACTTTGCATATGTCAATATTAAAATGCACTGCCACTTCCCCCGACCATTCATCATCTATTCAAATCATCCGGGGTGGGTCTAGTGCCTCATTAAATGAATGGACGGCCTATTTTGGTGTCATCAGAAAATTTTGGGCTTATGTCATATTTATTCCCTCATCTATGTCGTTTATGTAAATTGTGAACAACAACGGGCCCAACACTGACCCCTGAGGAACACCGCTTGTGACGTGCCCCCATTCTGATTTCTCCCCATTTATGCAAACTCTCTGCTGTCTATGGTGCGTTGCTTGTAGGCATGATGCGTTGCTTGTAGGTATAATGACTTGCTTGTAGGCATAATGCGTTGCTTGTAGGCTTGACGCGTTGCTTGTAGGTATGATGCGTTGCTTGTAGGTACAATGCGTTGCTTGTAGGTATAATGCGTTGCTTGTAGGTATAATGCGTTGCTTGTAGGCATGATGTGTTGCTTGTAGGTATGATGCGTTGCTTCTAGGCATGCGTTGCTTGTAGGAATGGTGCGTTGCTTGTATGCATGGTGCGTTGCTTGTAGGCATAGTGTGGTGCCTGTAGGCATGGTGTGTTGCCTGTAGGTATGGTGCGTTGCTTGTAGGCATGGTGCGTTGCTTGCAGGCATGGTGTGGTGCCTGTAGGCATGATGCGATGCGTGTAGGCATGGTGCGTTGCTTGTAGGCATGGTGCGTTGCCTGTAGGCATTGTGCGTTGCCTATAGGCATGATGCGTTGCCTGTAGGCATGGTGCGTTGCTTGTAAGCATGGTGAGTTGTCTGAAAGCATTATGCGTTGCTTGTTGGCATGTTGCGTTGCTTGTAGGCATGGTGCGTTACTTGTAGGCATGGCGCAGTGTCTCTAGGCATGGTACATTGCCTGTAAGCATGGTGCGTTGCCTGTAGGTATAATATGTTGCTTGTTGGCATGGTGCGTTGCTTGTAGGCATTGTGTGGTGCCTGTAGGCATGATGTGTTGCTTGTTCGCATGGTACTTTGCCTGTAGGCATGGTGCGTTGCCTATAGGTATGGTGCGTTGCCTGTAGGTATGGTGCGTTGCTTGTAGGCATGGTGCGTTGCTTGTAGGCATGGTGCGTTGCTTGTAGGCATGGTACGTTGCCTGTAGGCATGATGCGATGCGTGTAGGCATGGTGCGTTGCTTGTAGGCATGGTGCGTTGCTTGTAGGCATGGTACGTTGCCTGTAGGCATGATGCGATGCGTGTAGGCATGGTGCGTTGCTTGTAGGCATGGTGCGTTGCTTGTAGGCATGGTACGTTGCCTGTAGGCATGATGCGATGCGTGTAGGCATGGTGCGTTGCTTGTAGGCATGGTGTGTTGTTTGTAGGCATGGTACGTTGCCTGTAAGCATGGTACTTTGTCTGTAGGCGTGGTGCGTTGCTTTTAGGCATGGTGCGTTGCCTGTAAGCATAGTGCGTTGCTTGTTGGCATGGTGCAGTGCCTCTAGGCATGGTGCGTTGCCTGTAGGCATGGTGCGTTGCCTGTTGGCATGGTGCGTTGCTTGTTGGCATGGTGCGTTACTTGTAGGCATGGTGCAGTGCCTCTAGGCATGGTGCGTTGCCTGTAGGCATGGTGCGTTGCCTGTAGGCATGATATGCTGCTTGTTGGCATGGTGCGTTGCTTGAAGGCATGGTGTGGTGCCTGTAGGCATGATGTGTTCCTTGTTGGCATGGTGCGTTGCTTGAAGGCATGTTTCGTTGCTTGTAGGCATGGTGTTGTGCCTGTCGGCATGGTGCATTGCCTGTAGGCATGGTGCGTTGCCTGTCGGCATGGTATGGTGCCTGTAGGCATGATGCGGTGTCTGTAGGCATGGTGCGTTGCTTGTAGGCATGGTGTTGTGCCTGTCGACATAGTGCGTTGCCTGTATGCATGGTCCGTTGCCTGTAGGCATGGTACGTTGCCTGTAGGCATGGTGCGTTGCTTGTAGGCAGGGTGCAGTGCCTGTAGGTATGCATTGCTTTTTGGCATGGTGCGTTGCTTGTAGGCATGGTGCGTTGCTTGTAGGCATGGTGCGTTGCTTGTAGGCATAGTGCGTTGCTTGTAGGCATGGTGCAGTGCCTGTAGGCATGGTGTTGTGCCTGTCGGCATGGTGCGTTGCCTGTAGGCATGGTGCGTTGCCTACAGGCATGATGCGTTGCTTGTTGGCATGGTGCAGTGCCTGTAGGCATGGTGCATTACCTGTAGGCATGGTACGTTGTCTGTAGGCATGGTGCGTTGCTTGTGGGCATGGTGCGTTGCCTGTGGGCATGGTGCGTTGCTTTTAGGCATGGTGCGTTGCCTGTAGCTTTGGGGTTTTTTCCCTGTAGGGGGGGGTGCGGGAACCTGTAGGCATGGGGGGGTTGCCTGTAGGCAGGGTGCAGGGGCTGTGGGCCATGGTACGTTGCCTGTAGGCTTTGGTGCGTTGCCTGGGGCATGGTGCGTTCCCCTTTTAGGTATGGTGTTTTTCCTGGGAAAGGTGCGTTCCCCTGTGGGAAGGGGGGCTTGCCTATGGGCCTTTGGTGCTTTTTCCCTGCGGGAAATGGTGGTTTCCCCCTGTGGGAGGGGTGCGTTGCCTGTGGGTTTTGGAAACGTTCCCTGTAGGAAGGGTTTGCTTTGCCGGGAGGTATGGTGCGTTCCCTGTGGCCCTGGGGGGGGCCTTTTCCCTTGGTATGGGGGTTTGCCTGTAGGCAGGTGCTTTTGCCTGTGGGTAGGTGCTTTCCCTTTTGGCAGGGTGCTTTTCCCCTGTGGGCATGGTCGTTGTCTTTAGGTATGGTCGTTCCCTTTTTAGCAGGTGCGTTCCCTTTAAATTTTAGGGTTTAAATTCCCTGAACCCATGGGGGCTTGCCTGTAGGTATGGTCTTTGCCTGAAAGGTATGGGGCTTTTCCCCTGTAGGAAATGGTGCGTTCCCTTGGGTAGGGGTCCGTGCCCTGTAGGCGGGTGCTTCCCTGTGGGGATGGTACTTCCCCTTTTTTTGGTATGGTGCCTTTGGCCTTAGGAAAATGGTGCATTCCCTTTGTAGGTATGGTGGGGGTTTTTCCTGTAGGAAATGGGGGCGTTCCCCTGTAGATATGGTGCATTGCCTGTAGGCATGGGGGCGTTGCCTGAGGTATGGTGGGGTTTGCCTGAAAGGTAGGGGGCGTGCCAAGGCATGGGCTTTCCTTTTGGGTATGGTACGTTCCCTTTGTAGGAAAGGGTGCATTGCCCGGGGTAGGGTGCTTGCCTGTAGGCATGGTGCTTCCCCAAACCATGGACTTTGCCTTGGGCATGGTGGTTGCCAAAGGTTTTGGGTTGAAATTGCCGTAGGTAAGGTGCTTTTTGCCTGTGGGTATGGGCGTTGCCTTGGGAAAGGGTGCATTCCCTTTGTAGGTATGGGTGCATTGCCTGTAGGTATGGTGCATTACCTGTAGGTATGGTGCGTTGCCTGTAAGCATTGATTCAATACCAGTGGTCTCGTGGTTTCATTATATAAACTGCTTGTGGAGGCAGGTATTTAAAACGGGAGGTGGTTGAAATTAGCCTTGAGCTTACCCAACCACTCCACGAGGGGTCCTCGACCTGAACACCACCTAGCTCTGCTGGGTGCATTGTTCTTGAAGGATCGCTGGTCGAGTGGTATTACAACCCAGGAATCCAAATGGCCTGTTACCCCGGGTGTAATGGGAGCAAATAAACACAGCAGAAAAAGTTTAGACTTATATTATCCTTCACCATTTAGAACAGCAATATGTACACTATGTACAGTGATAAGTATAGTGCACTCCACGGTAAGCAAGGGCAAAATAAAGCCACAAGACAGCAGACCGTGCTTAAACCCAGCTCTAGAAGGGTTAGGTAAACAAATATGCAACCATTTAGGTATCTTTTTTATGAAACGTTTCGCCACACAGTAGGCTTCTTCACGAGTACAGAAAGTTGATAGAAGCAAAATACTTTGAAGACATGTAATCATCCATCACCCTTAAAGTTTTGAGGTGGTCAGTCCCTCAGTCGGAAAGAGCATTTTTTCCATAGTATGAAACAAATGGAAGAAGTGAGAGGAGGACTTATATAGCGCCCAAGGTGAGACTGGGCCACTAGGAGAGTAAGAACTCAATGTTGAAGTCAGTTCCCCCCTCACCACCTAACAACCTTCGGTATTTAACCATTTTAATGTTCAGCCTAGAATGGGAATGACAAGGGCAGACAGGAGAGGGTACCACATAACCTCTGCGATTGCCAAAACCATCTTCTTATTGGCTAAACCTGGTCACTAGTTTGAACGACGGGGCCCCATCAAAAACTCTTAGCAACCGGGTTCGCTGGTTGGGGAGATAGCCTGTAAATGAGGGTGTGTACATGCGCCGAATAAAGGTTACTACTCATTGCATGCCACACCCCCACCCCGAGAAGGCTCAGGATTAGGCTGCCACCTCCCAGTGGTAACCGGCCGCCATGGCACAAAATAATGGACCGCCTTTCCTCTCCCCCAAATCCAACTCTTAGATAGAGCTCAGCTTTTCTCGTGACCAAAAGCCAAACCCTAAACTTAGAGTGAGACAGCAGTCAGACAAGTTAGCATAGGTCCAAGATACAGGCGGACGATAGCCCGCATCCCCTCACTAAAAAAAAAACCCCACACCAGGGGATAAAAAAAAAGAGCGTGAAAAGGGGTTACCACAAATAACATCCTAACCTAAATAAAAAAATATTAGACTCTAGATAAAGAGTCTGCCAAACATATTTTCTTTGCCGGCAATAAAATTTAAATGGAAATATTATAAGGGCTGCAGCCTTAGCGTCCAGCGCATGAGCCTTGTGTTGGTTCTTCATGGCTTGGAGATATACTAAAGGATTGTGATCACTGTAGACTCTGACCACCTGCGATGTCTGGCCCACATAAACATCGAAATGCTCCAAAGCCAGTACCAGCACGGGGGCTTCTTTTTCAATGGTAGAGTAAGCCCCCCTGATGGGTGGAACTTGGCTGAAAAGTATGCTACAAGCTGCAACTCCACATTCTCGTTTTGTAATAGTACTCCCCCCAACCCCAGACTCACAAGCTCAACCTGTAATGAAAAGGTTTGGAGAAGTCTGGAGACAAGAGAATGGTGCAGTACACAATAATTTTTTTTGCTTTATTAAAAGCAGTGTTACAGCCCTGAGGTCCAATTAAAGGGAACTTTGTGACTGGTAAGAGAGGTAAGAGGGGCTACAATATCGAGAAATTCTTACAGAATCTTCTGAAAAAATCCTATCATGCCTAGGAAACGTTGAAGAGATTTTCCTATCATGAGGACTGGATAATTTTTAATTTAGCAAAAACTATAGCCAGTTTAGGTGCAATTTTAAAACCACTACCTACTTCATGGCCTAGAAAAGTGAAATGGCCTGGCCAAAGGAAGATTTAGATAAATTAACTGTTAAATGGAACTCTTAAAGGTCTCAAAGAGACCCTTTTAAGTCTAAGTAGGTGTTGTTTCTCAAGTATCAGACACCACAACAATATCATCTAGGTATGCTGTCCGTTCCTTCAATCCCTTTAATAGCCTGATGGATAAGTTTTCTGGAATGAAGAGGGGAATTTTTCATTCCGAAGAGGTAACTGTGTATTGATAATGACCTCCTGGAATTACGAAGGCAGAGTTTTTCCTTCGCCTTATCCGCAAAGGTACCTGATAGTACCTTTAAGGAGATCTAACTTGGACACAAAAGTAGCCTTACCCACAAAGTCAATTACGTATCCAGACGAGGAAGAGGGTAAGCATCTGTAATTGTGACCTCGTTCACCTTACAGTAGCCCTGTACACATACGAAACCCCCCCATCAGCCTTCTTCACAAGGATGCACGGTGAAGCCCATGGACTAGATGACTCCTCCACTAAACCAGCTTTAAACAAAAATTCTACTCCTGCTGAAGTAGCCTTTGCTTTTCAGGATTAGCTCTGTAGGGGGAGAGTTTAATTGGTTTAGAGTTTCCCCCACATCTACATCATGGTAACCTAACGTACATTTTTTCGGCAAAATCCGAAAAAATTTTTAGGATAATGACTGTAGAAGCCCCGTTAAATTTTGTTGCTTGAGTTTCAGATAATCCATCCATTAAAGGGCTAGGATCCTTGAGGAGGACAGAATTTGAAAGTTTAATATTAATTTCAGAGATAGAGTGCAAAGAGTCAGATTTCGTCCTCAGAGGTAGAGGACAGAGTCATTACTGGGACTTTATCTGGTGTATGAAAAGATTTTAATTGATTAATGTGGTAAGTTTTAGTTTTTGAGGTCTTATCAGGGAGCACCACATAATTTACATCAGATAATTACTTACAATTTCCATGGTCCCGTAAATCTAGCTTTCAAGGTGTGGCCAGGTATAGGTTCCTGCAAACCAAAACCCTTGTACATTGTGCCCAAAGATCAGCTCAAACGGACTATACCCTGTAGACCTTGCAACCGTCCCTAATGAGAAAACAACAAGGAAGTGATTTCATCCCAGTCTGTAGGAAAAGTGCATGCAAAAAACTTCTCCCTCAATTGTTTTTAATGCGATGGGAAACTTTCAAGGGCCTGACCGAGAAGATGCATAGGTAAGTTGTGGATTATCCCTAACCTAGTTAATACTTCCCTAATGCTTTTGGGATAAATTGCACCTTTTTAATCACCTTGAATAGTTTTAGGAATGCCAAAACAAGAAATGAATTTGGTTAAGGCTTTGAGAATAGCTTTAGTAATAATACTACGGGATGGGAATTGCTTCAGGGTACTGGTTACTTTATCCATAATCGTAAATAAATATTGATTTTCCCCGACTTTGACCTAGGTAGTGGACCTACACAATCTATAATTAAATTGCAAAAGGTTCTCCATCACAGGTATAGGTTGGAGAGGTGGGAGGTTTAATGGAATGTCCAGGTTTCCCTACTTTCTGACATTCTCGCAACACCTAATAAAGATTCTTCACATCTTTCTTTAATTTTGGCCAATAAAATTCTTTGTGATTCTATACAAGGTTTTTGTAATTCCTAAGTGACCTCCTAATGACGTATTATGAGCTATATTTAATATTTGAGGTCTATAACTTTGTTGGGAAAACTAACCTGTTAAAACAATTGCCGGTCCCTCTATCTCCTTACCAGTCTCAGTGCAGATCAAATAATCGTTTTTAACTTCCCTACTTGACCGGATGACCCAAAGAGGATTTACCCATGCTGCCTGAAAAGCGAATTTTAAAGAAGGGTCCTTTCGTTGTTCCTCCCGGGGAAAGGGCGTCCCTCGGGCATGGAAAAAAGAGACATCTGGCAAACCTGCAACCTGGGAAAGGATGGCTTGATCGGGGTCTGTTCACTGATTTACGAGGCTCCGGCCGGTGTGCCTCAAAAACAACGTGGCATTCCGAGATCGGAGTCGTCCAAGGATAAAGGGCAACAATTCCCCCCAAGACAACCCCTTGGGATGTTTTTCCCGAGTTATGGCCAACACCGGAGAAGAATTAATCATTATAGGTTCAGGACACGAACTAACAGTAGTAATGTAAATTTCCCAGTATAACATGGCATCTTTCATGGGAAAACCTTTTGAACACCTACAGTTCAAGTACCCAGTGTAACATTTGCACCTTACATAAATTTTATGCAAAGGAACAGAATATATAGCTCCTCCAAATGCTTCTAATAAAACAGAGGAATTTCAAAGAAGTATTCCTCTGAAAGGGGTAATATTCCTTCTCTTACAAGTGAGCAATTGCCCAGTATCTCTAAAGGGCTTACTTCAGTGTTTCTGAGTTTTTCCTGAAGGGAAATAAGACTCTTGCAATAATAATGGCCTTACCTTTTTTCTACTTCTCTAGGGGACATGTTACTAGGGATATTAGAGATTTTTCCCAATTGGGTTGGGGGTTTTTGGGGGCAGTTGGGACGGGTGTGACCTACTTTGTTGCAGAGAAGCAGACGACAGGCTTGCCTTTACTCCCTGCTGACGTTGCAAATGGTGTCGTTCTGGCTGGTGTCTCTGGATATTGTTGTCGAGATGCACCATGAGTAGTTTGCCTCTCCGCAGGTGGACCATATGTGAGAAGCGTGGCTCACCAGGTGACTTAGTTTTGGGTGACGAGACGCTCTCCTCCGGCTGGCACTTCATTCTCCAAGGTTGACGGTCTCTGCTCATGCCCGGCTGTTGAAAAGAGAGACGGGACCGCTCGGACAAGGAGCGGTTAGTTTTCGAAGGTAAACAGCCAACCTGGCTGCCTCCAATGCAGTGGTTGTCACGATCCTGCAGAAAGACTCGAACCTCTGGGCCCACAGACTCCAGCAGGTTATCAATTCAGAATAAGCTGCACCAGCTCCTCAAAGGAAGAACCACTTGCTTTATACCAGCTGGTAAAAGCTTTGGTTTGCTGTCTTACAAAATCCACGAGGGATTGACCAAGCTGGCCGCCTGCTTAGTTTAAAAAGTTTTTTGTATTTGGCTGGGATACATGTATATGCTCCCAACACTGTGGTCTTCACTAAATTGATAATCAAAAATTCAGCGTCATTTAATGCTGACGTAAATTCCTGTGCCTTACCCAATAATTTCTGTATGAACCAACGATGCCCAAGCTGTTTTCCCGGGCCCCCTCAAGGCTCGAGCCTGATTTTCGAAGCTTTCGAAAAAATTGTTACTGGTTCGGCCTCATTGAAGCGGGGAACAAGCTGTACTGCTTTTTGTAAAAATAAAATCATTTACAGAATGCGAAAACTGTGCCTCCTTTTCTCTTTCCCTATCAAATTCTTCCCTTGCGATGCTCTCTGTTCCCTAGTTTGCTCAAGATTGATTTTTGCCACTCAAGTGCCAACGACACTGATTCACCCTGAGACAACCCAGCCCGCACTATACTGACCATTTTGCTCCGTAGGTGTAAACATCTTCCTCCTGCGAGGAACATGTAGTTTTTGCCCTAGCTCCCTAGAGGGAGGAGTCTGATGTCCATCTCTTCTTCTATAAGTTTGTCAGCAATCAGTGAACGCAGTTGCGCAGCTGTGAGAGTGCGTTTGTATTTAATGCCAATGGAGCGAGCAATTTGCCAACAACGCTGTAGGGACAATTTAGGTAGGTTATGCAAAGTATATGTCGACACCAGACGTCTGACTCGTCTAGGTGGCATAAGTTATTCGCTATGCACAGTACGATTGTAGAATACTCCAACGTAACACGTTAATTTGCAGAACACGCTTAGCTATGCACAATACGATTGCAGAATACGCATACAAGCAAAGCCGACTGCAAAATTCTCCACACCGAACAGGCTAGTAACAACAGGAGGTCCCGGGTTCAGATCCCGGACAGGCTAGTAACAACTGACACGCAAAATTTGTAAAGCAATGCCAGACAGCTACACTGTTCTAGAAGATTGACCGTAGCGAAGCGAGCACACCGAACAAGCTAGTAGCGAGCTGTTGAACGATCACACAATAGCAAGGCTGACCATAAAGCAACTGACACGCAAAATTTGTAAAGCAATGCCAGACAGCAAGCTGCACAATGTTCCTGCTACGAGCTTCACCCTAAACTCAACCGTTTCTCTAAGTCCAGCTCCAGCTCTCGGACAGGCTACCCATATTACAAGTGGTTAAGGCGACGCGAACGTTGTTCTGTGTCTTGAGGCGGGAGAATGTGACGCGGGATCTAATCACGGCTGGATGCAGTTTGGTAAATTTATATATATAATATATATAATATAATATATAAATATATATATATATATATATATATATATATATATATATATAAAATGTCGTGCCGAATAGGCAGAACTTGCGATCTTGGCTTAAATAGCAACGTTCATCTTGCCATATAGGACAAGTGAAAATTTGTGTATGCAATAATTTCGCCAAAATCATTCTGAACCTAACGAAAAATATATATTTCACTGTGTTTGTTTAGTATTAAATTATTGTAAACAAATCTAAAATATATTTAGTTGAGTTACGCTAAAATAAATTGTTCTTGTTATAATAAGGTTAGGTAAGTTTTCTAAGATTCTTTTGGTGCAAAATTAAAAAATTTTACATTAACAATAATGAAAAATATATATCTTTAAACGTATAAGAGAAAATTTTAGAAAGGACTTAATTTTAAATGAGTTCTTGCTAATTGACCAGTTTTACATATTCGGCAACGACATATATATATATATATATATATATATATATATATATATTATATATAAATATATATATATATATATATAGTGTGTGTAGTGTGTGAACATTCCCTAGTGTATATACAATGAGTATATACATATATACACCAGTTAGTGTATATATTCCATACAGTAAGGTATTTCATTCACTGTATAGTTAGAGAGAGAGAGA
Source organism: Cherax quadricarinatus (assembly GCF_026875155.1). Taxonomy (NCBI): domain Eukaryota; kingdom Metazoa; phylum Arthropoda; class Malacostraca; order Decapoda; family Parastacidae; genus Cherax; species Cherax quadricarinatus. Next base: position 117,116,563 of record NC_069400.1, on the reverse strand, counting down.
GAGAGAGAGAGAGAGAGAGAGAGAGAGAGAGAGAGAGAGAGAGAGAGAGAAATTTATACCTTAATTATGATTGTCTATGATTACCTCTTAAGCATTAATATTGAAGCTACTTCATATTAGGGGGAGGAAGGGGGGGGGGTTGGAATGAGAGGGAAGTGGGGGTTAGTGGGGGTTGAGGGATGTGGGTGGTGGGAGGGGAGTGGGGGCAGGTTAACCTATAATTTTGACTCGTTATAGACGTGTCCTGGAAGTTCACATTGGTTGAGAGTACAACCACAACTACCACAACGACAACCCCCAACAACCACAACTACCACAAAAACCACAACTACATCAACCACCACAACAAGCACAACACAACCAGAACTACCACAGCAACCAAAAACTATATCAACCACCAAAACCACAAACAACCACAATACCACAACTACCCCGACCAAAATTATCACAACCAAAATTTGCCACAACCCCAACTAAAATTTATCAAACCACTACTGCCACCCACCACACCCCAAACCCACAACTAACATTAATAAAAAAATCACCAAAACCCATACCCCCCAAAAAACAACCATAACCCCCCAACACTCCACTACTTGAACTACCACCCTTGCACCACCCCCACAACTAAAAACAAACCAAACAACATCAAAAACCAATTACCGCCCTTTTAAAAAAGGACAACAAACTACTGGGATTAAACAAGAAATTGGCCTCGCTAACGACCCCGGGCACACCAATCCCGGCTGAAACACTTAACAAGCTTTAGCGCCCCCCGCTAGTCTAGGGTCAGCGCTAGAATAGAAATGCCAAAAAACTATGTTTTAGAAAACTACCCTAAATGGGTGCGGGGTAGGGAGGGGAAAGCCAGGAAGATGGGGGAAAGGGGAGAAGGGAATAGGAAGCGAAGTAGGAGAGAGGAAGGGAAGGAGAAAAAAAGAAAGGAGAACCTGGAAAGGTATATATATAAATATATATATAATATATATATATATAAATTAATAATATATATAAAATATATTATGCAAAAAGATCACAGAAAAACGGGTGATTTCGAAATGCAAAACAACCATTTGAAAGAATAGAGAAATTCCAACGCTTTCGTGACACTCACATATCAAGGAACTAGTTCCTTGAAAATTGAGAGTCCGAAAGCGCTGGAATTTCTCTATTCTTTGAGTGGTTTTTTGCATATAATTATATACCTCCTTTCGAGGTCCTTCATTTTCCTATCTCCTTCCCTTTATTCGCTACTTTCCCTCAAACCTATTCCTTTCTTCCCCCCCCTGTTCCCTATTTTCATAAAAAGTTCCTCCTTAAGTTTATTTCAATACCCTGCTTCCAATACTTTTTTTATGACAATTCTTTCATTAATGTAAAAGGTCAGACTCTGCTAATGGAAAAAAGAGGGAAATTTTCGACACTACAACGCCTCCCAGCAAAAAGGGGGTTACCAATAACCCCCCCTGACTGTCTTCAAAAAGGCGCTGTACGGCACCTAAAGTCAGTACCTGACCAGGGGTTGGGGGTTTCTTCGTGGTTTACGTGCGGCCAGCAGCAGCGTCTGGTTGACTCCCTGATCCACCTAGGGTCGGTTAGGACCGGACCGGGGGGGCTTTTACCCCGAAACCCCCCCAAGTAACCGGGTTTAAATTTAAAATTTAGTTTTTCCCCAGCTCTCAGAAAAGGGCACGGTCCAGTTCAATAGCATCCCCCCCTTGAACGAAACGTTGAACGGGAATATATAACAGTTACTCCGGGTTTCTTAATTCCCCGAATAGTTTTTTCCCCTATTTTCTTCAGACTTTGGATGCATTTTTCTCCCGGAGCCAAGGATCTTTTACCTGGGAACGAGCTGTAATGAGGGACAAGTTCAATGTTTTTCCAGACTTTTGGGCCCCCCCAAAGCTGGCAGCTGGTGTAAATGTGCATATATAGACCCACCCACCTGGGGCCATTGCCCCAAAGGCCTACAAGGTAATTCCTTTGGGGCTCTAGGTTCTTATATCGATGTTGGGCGGCTCCTGTGTTGCGGGGTTCCATTATGCAGAACTTTTTTTTGATGTTTTTAACCTTTTCATCCCTTGCATGTTTTATCAGATCGGCGGAAACAAGACCATGGTACCCGAATTCTTCTTCTGGGCATTGGCCAGCACACGTGTCTTCAGGGGGAATACTCATACAAAGTGCAACACTAATACAAAGGGCTTGTGGGCGAAAGTGGCCTAAGAAAAAATTGGGAAAATGACAAACAAAATTCCCCTGCATAAGGGTTTCTCACTGCCAGAGGGGGAGTTTTGTTCCTCCCCGACACTAGAACTGTTGAGGGTTAAGTTTTCCGCTAGGGTTCATTAAGTAGTGTGACTGTTTGTAGCTGTCATGGTAGCATCACATGGATAGCGGGAAAGCATCACGAGCCTGGCCGTGATCTGGTTGAGAAACCGAGAAAGCTCCAGACCCGGGCCTGTGTGCGGTTGGAGCTAGAAAAGCATCACGGGCCCCTGCCTCTGTGATGCCTTAACATACAAATTTATTTCACCCCCCCCCCGGCACGGGCAATTTCAGGAGTCGAGGCCAAACCACCGCCCTCTAATCACGAACATCTCTGAAGTTTTTTTTTTAAATTAGTGGTTCAAATTAAGCTCAACTTCCAGGGGCCCAACTGCCGGGTGTAATCCCGGGCTTGTTTTGGGGTATAGCATTATAAACTGCAGTTGGTGTATTCCCGGGCTTGTTTGGGGATAGCAGTTATCAACTGCAGTGTGGTGTATATCCTGGCTTGTGGTTGGGAGGAAAAGCATTTTCAACTGCAGTGTGGTGTATATCTCTGGCTTGTGTGGAGGAAAGCATTTCAACTGCAGTGTGGTGTAAAACCCGGGCTTGTGTTGGAGGTATAGAGTTATAACGCAGTTGGTGTTATCCCGGCTTGGTTGGGGGTATAGCAGTTATCAACTGCGGTGGGGGATATCTCTGGCTTGTTTTGGAGGTATAGCAGTTTCAACTGCAGTGTGGGGGATATCCCGGTTTGGGTTTTGGGGAGGTAAAAGCATTATCAACTGCTTGGTTTTATACTCGGGCTTGTGTTGGAGGAAAAGCAGTTACCAAAGCAGGGGTTTTTTCCCTGGCTTGTGTTGGGGTATAGCAGTTATAAAACGGGGTTTTTGGTGTATACTCTGGCTTGTGTTGGAGGTATGCAGTTATCACTGCGTGGGGTATTCTTGGCTTGTGTTGGAGGTTAGCATTATCAACTGCATGGGGGTTGTTATTTGGCTTGTGTTGGAGGTATAGCATTATCAACGCAGGTGGGTATATCCCGGCTTGTTGGAGGTAAGCATTATCAACGCTTTTGGGTGAAAAATTCCCTGGCTTGTTTGGAGGTTAGCATTACAACTGCATGTGTGTAATTTCGGTTTGTTTTGGGGAGTAAGCAGTTTAAAAGCATGAGGTGAACCCCCTGGCTTGTCTGGGAAGCGCTGAACCCGTAGGGATTATACAGCGCCTTGAGGGGTTTGGGGGTATTCAGACTAAAATTCGGGGAACTGGAGCACAAATTAAATTCCTAGATCAAGACCCCCCTCCCAGCGTCAAGGAACCTTCCCCTAAGGGCGGTGTCAGTAGTACTGACTTATTTAGTATTTCTTAACCAGTCACCGCTTTCCCTATTGGGCTAAACCGTTTACTGAGTCATTTTAACAAACATGACGTCAAGAATCACCCTTTGAACTGCGACAGTTAGCAGAGGAGACAGGTCAGGCCGGTTCCTTTCCTTTTTTTACCTTTAACATTTGTTACCCCCATCTATGGGTTTTTGTTCCCATTCCATCAACCAACCCCCACAACACGGAGGTATACATGGTACCTTGAAAGGGCCCTTCAAGGTTCCAGATATTTTTTTTTTTTCATCATAATTTTTTCGCTTTAATTTAGCTCAAAACTAAAAAAAGAGTAAACAATGTAGACACTTGCCAGTTGTGTGGGGTCGCTGGGAACACCTCGAGCAACTTGCGGCATTCCGTTCTCTTGCGTCAAAGTACCTAAGCCTCCCCCTTATCCCTTTTTCAGCGAAATGGGTTTTTACGCGGCGTAGTTGTTAGGCAAGCCTCCGCGTTTCGGGGAAGCGGAAGACGCTCCCGTGATCCCCCACCCGGGCTTCAGCGTTCGCAAACCATGTTGCAACCCCTGAAGGGTTGCAAGTACTATGTATTTTACATTTATTTACCTTTTCATAAAAATTTTATAGTTTATATTTGCGATAATACTAAAAAAAAAATATATTTGTTTATATATTATTTGTCTTAGTTTTTGTTGGGAGGATTAACAATTAGTGCCTTTTAAAGTCTTGTTTGTCAATACTGTAATTAGCTCTTTGACTTTTCCCTCCCGGTTTTTGTGGGCAGCGACCCACGGACTACACGTGATCGAGGGGGGGGCCTCACCCTCGCAGAAGTATTCAGTCTACAATTTTCTTGGTGGTTGGACAGACGTGTCTCTTTTCTTGTTAGTTCTGGAGACTCTTTCCAACATTGTATAGACTTAGTGTTTTTTTCGACGTTGTACAAAAGTTTGTGTCGCAAAACCCTTTGAGCAATCAGTCCAGCGTATTTCGACCAACTTGTACTGGTTCTGGTATTCCCCAAGGGGGGTTTTTCTTAGCGAACTTAGATCAGTAGTATGGGATTTTTGGCTTTTGTGGGGATCTCTGAGGGTCCCTACTTAGTGTCGTTATATTATCCCCTTGTTCCTGATTTGTCGCAGTTGCTTTTTTAATTTTATTGGGAAGCTTTTTTTTATTGCTCAAGCAGGATGTTCTGATTGCCTTTCAAGAACTTAGTTTATTTGAGGGACTTTTTTCTCACTTTTTTAATCTATCGAGTTTTGAGACATAGCGGCTATTTAAGCACTTACCACAACAAAAACTTGACTATTTGTAATACTTTTTAAAATGTTAATGTCCCGCAGATTTAAGAATTAAAATGTTTTTGTGTTTTCACACAATAATATTGAAAACGAGAGAAGTGAAAATTTTTATTTTGATTATTAATTTTTAAATTACTTTAAAAAATTCCCTCCAGACGAACTCAATAAATTTTTTAAATTTTTTTCTCTAGTTGCAACCTACCAGTTGTAACCCTAAACACTAAAATTCATCTGTTTTCTAAGGGAAAATTGGAAAGGGAATGACTAATTTTTACAAAAAACCCATAACAGGCTGGATCTAGAAGGGCAGTCCTTTTCTAGTATTCATGGAGTTTCCAAACTTTTAAAATCGCGTTTTTTTTTTAAAAACCCAGGGAAGCAATCTCCCCTGCACAACGCACAGCCTTTACTATAATGAAACAAGAAGGAACACAGGGGAAATTTATGCAAAATTACAAGTAATACACGTAGTACACCGAATATCACCCATGTTTTAACAATAAAAATGTATAACAACCATTTAACAAGCCGTAAAACAATAATGTTACCCCTTTAAAATATAACCCCCAAATTTTAAACAATACCCAAATTTTTTCGTGGTAAAATGCCTCGAGGGTCGCAGCTCCCAAGTCCACGTTGAAAACTCAAAGCATTTCCTCACGTCGAATGTACGACGAGAAGAAGGCAAACCACCACAGCCCCACCCCAGCAGCACCACCACCAGCAGCACACCACCCCACCACCCCCAAAGCAGCACCACCAAAAGCACCACCACCCCCAAACCACGCACCACCACCCCCACTAGCGGCCTTTTGGACGTCGTCTTAAATTTTCCTTCAGTAAAAGGTGGAAAATATTTCGGTCACTTTCGACAAAATTTTTTTTTTCTTCTTCTAATAATACTCCTTACCATTTTCGGAACTACCTGATTTGTTTTAACTTGTTACCAGTTTGTACCAGGGGTTCGCCCGTTACCCCCGGGGCTTAAAAGCAATTAAACGCAGTTATTCACGGTTTTTAAAACAGTTACACAGTTTTTTTAACATTATAGATTTTACACAGTTAAGTTATACCAGTTTTCCAAAATTAAACACAGTTATACATTATACAATTATTTCACGTTACACAGATTTTTACACACTCATAAGTTAACAGAGTTTTAAAAGTTAACCATTACCGTTAACAAGTTTACAGTATACACAGTTACCAGAGTTATACACAGTTACACAAGGTTTTACACAGTTACCAAAAGTTAACCAGTTACACAGATTTTTAAAACACTTTTACATTTACACAGTTTTACACAGATTTAACACAGTTACACAAGTTTTCCCTTTTCACAGGTTATAAAAACGTTACACAGTTATGTTACACAGAGTTATACACGTTTTCACAGTTATACAGTTACCAGAGTTTAAACACTTATCAGTTTTACCCTTACCGTTTCACACAGTTACACACAGTTATAACGTTACAAGAGTTTAAAACCTTATACAGAGTTAAACACATTTTCACATTACACACAGTTCACACAGTTTACACGTTTTCACAGATTTTTCACAGTTCCCAAAAGTTATGCCACTTTTACAGTTATACACAGTTACACCATTTTACACGTTAAAAGCTATGCACAGTTACCAATTAAACAATTTTTCACAGAGTTATACAATTTTACGTTATAAAACATTACACGAGTTTACACCTTTTACAGTTAACAGATTACACAGGTTATACACAGTTACACATTCACACAGTTACACAGGTTATACACAGTTACAAAGTTATACACAGTTACACAGAGTTATACCACTTATAAGTTATACACAGTTTCACGATTATACACAGTTTTCACAGATTTACACACTTTTTAAAAGTTATACACTTTTTCACAGATTTTAAAAACAGTTACACAGAGTTATACACATTACCAAGATTTCACACAGTTAAAAGTTTTCAACAGTTACACACGTTACACACAGTTTCACTTTCACCAAATTACCACAGTTACACACAGGGGACCACGTTACACACGTTAACAAGTTATACACATTATTTCATTATACAAAAGTTTCACAGAGTTACACACGTTTTCACACAGTTTTCACAGTTACAACAGTTACGAGTTAAAACCCCAGTTACACCAGTTACACACAGTTACACCAGTTACACACATTACACACAGTTTTCACACATTAAAACACAGTTTTCATAATTTTAAACAACTTTTAAAAGTTTTCACAGTTTTCACAGAGTTTCAAAAAGTTTCACACAGTTACACACAGTTACACAGGTTATACACACTTAACAGTTAAACAGTTACAAAAGAGTTTTAAAACGTTTACCTTACACACAGTTACACAAGTTACACAGAGTTACAAACATTACACATTTTCAACATTAACACAGTTAAACAATTACACACAGTTACACAGTTAAACAGTTACACACAGTTAAAACAGTTACACCTTACAAAAGTTTCACCTTCACAATTACACAGTTTCCCCCGTTACCACTTCCCCATTACACACAGTTACAAAGTTACCCGTTACACACAGTTTTTACGTAACACAGTTTAAAACATTACACACAGTTACACCAGTTCACACAGTTTTCCACAGTTTACACAGTTTCCACGTTACACAAGTTTCAACAGTTACCACGTTACACAGACACACAGTTACACCCGTTACACCAGTTACACACAGTTACACAGTTACACACAGTTACACACATTACCAGTTCACAGTTACACACATTTTCAACTTTTCACACGTTACACAGTTACACAGGTTAACACATTTACACAAATTTACCAAATTTAAAAGTTTACACAGTTTTCACAGAGTTATAAAACAGTTACACAAGTTAAACCCCAGTTACCAGTTTTCCAGAGTTTCACACATTAACACAGTTACAAGTTACACAAGTTCACCAAATTACACATTAACACAGTTTTACCAGTTACACAGTTACACACATTTTTCACACAGTTACACAGTTCACAGTTCACACAGTTTCACACAGTTCCCATTTTCACAGTTACACAGAGTTACACACAGTTCCACAGTTACACGTTACACACAGTTAACACAGTTAAAACAGTTACACATTACACACAGTTACACAGTTACACAAGTTACACACAGTTACACCAGTTTTCACATTTTCACACATTACACAATTACACACAGTTTCACGTTAACACATTCCAGAGTTTTTACACAGTTACACACAGAAAACCGTTACACCCCAGTTACACATTTCCACAGTTACACCATTTTTCCCCGTTAAAACACAGTTTTGCACATTTGGATAAGGAACAAATTGGTTTTATTTTTTAAAGGGCGTAACTTAAGGACGCAAAATAAAAAACAATAAAATAACTTCAAAATTTTAATAAAATTTTAATAATTTAAAATGATAATAAAAAAATGGAGTATAGATAAAATGAAGGCAGTTTGGCAATTTCTTGTTAAAAATAGGCGAGCACAGGTTTTAAAAAGGGGAAGATGCTGAACAAGCCCAAAGAGGGAAATTTGGCTAACGAGCCTCGTTTTGTGCTCCTTTGATTGCTAAACTGCAGTTAGCCGGCCCTCCCCGACCCATAACCTTGCCGTTTTGTGGTGTGTGTTTTTGTGTGTTGTGTGTTGTTGTGTGTGTATGTTGTGTTTGTGTGTTTTGGGGTTGTGTGGGTGTGTGTGTTTTTGTATGTGTGTGGTGTGTGTGTTTTGTGTGTTTGTGTGTGTGTGTGTTGTGTGTGTTGTGTGGTTTTTATGTTGTGGTGGTGTGTGTGTGTGTGTGTGTTGGGGTATGTATGTGTTGTTGTGTGTGGTGTGTGGTGTGTGTGGTGGGGGTGTTGTGTGTGGTTTTTGTTGTTTGGTTTTCCGTTAAGATATACACTCCCCCACAGCATACATGCAATATTTGTACACAGTATACCTCCAGATAACAAATACAGCATACCTCCAAATATCAATACAGCTACCTTCAGTTACTGCTATAACATCCCCCACCTCACTAACAAAAATCATTTTAAGTAAAAAAAATTAAGTATACAAGGGTAGTACACATTTAACGAGCGCTTGTTCATATGAACCATTGTTAGGTTTTAGTGATCGTCTTAAATCTCTTTTCACCGGGTATAATTCTTCCCGTCAGGGTTCAACGAGGGGGAAAGAAATGGTATTAAGGGGAAGGGGTGAGGGAGGGAAGAGGGGAAAGAAGGAGGGAGGGAGAGGGGGAGTGAGGGAGGGAGAGCAGAGGAGGGAGATGTGAAAAAAGGAGACACATACTACAAAAAACAGTAACACTACAAGCCCAGTAAAAAACCCCCCACAAAAACCAGGTAACACACACAAGCACCAGGTAACACACACAAGAACCAGGTAACACACACAAGCACCAGGTAACACACACAAGAACCAGGTAACACACACAAGAACCAGGTAACACACACAAGAACCAGGTAACACATACAAGAACCAGGTAACACACACAAGAACCAGGTAACACATACAAGCACCAGGTAACACATACAAGAACCCGTAAAAATACAAAACCCGGAAAAACACACAAGAACCGGTAAACAACAAGAACCAGTAACACACACAACACCATAACACATACAAACCAGGAAAAACACACAAGAACCAGGTAACAAAACACAAGAAACCCGGTAACACCAAAGCACCAGGTAAAACAACAAAGAAACCGGGAAAACCAAAGAACCCGGTAAACATCAAGAACCCGGTAACAAAAAAGAACCAGGTAACACATACAAGAACCAGGTAACACATACAAGAAAACCCGGTAAAACATCAAAACCAGTAACACTAAAAAAACCAGGTAAAAATACAAAACCAGTAACACACACAACCCAGGTAAAACAACAAGAAACCGGGAACACACACAAAACCCCGGTCACACACAAAACCCGGTAACACACACAAGCAAACCGGTAACACATACAAGAACCAGGTAACACCACCCAAAACCAGTCACACACAAGAACCAGGGAAAACACACAAGAAACCCGGGAAACCCACACAAGCACCAGGGAACACATACAAAAAACCCGGAACACCCAAGCACCAGGTAACAATACAACACCCGGTAACACATACAAAACCAGGTAACCAAAACAAGAAACCCGGGAACACAACAACACCAGGGAAACACATACAACACCAGGAAACTACAAGCACCAGGTAACAACCAAAAACCAGGGAACACATACAAGCCCCGGGAACACACACAAAACCGGGTTAAACACACAAGAACCAGTAACACATACAAGCACCGTAACAATACAAAACACCAGGGAACACATACAAGCACCAGGTAAACATACAAGAACCAGGGAACAATACAAGCACAGTAAAAACCTACAAAAACCAGGAAAAAAAACCCCAAAAAACCAGGGAACACATACAAGACCCGGTAACACAACAAGAACCGGGAACACCACAAAACCAGGTAACACTACCAAGCACCAGGTAACCTACAAGCACCCGGGAAAAATACAAGCACCAGGAAAAAATACAAGAACCAGGTAACAACCCCAAGAACCAGGAACACATACAAGACCAGGTAACACATACAAGCACCAGGTACACATACAAGAACCGGTAACACACACAAGAACCGAACACATACAAGCACCAGGTAACAAACAAACACCAGGGAACACATACAAGCACCAGGAACACATCAAGCACCAGGTTTAAAACAACAAGCACCATAAAACCTCAAAGCACCGGAAACAATACAACACCAGGAAACCCCCACAAGCACTTGAACACAACAAGCACCAGGAACACACACACAAACACCAGGGAACACCACACAACACCAGGGAACCACACACAAACACTAGGGAAACACCACAACCCAGGAAAAACACCAAGCATAGGGAACCACCAAACACCAGGTAACACACACACAAGACCCGGGAACACACACACAAGCACCAGGGAAACACCCACACAACCCAGGAACCACACACAAGCATAGGAAAAACACACAAGCACCAGGTAACCACACACAAGCACCAGGTAACCAACACAAGCACAGTAACCACCACAAGCACTAGGTAACACACACAAACCCCGGAACACACACACAAGCACCAGTAACACCACACAAGCACCAGGTAAAAACACCAAGCCCAGTAAACAACACAAAGCCCAGGAACACACAAAGCACCAGGAACACACCAGCACCCGTAACACAACACAAACACCAGGGAACACACACAAAGCACCAGGGAACACACACAAGCACCAGTAACACACACAAAGCACCCGGAACACAACAAGAACCCGGGAAAACCACACAAACACCAGGTAACACATCAAGAACCCGGGAACACACACCAACACCAGGTAACCATACAAAAACCAGGTAAAACACACACAAGCTCCAGGAAAAAACATACAAGAACCCGGTAAAACAAAAACACAAACACCAGGTAAAACATACAAAACCCGGGAACCACACACAACACCCGGTAGCCATACAAGAACCGGTAAAACACACACAACCCAGGGAACACAACAAAAACCCCGGTAAACACACAAAAGCACCGGTAACACATCAAGAACCATTAAAACACACCAAACCCAGGGAAACATACAAGAACAGGTAACACACCACAAGCACCAGGAACACATACAAGAAACCCGGTAACACAACAAAGTCCCGGTAACACTACAAAAACCAGGGAACACACCACAAGCACCAGAACACATAAAAACCAGGTAACACACACACAACTCCAGTAACACATACAAAACCAGGGAACACACACACAAGCACCAGGTAAACATACAAACCAGGTAACCACAAACAAGGCTCCAGGTAACACCAAAAAAGAACCAGGAACACACACACAAGTCCAGGTAACACATACAAGAACCCGTAACAACACCAAAAGCACCCCGGTAAAACATACAAGCCCCAGGTAACAAACCCCAACACCGGTAACACATACAAGCCCAGGGAAACAACAAACACCAGGTAACACTACAACACGGAACACATACAAGACCGGGAAAACATACAAGCACCAGGGAAACACACAAACACAGGTAACACTACAACCAAACCCGGTAACACATACAAACAAACCCGGGAACACATACAAGCCCGGTAAAAACAACACACAAGCTCCAGGGAACAAACAACACCAGGTAACCATACAAAAACACCAGGGAAAACATACACCAAGTCCAGGTAACACATACAACACCAGTAACACATACAACCCAGGTAACACAACACAACCCAGGTAACACAAAAAAGCACCGGGAAACAATACAAGCACCAGGTAAAACATACAAGCACCCGGTAAACATACAACCGGGGAAAACAAACAAGCACCAGGTAAAAACATACAACCAAGCCCCGGTAACAATACAAGCACCAGGTAAAAACAACAAGCACCAGGAACCATACAAGACCAGTAACCTACAAGCACCAGGGAACACATCAAGCACCAGGGAACACACACAAGCACTAGGTAACACATACAACCCAGGTAACACATACAACCCCGGTAACACATACAACACCAGGGAACACATACACACAAGCCCCCGGTAAACATACAAGCACCAGGAACACATCAAGCACCGGGAACACTTCACACAAATCCCGGTAAACAATACAACACCAGGTAAACATACAAGACCCGGTAACCAACAAAACCCCGGTAACATACAAGCACCCGGTAACACATCAAGCACCAGGTAACACATACACACAAAACTCCAGGAAAAACATCAAGCACCCCGGGAAACAAACAAGCACCCGGGGAACACATACAAGCCCAGGTAACAAACAACACCAGGTAACACATACAACACCAGGTAAACACACAAGACTAGGAACCAAAACAAGCACCAGGAACCATACAAAGCACCAGGTAAAAATACAAGCACCAGGTAACCTACACACAAGCTCCAGGAACCAACAAGCCAGGGAACACATACAACACCAGGTAACACATACACCAAGCTTTCCAGTAAACAACAAGCACCCGGTAACACATACAACACCAGTAACACATACAACAAGCCCAGGTAACACATCAAGCACCTAACACATACAAGCACCCGGGAACACATACAACCCAGGGAACCCATCAAGCCCGGTAAACATAAAAGCACCAGGGAACACAACACACAAGCTCCAGGTAACACATCAAGCACCAGGTAACACATACACACCCCGGTAACACTACAAGCACCAGGGAACACATACAACACCATAACACTACAAGCACCAGTAAAACATACAAGCCCAGGTAACACATACACACAACTCCAGGGAACACATACAAAACCAGGTAACACATACAAGCACCGGAACACACCACACAAGCTCCCGGGAAACTACAAGCCACCAGAACCCAAACAAGCACCAGGTAAAACACACACACAAACCCCAGGTAAACATACAAACACCCGGGGAACACACCCACAAACCCGGTAACCATACAAGCCCAGGTAACACATCAGCACCAGGTAAACACACACACAAAACTCCAGGTAACACATACAAGCACCAGTTAAAACATTAAACACCAGTTAACACACCCCCAAAAACTCCAGGTAACACTACAAGCACCATTAACACCACACACAAACCAGGTAAAATACAAAACCCAAACACATACAACACCAGGAACACACACACAAAACCAGGTAACCACAACCCAAGTAACACACAACAAGCACCAGGTAACCACACACAACACCAAGCAACACCACCAAAGCCCAGGTACACAACAAAAGCACCAGGGAACACTACAAAACACCAGGGAACCACACACCAAACACCAACACAAAAGCACCCGGAACACCCAACAACACTAGGGACCACACAAACACCAGGGGAAAACAACAAGCACCAGTAACACCACAACACCCGGGAAAACCCCCCCAAGCACCAAAACACACAAGCACCCGGTAACACAAAAAGCACCTGGTAACAAACACACAATACCAGGGAAAACACACAAGCACCCGGTAACACACACAAACCTCAAAGACCCGGGAAAAGCTAAGGAAAGGGAAAGGAGGAGAACAACAAAAATGACAGTGAAGTATTTTAGGAAATCAACAAGAGATTCAAAGAAGTGTTTTAAAAAGGGGACAAAGGGGGTCCAGAAAAACGGAGGGTGGGGTAAAACCACCTGTGCTGGACACAGTACACACAACCCCAGGAAGAAGTGAAGAGGCTTTAGTGAGTAGATCCTCAAAAGGGAATGGGGGCCCGATAACATCCTCCATGGGTCCGAGAGAGGGGCAGAGGCGCTAGTGACCCCTAACAACAATATTTTAAAACATCTATCAAACAGGGGATTTCCTGAGGATGGAAGACACAAATGTATCCCAATCTTTAAAAAAAGGGGAAAAGACATAACATTAAAAATCAGACCTTTCACTGACATGTAAGCAAGCAAAATCATGGAAAAGATTTTCGGGGAAAAAAATGGGGGAACTCTAGAAAGGAAAACTCACACCAGCAGCCAAAATGGTTTCAGAGACGGGAAATCCTTTGTCAAAACCAAGGAGTTCTATGCATGGTGAAACAGTAAAAGAAGAAGAGAGGGGGGTGGGTTGCATTTTCTTTTAAATGCAAGAAGGCGTTTGACACAGTACCACACAAAAATTAGTGCAAAAACTGGAGGACCCAAACAGGGAAAAACAAAAAGGCACTGCAATGGATCAGGGAATACTTTTTCAGGAAGACAGCAGCGGTAATGATACGAGGCGAGGTGTCAGGTGGGACCTGTGACCAGTGGGGTCCCACAGGGGTCAGTCCAGGACCAGTGCGTTTCTGGTATTTGAAGACATGACGGAAGGAAAAATCCGAGGTGTCACTGTTTGCAGATACGTGAAGTTGATGAAGAGTTCATTCGATCGAAGACCAGGCAGAAATACAAAGGGATCTGGACAGGCTGCAGACCTGGTCCAGCAACTGGCTCCTGGAGTTCAATCCCACCAAGTGCAAAGTCATGAGGATTGGGGAAGGGCAAAGAAGATCGCAGATGGAGTACAGTCTAGGGGGTCAGAGACTACAAACATCACTCAAGGAAAAAGATCTTGGGGTGAGTATAACACCAGGCACATCTCCTGAAGCGCACATCAACCAAATAACTGCTGCAGCATATGGGCGCCTGCCAAACCTCAGAACAGCATTCCGACATCTTAATAAGGAATCGCTCAGGACCCTATACACCGTGTACGTTAGGCCCATATTGGAGTATGCGGCACCAGTTTGGAACCCACACCTAGCCAAGCATGTAAAGAAACTAGAGAAAGTGCAAAGGTTTGCAACAAGACTAAGGTCCCAGAGCTAAGAGGTATGTCCTATGTGGAGAGGTTCTAAGGGGAAATCAACCTGACGACACTGGAGGACAGGAGGAGATAGGGGGACATGATAACGACTTAACAAAATACCTGGAGAATTGACAAAGTGGACAAAGACAGGATGTTCCAGAGACTGGGACACAGATAACAAGGGGACACAGTTGGAAGTTGAAGGACACTATGAATAAAGGGATGTTAGGAAGTATTTCTTCAGCCACAGAGTAGTCAGGAAGTGGAATAGTTTGGGAAGCGATGTAGTGGAGTCAGGATCCATACATAGCTTTAAGCAGAGGTACGTTAAGCTCATGGTTCAGGGAGAGTGACTAGTAGCGACCAGTGAAGGGCGGGGGCCAGGAGCTTGGACTCGACCCCTGCAACCTCAACTAGGTGAGTACAACTAGGTGAGTTCAAGCACCAGGTAACACACACAAGCACTAGGTAACACACACAAGCACCAGGTAACACACACAAGCACCAGGTAACACACACAAGCACCAGGCAACAAACACACAAGTACCAGATAACACACACAAGCACCAAGTAAACCACACCAAGCACCAACACCACACAAGCCCAGGAACACACACAAGCACCAAGAAGAACACACACACAAGCACCAGGTAACCACACACAAGCACCACACACACAGAACAAAGTAAACACACACAAGCACCAGGTTAACAGACACAAGCACAAGTAACACACACAAGCACCAGGTAACACAGACAAGCACAGGTAACAACACAAGCACCAAACACACACAAGAACAAAGTAACACAAACAAGCACCAAGTAACACACAACAAGCACCAGGTAAACACACACCAAGCACCAAGTAAACCACACAGCACCAACTAAACACACACAAGCACCAAGTAACACACACAAGCACCAGGAAACACACAAGCACCAAGTAAACACACACAAGGCACCAAGTAACCACCACAAGCACAAGTAAACACACACAAGCACCAAGTAACACACATACAAGCACCAAGTAACACACAACAAGCACAAGTACCACTCTCCAAGCAACCAAGTTAACAAACACAAGACCAGGTAACACACACAAGCACCAAGTAACACACACAAGCATCAAGTAGCACACACAAGCACCAAGTAACACACACAAGCACCAAGTAACGCACACAAGCCCAAGTACACACACAAGGACAAGTAAACACAAGCACAAGTAACACAAGCACCAAGTAAACACGCACAAGAAACACACACACAAGCACATGTAACACACTCAGGCACCATGTAACACACACAGCACAAGTTTAAAAAAAAAACCCCCCCACCCCCACCAACAAGCACAAGTAACACACACAAGAACCAAGTTACACACACAAGCACCAAGTAACACACAAGCACCAAGTAACACACACAAGGCACCAAGCTAACAACACCACAAGCACCAGTAAACACAATGACCAAGTAACACAAAGCACCAAGTAACACACACCAAGCACCATGGTAACACACAAAGCACAGTAACACACACAAGCACCAAGTAACAGACAAGCACCAAGTAACACACAACAGCACAAAGTAAACATCACACAAGCACCAAAAGTAACACACACAAGCACCAAGTACACAAGCACCAAGTAAACAAGCCCAACACACAAGCACCAAGTAACATACCACAAGCACCAGGTACACACACAAGCACCAAGTAACACACACAAGCACAGGTACACACACAAGCACAAGTAACACAACACAGCATCAAGTAGCACACACAAGCACCAATTAACACACACAACACCAAGTAACGCACACAAGCAACCAAGTAACACACACATGCACAAGTACACAAGCACCAAGTTTACACACACAAGCACCAAGTAACACACACAAGCACCAAGTACACACACAAGCACCAAGTAACACCACCAAGCACCAAGTAACACACAACACAAGCACCAAGTAACACAAACAAGCCACCAAGTAACCTCACAAGCGCCAAGTAACACAAGCACCAAGTAACACAAAGCACCAAGTAAAACACACACACAAGCACCAAAGTAACACACACAAGCACCAAGTAACACACACAAGCACCAAGTAAACAAGCAAAAGTAACACAAACACAAGCACCAAGTAACACACACAAGCACCAAGTTACACACACAGCACCAAGTAACACAAGCACCAAGTAAACAACAAGCACCAACACACAAAGCACCAGTAACACACAAAGCACCAAGTACACACACAAGCACCAAGTAACAACAAACAAGACCAGGTAACACACACAAGCACCAAGTAACACACCAAGCATCAAGTAGCACACAAGCACCAAATTAACACACACAAGCACCAAGTAACGCACACCTAAGCACAGTACACACACAAGCCACCAAGTAACACCCAGCACCAATTAACACACACAAGCACCAAGTAACACACACATGCACCAAGTAACACACACAAGCACCAAGTAACACACACAAGACCAAGTACACCCCACACAAAGCCACCATGTAACACACACAAGCACCAAGTAACAAACAAGCGCCAAGTTATCACAAGCACCAAGTAACACAAAGCCACCAAGTAACAACAACACATGCACCACAGTACACCACACATGCACAAGTAACACCACAAGCCACAAGTAACACAAGCACCAAGTAACCCACACAAGCACCAAGTAACACACACAAGCACACAAGTAACAAAAGCACCAAGTAACACAAAGAACCAAAACACAAGCTCCAGTAACACACACAAGACCAAAGTAACTCAACAAGCACCAAGTAACACCCACACAAGCACCAGTAACACACACAAGCACCAAATTAACACACACAAGCACCAAGTAACGCACACACAAGCACCAAGTAACACACACAAGCAACAAGTAAACACACAATCACCAAGTAATGGTAGAAATGACATGTATGCAGCGGATGGGGTTCACTTATATAGGTGTGGGGTGGGAGCACTGGCAACTTGCAAGTGGAGGAGCAGTAGACTTTAAACTAGGAATAGTTGTGGTATGGGTTTTGGAGGGAAAACAGTGAAGTCCCAGTGTAGTAATTATTACGATTCTAGGGGAACTAGTAGGAAAACGAGGTTGATTTAGTTATTGAGAAAGCCAGGGACCTTGGGGGATAAGGACAGTTATAGTTTTTAGTAGAAAACAGAAATGAGCAGGAAGGTAAAGAGAAAGGAGAGTCTTTCAATGTCCCAATTATTATGTAATTGCACATACGTGCTAGGGAATAGATGGACGAGTTGAAGATTAGTTGCTAGTGCAGGTAACATTGATGTATTTGCCTTACTGAGACGTGGTTTAATTCAAAAAGTCGGGGAACATGCCTGCGGAATGTCATATTCAGGGCTTTTAATTGTTCCAGAAGATAGTAGTATCGGAAGGGGGGTGGGGGTGGCATTGTTGTCCGAGAATCGGCTTGAACTGTAGCATTAAACGACGGTATTAAGTCTGGAAGTTACACATAAGAGTCTGTTTGGATAGAATTTCCAGAGGGGGCATGAAAAACTGATTTTGGTGAGTGATTAACCGTCCCTCAAAACTTAGATATGGAACAAGGGAGATCTACTATGGGAGGAAATTGTTAAGGCCACAAGGCACGATAATGTAGTAATCTAGGAGACTTTAACTTGTTGTCTTATTGATTGGAATTTCTTGACTGGATTTAAATTATACCGACTTCTTAGAAGTATTTCAGGATTGTTTTATTGAAGCAGTTTGTGACAGAACCTACAAGGGCAAATTAACCTGCTTGACTTAGTTATGGCAAACAATGAAATCCCATTTGTTAATAATTAGAAGAATTTCAGAGGATCTGTGGTGCTAGCGACCACAAATCTATTTCATTTAGCATTGTATGGAAAGTACGATAGTTGGAGATAACTCAGTAACTGTCCCTGTTTTCGCTTAGAAGATTACGATGGGCTTAGAGAAAAATTATTCATATGTTGTCTGGCGGGTTAAACAGATGTGAGTATCTATTATGTCAGTTTTCGGAACACTAACATGCTGCTCAAAGAACGTTTATTACCATATAAAGAAATTTAGATCAAATAGATAATGGACCCATAATGGCATGAATAATAGGCTAAATAATCTACTAGGGCATAAAAAAGGAATTTATATAGGCGTATCAAAAGAGGTAGGGTCATTTATGTATCAGTATGTTGACATTAAGAGAGGGAACATTAATAGGGGATAAGAAAAGTCTAAAAGGGACTATGAAAATTTAAAGTTTCTTGGGTTCTAATACTAACCCAAAAAAAGTTTTTTCAGGTCTATAGTACAAAGTTAGAGATTAGATAGGTTCCCACTTAAAAATAACTATGGGCACTTAGTGACAAAGAGAATGAATATGTGCTTGATTTAAATAATTATTTTCTCTAGTTTTTACACAGGATGCACTAACAATATTCAGTAATTAATTTTTATGTGGGCTTGAGAAGTTAAATTATTGTAACATCACAGTCATAGTGAGATGGTGGTGAAGAAGATAGACCGACTGAATGCAAAATAAGTCGCCGGGTCCTGATGAGGTTTTTTCAAGGGTTCTTATGGAATGCAAAATGGACTATGTGAACCATTCACAATATTTTTAATTTATCATCTTCAAACAAGGTGTAGTGTCTTGATATGTGGAAGTTGGCTAATGTAATTCTATTTTTAAAACAGGGGACAAGTCGTTTACAGTCAAATTAACGCCCAATAAGCCTGACACCTCAATGCTCAAATCTTGTGCGCAATATTATAGAGTCAATTAGAGCTGAGATTATAAGAAGCCATCTCGATAAGCATGCTTGATTAATGATACTCAGCCATGGATTCACAAGAGGCCGGTCTTGTCTACTTAATTTATTACTTTCTCAGTAAAAGATTTTGAGGCCTAGTTGACCACAATAAAGAATTTAATATTATTTATTTAGATTTTTAGTAAGGCTTTTGATTAGAGTTCCGCACCATAGACTGTTAAAGAAAGTGGCAGCTCATGGCATTGGGGGAAAAGTGCTCTCGTGGATCGAGTCATGGCTCACTGACAGGAAGCAGAAAGTGTCCGAGTGGGGATCTGTAACAAGTGGCGTTCCACAGGGATCTGTCTTGGGCACGTCTGTTGTTTGTAATATATATCAATGATCTGATGAGCGGTATTACTAGTGATCTGAGGCAAATTCACGATGACACAAAGATAGGTAGGATAATTGATTCAAACGTAGATGTTATGGAACTTCAGGGGGATTTAAACAAAGTCTATTCTTGGTTCAAGAAATCGTAATGACACGATTGCAAACAAACCATACCCCCGGCCGGGATTGAATAACCGCGGTCATAGAGGTCTCAAAACTCCAGCCGTCGCCGTTAGCCACTAGTGGGCTAACGCGACGGGCTGGGTTTTGAGACTCTATGACCGCGGGTTCAATCCCGGCCGGGGGTATGGTCTATTCTTGGTCTGATAAGTGGCAGATGTAAGTTCAGAGGAGATAAATGCAAGGTTCTGAAGTGGGAGTGCCCATAACCCTGTACTTATAAGTTAAATGATGTAGAACTTAGCCATACAGATGCGAAAAGGAACTTGGGGGGTTATGGTGAGCGCAACCTTAAACAAGACAGCAATGCCTAAGCGCTACGTAATAGGCAAAAGATTACTGGGTTTTATATCAAGAAGTGTAAGCACAGAAGTCCAGAGGTCATACTGCAGCTTTATAACATCATTAGTAATGGCCTCACCTAGAGTTATGCAGCTATGTCTGGTCTCCTTATTACAGACAGGGACCATAATTTCGTTAAGAAAACATTCAGCGCTAGGTAATGAATAATTTTATACATAGCATTAGAAATCTTTTATGAAGAAAGATGGAAGACTCTTAAAGTTTACATTCACTTGTTAGACGAGAATGAGGGGAGACCTGATCGAGTGTTTTAAGTGGAAAGATAGGTATTAATAAAGGGGAGGTTATTAATAAGGTCTTGTGGATGTCTCTCCAAAGAGATACACCGCTGTATGGATTTTAAATTAGATAAGTTTAGATTTAGAAAGGACATAGGAAAGTATTTGTTTGGTAATGGGGAGTTGATGAGTGGAACAGTTACCTAGTTGGCGTGGAAATAAATGGTATACAAATACGACACAAATGGCTAATATAAACACAAATTGCAGTATTATGTGATCCTTTATTGACTACGTTTCGGCCCACACTGTGGGCTTTTTCAAGTCACAAACAGAACTACTGGGTGGATGGAACGGCGAGTATTTATAGTCGGTTCGAAAATGGCTGAGGTCAGGGTGAAGAATGCTGCATCTATGATGTACCGAGTGGGGTTTGTCATAAGAGTCTGAAAACAATTGGGTAGCCGTGGAAAGGACGATTGGATAAGTTTGTGTGCAGGACTTTACAGTGTTCTTATGTGGATAGAGATGAAGAAGTTCAGAAGTTTCTTGGACGAAGTGTTCAGCTATGTATAGAAGCACTATTATGGTTGAAGTTGTCGGATATAAAAATAAGTGATGATTCCAGGATTCTTCGGTATTGAGTGTTGTCTTCTGTGGCGATAAGTCTTGAGTTTCTGTGGCTTCTATAACATAGCTGAACCACTTGCCAAGAAACTTCTTCATCGCTATCACACATAAGAACACTGTAGAAGGTCTGCTCACAAACTTATCCAATCTCCTTTCCAAGCTACCCAAGTTTTTAGACTCTATGGATTTAAATTAGATAAGTTTAGATTTAGAAAGGACATAGGAAAGTATTGGTTTGGAAATAGGGTAGTAGATGAGTGGAACAGTCTACCTAGTTGGGTTATTGAGGCTAGGACTTTGGGTAGTTTCAAATTTAGGTTGGATAAATACATGAGTGGGATGGGATGGATTTGAGTGGGACTTGCACATCAGAGCTTATTTCTTGGGTAGCATTGAAAATTGGGTAGGTCAAATGTTTGTTAGTGGGATGAATTGTAAAGGACCTGCCTAGTATGGGCCAACAGGCCTGCTGCAGTGTTCCTCCATTCTTATGTTCTTATGTCTTGAGGATATCTCTCCAAGAGAAAACCCGCAGTAATGGATTTAAATTGGATGGGTTTAGATTTAGAAAGGACATAGGAAGGTGTTGGTTTGGAGGTAGGGTAGTTGATGGGTGGAACAGTCTGCCTAGTTGGGTTATTGAGGCTGGGACTTTGGGTAGTTTCGGATTTAGGTTGGATAAGAAACTTTGAGGGGAGGGGTTGGATTGAGTGGGACTTGCACATCGGAGCTTGTTTTTTGGGGTGGCATTGAAAATTGGGATGGGCAAATGTTTTGTTAGTGGGATGAATTGTAAAGGACGTGCCTAGTATGGGCCAACAGGCCTTCTGCAGTGTTCCTCCTTTCTTATGTTCTTATGTTCACTCGGTACATCATCAGATGCAGCATTCTTCACCTGACCTCAGCATTCTGAACCGGACAAATAATACTCGCGTCCTTCCACCCCAGGTAGTTCTGTTTGTGATTTGAAAAAGCCCACTGTGTGGCAAAAACGTAGTCAATAAAGGATCACATTATACTGCCATTTGTGTTTATATTTCCAGAGCTTGAAGAATTGAGACACTTATGCAACACATGGGAATCTTTATTGAAGAAACGTTTCGCCACACAGTGGCTTCATCAGTCCAATACAAAATAGAAATGGGTAAGGAGAGTAGAAGTTTTGAGGTAATCAGTCCCTCAACCTGGAATCGATGTGTTCAGTCCATCACTCTTGTAGGAAGTGCAGCACAGGGCCAGAGAGGTGGCTTATATACTGCGGTGAGATGAGTCCAAGCAGAAGGAGGCGGGATCACAGTGGGACCTGCCACTAGTGTAAGTAGGTCGTTTCGCCACTGTGTGGCGAAAAGTTTCTTCAATAAAGATTCCCATGTGTTGCATAAGTGTCTCAATTCTTCAACTTGTCGGTTTTCAAAACCATTCATCACACATCAGAGCTTATTTCTTGGGTGGCATTGAAAATTGGGTTGGGCAAATGTTTTGTTAGTGGGACGAATTGTAAAGGACCTGCCTAGTATGGGCCAACTGGCCTCCTGCAGTGTTCCTCCTTTCTTATGTTCTTATGTTCTTAAGTAACACACACAAGCACCCAGTAACACACACAAGCACCAAGTAACACACACAAGCACCAAGTAACACACACAAGCACCTGGTAACACACACAAGCACCAAGTAACACACATAAGCACCAAGTAACACACACACAAGCACCAAGTAACACACACAAGCACCAAGTAACACACACAAGCACCAAGTAACACACACAAGCACCAAGTAACACACACAAGCACCAAGTAACATACACAAGCACCAAGTAACACACACAAGCACCAAGTAACACACATAAGCACCAAGTAACACACACAAGCACCAAGTAACACACACAAGCACCAAGTAACACACACAAGCACCAAGTAACACACACAAGCACCAAGTAACACACACAAGCACCAAGTAACACACACAAGCACCTGGTAACACACATAAGCACCAAGTAACACACACACAAGCACCAAGTAACACACACAAGCACCAAGTAACACACACAAATCAACCTGACGACACTGGAGGACAGGAGAGATAGGGGGGACATGATAACGACATACAAAATACTGAGAGGGAATTGACAAGGTGGACAAAGACAGGATTTTCCCAGAGATTGGACACAGTACAAGGGGACACAGTTGGAAGCTGAAGACACAGATGAATCACAGGGATGTTAGGAAGTATTTCTTCAGCCACAGAGTAGTCAGTAAGTGGAATAGTTTGGGAAGCGATGTAGTGGAGGCAGGATCCATACATTCTTTAAGCAGGGGTATGATAAAGCTCACGGCTCAGGAGAGTGACCTAGTAGCGATCAGTGAAGAGGGGGGCCAGGAGCTCGGACTCGACCCCGCAACCTCAACTAGGTGAGTACAACTAGGTGAGTACACAAGCACCAAGTAACACACACAAGCACCAAGTAACACACACAAGCACCAAGTAACACACACAAGCACCAAGTAACACACACAAGCACCAAGTAACACACACAGGCCCAATTTAAAACACAACAAGCACCAAGTAACACACACAAGCACCCAAATAACACACACAAAGCCCAAGTAACACACACAGGCCCAAGTAACACACATATGCAACAGTTAGACAACTTTATTCCGAAACGTTTCGCCTACACAGTAGGGTTCTTCAGTCGAATACAGAAAGTAGGCAGGAACAGAAGAGAGTGAAGACGATGTAATTCAGTCCATCACCCTTAAAGTCGTAGAATTTGAGGTTGTCAGTCCCTCGGCCTGGAGAAGTTCAGTTCCATAGTCAGGAACTATCTGAAGATCAAGCGACAGTGCGGAGACTTAAATACTGTCGGAAGGAGAGGTGCAGGGTAGTGTATAGTAGTATAGTAATAGTAGTAGTGAGAGGCAACTGAGAGGTCATGTCCCTCTCAGATCCCAAACCCTTCTCACTTGAAAAGCTTGTTCAAGTGTTTTCTGTACCAAGATGCCACGTGTTGCAGTGTCTGACAAGATGAACATCAAAATGGTATCTTGGCATCTTGGTACAGAAAACACCTTGAACAAGCTTTTCAAGTGAGAAGGGTTGGATCTGAGAGGGACATGACCTCTCAGTTGCCTCTCACTACTACTATTACTTCTACTACTACTACTATACCCTGCACCTCCCTTCCCACAGTATTTAATCTCCGCACTGTCGCTTGATCTTCAGATAGTTCCTGACTATGGAACTGAACTTCTCCAGGCCGAGGGACTGACAACCTCAAATTCTACGACTTTAAGGGTGATGGACTGATTACATCGTCTTCACATCTCTTCTGTTCCTGCCTACTTTCTGTATTCGACTGAAGAAGCCTACTGTGTAGGCGAAACGTTTCGGAATAAAGTTGTCTAACTGTTGCATATGTGTCTTACCTAACAACCTGTCGGTATTATATACCATTTTGATGTTCACCAAGTAACACACACAAGCACCTGGTAACACACAAACCAAGACAACAGTGCATAAGTGTTCGCAATAAAGCTAATAGAATCCTTGGCTTCATATCAAGAAGCATAAATAATAGGAGTCCTCAGGTTGTTCTTCAACTCTATACATCCTTGGTTAGGCCTCATTTAGATTATGCTGCACAGTTTTGGTCACCGTATTACAGAATGGATATAAAAAGCTCTGGAAAATGTACAAAGAGGATGACAAAGTTGATCCCATGTATCAAACCTTTCCCTATGAGGATAGACAAGGGCCCTGAATCTGCACTCTCTAGAAAGACGTAGATTAGGGGGGATAAAGATTTAGGTGTATAAATAGAAGATAGGAATAAATAAAGGGGATGTAAATAGTGTGCTGAAAATATCTAGCCTAGACAGGACTCGCAGCAATGGTTTTAAGTTGGAAAAATTCAGATTCAGGAAGGATATAGGAAAGTACTGGTTTGGTAATAGAGTTGTGGATGAGTGGAACAAACTCCCAAGTACAGTTATAGAGGTAAGACACATATGCAACAGTTAGGTATCTTTAGTGAGAACGGCTGGATTTGAGAGGGACCTGACCTCCCAGCATCTGAGTTCTTACCTCTTCTAGTGACCGACGTCTCACCTCTTGGCGCTATATAAGGGTCCATCCTGTCACTTCATCTCCATATTGTTTCATTCTATGGAACAATGCTCTTCTCCAGACTGAGGGACTGACCACCTCAAAACTTTAAGGGTGATGGACTGATTACATCGTCTTCAAGTATCTTCTGCTTCTATCAACTTTTCTGTACTCGACTGAAGAAGCCTACTGTGTAGGCGAAACGTTTCGAAATAAAGATACCTAACTGTTGCATATGTGTCTTACCTAACAACCTGTCGGTATTTTATACCATTTTAATGTTCACAGTTATAGAGGCCAGAACGTTGTGTAGCTTTAAAAATAGGTTGGATAAATACATGAGTGGATGTGGGTGGGTGTGAGTTGGACCTGATAGCTTGTGCTACCAGGTCGGTTGCCGTGTTCCTCCCTTAAGTCAAGGTGACCTGACCTGACAAGTTTGGGTGCATTGGCTTAAGCTGGTAGGAGACTTGGACCTGCCTCGCATGGGCCAGTAGGCCTGCTGCAGTGTTCCTTCGTTCTTATGTTCTTATAAGCACCAAGTAACACACATAAGCACCAAGTAACACACACAAGCACCAAGTAACACACACAAGCACCAAGTAACACACAAGCACCAAGTAACACACACAAGCACCTGGTAACACACATAAGCACCAAGTAACACACACAAGCACCAAGTAACACACACAAGCACCTGGTAACACACATAAGCACCAAGTAACACACACAAGCACCAAGTAACACACACAAGCACCTGGTAACACACATAAGCACCAAGTAACACGCACAGCACCAAGTAACACACACAAGCACCTGGTAACACACACAAGCACCTGGTAACACACACAAGCACTAACACACAAGCACCAGGTAACATACACAAGCACCAAGTAACACACAAGCACCAAGTAACACACACAAGCACCAAGTAACACACACACAAGCACCAAGTAACACACACAAGCCAAGTAACACACACACAAGCCCCAAAGAAACACACACAAGCACCAAGAAACACAAGCACCAAGTAACACACACAAGCACCAAGTAACACACACAAGCACCAAGTAACACAAGCACCAAGAAACACACACAAGCACCAAGAAACACAAGCACCAAGTAACACACACAAGCACCAAGTAACACACACAAGCACCAAGTAACACAAGCACCAAGAAACACACACAAGCACCAAGTAACACAAGCACCAAGTAACACACACAAGCACCAAGTAACACACACAAGCACCAAGTAACACACACAAGCACCAAGTAACACAAGCACCAAGTAACACAAGTCACAACTGAAGACATTTAAACGAGCATCACTTATCACGCCGCTGTATTTGTAGTGATAATCCAGGGAGGATCCTCGCAGCAATTAAACCTTCGCACTACCGTACTTTGCGCCGCGAGCTTCGCGTTTAGAGGCAGCAATCTCAGTGAGAGAGAGAGAAAGAGGAGAGAGAGAGAGAGTGGCGGGGCGAGTGTTATTAAAGCTAGGCTGGTCCAGGCTGCCTCTCCTCCGCCGCCACCGCCGCCATTACTGCCTCTCCCCAGGCGCACCAACCCTCCCGCCAACCAAAACATATCGCCCTCATTCCGAAACACAGGCAAAACGCGCTGAAGTCCTTATCCCACGGTGGAATTTTTTTCGTGTTTCAGAGAGAGAGGCTCAAATGGCCTTTTACCATTCTGCATCGCCTGTGTATTAAGATGTGTGAAAGTCAAGTCATGATAATGGAGGCGCGAGTGAGGCAATTACTGGAGGGTTGGCAGACATGGCCGTGAACCAGCTGGGCCGGCCTCTGCCTCCCTAATACACCTTAATGATGCTATTATATACAAATGAGCCGACCCCAGAGACCACCAATCATACTTAGCTGATGATGGCAGCCAGCGAGTATATAACGGGCTGCCTAACTGCCCTCCCTCGCTCTAACAACCCCCCACCTCGTCCACCCTAACGAGGCGCTTAACAGTCCGGTTCTTTCGTTGTAACGAGTTAATTAAACGGCCGCCCTGGGGGGGGGGAGCCTTCGCTATAGCGAGGTGCTAATGATGGGGGCAGGAGCGATTAATTGGTATGGATGGTAAGGGCTCATGATCCCAGGAACTGGAGATAGCGTCCCTTGCCGCGGATCAAAACCCGGTTGCTTCCCACTTTCCAGGCGCTGAATGACCCCTACAGTTTTACTTCTTCCCTGTAAATAATAAAAATAATTATTATAATAAAATACTACTACTACTACTACTACTACTACTACTACTACTACTACTACTAATAATAATAATAATAATAATAATAATAATAATAATAATAATAACAATGAGCAGTCAGTGAGACGAAGACAGCCTCGTTAGAGCGACCATCTTAACTACCCCTTCCTGGGTATTACGTCCAAAACTAATTTCCTGAGAGCAGCGAGCGCTTGTTAGCGCACCTCACTGCTTCTTGGAGTGTTAGCGACCAGGTATTACCCTACCAGGGACGACCCTTGTGGGTGGGGGAGAGGAGGGGAGAGAATGAGAGGAGAGAGAAGGGAAGATTGGAGAGCACTACGCCTTGTGGGACCCCACTCGTCACATTATTCTCTTGTACTCTTTCCACTTAACTTAAAAAAAAATTGTTTAAAAATGGCCTCATTGTCAGCCATTTTCGACTCGTCTGTCATCTGGCTTCGCTTTAATGTCCCTCTTATAAGTCACGAACCAATACCGATATTTAGTCTGTTCATACTGTTTCCTTATTGTACACACACACACACACACACACACACACACACACACACACACACACACACACACACACACACACACACACACACATATATATATATATATATATATATATATATATATATTATATATATATAATTATATATATATAAGGGTCGGACAAAATAATGTAAACGTCTTGTTATTTAACAATTTTTATTTTAAATTTACAGTTAAAACAGCACCAGTTCGTCGAGGAATTTATTCACAGCATCTGAACAGCATCCAGGGGAATTTTGATCCATTCCTCAAGCAACACCTGTTCTAACATTCCTCAAGCAACACCTGCTGTAACATTCATCAAGCAACACCTTCTCTAATATTCCTCAAGCAACACCTTCTCTAACATTCCTCAAGCAACACCTTCTCTAACATTCCTCAAGCAACACCTTCTCTATCATTCCTCAAGCAACACCTTCTCTAACATTCCTCAAGCAACACCTTCTCTAACATTCCTCAAGCAAACACCTTCTCTAACATTCCTCAAGCAACACCTTCTCTAACATTCCTCAAGCAACACCTGCTGTAACATTCCTCAAGCAACACCTTCTCTAACATTCCTCAAGCAACACCTTCTCTAACATTCCTCAAGCAACACCTTCTCTAACATTCCTCAAGCAACACCTGCTGTAACATTCCTCAAGCAACACCTTCTCTAACATTCCTCAAGCAAACACCTTCTCTAACATTCCTCAAGCAAACACCACTCTAACATTCCTCAAGCAACACCTGCTGTAACATTCCTCAAGCAACACCTGCTGTAACATTCCTCAAGCAACACCTGCTCTAACATTCCTCAAGCAACACCTGCTGTAACATTCCTCAAGCAACACCTTCTCTAACATTCCTCAAGCAACACCTTCTCTAACATTCCTCAAGCAACACCTTCTCTAACATTCCTCAAGCAACACCTTCTCTAACATTCCTCAAGCAAACCTGCTGTAACATCCTCAAGCAACACCTTCTCTAACATTCCTCAAGCAACACCTTCTCTAACATTCCTCAAGCAACACCTGCTCTAACATTCCTCAAGCAACACCTTCTCTAACATTCCTCATGCAACACCTACTCTAACATTCCTCAAGCAACACCTGCTGTAACATTCCTCAAGCAACACCTTCTCTAACATTCCTCAAGCAACACCTGCTCTAACATTCCTCAAGCAACACCTTCTCTAACATTCCTCAAGCAACACCTTCTCTAACATTCCTCAAGCAACACCTGCTCTAACATTCCTCAAGCAACACCTGCTCAAACATTCCTAAAGCAACACCTACTCTAACATTCCTCAAGCAACACCTGCTCTAACATTCCTCAAGCAACACCTACTCTAACATTCCTCAAGCAACACCTACTCTAACATTCCTCAAGCAACACCTACTCTATCATTCCTCAAGCAACACCTTCTCTAACATTCCTCAAGCAACACCTGCTCTAACATTCCTCAAGCAACACCTTCTCTAACATTCCTCAAGCAACACCTTCTCTAACATTCCTCAAGCAACACCTGCTCTAACATTCCTCAAGCAACACCTGCTCTAACATTCCTCAAGCAACACCTACTCTAACATTCCTCAAGCAACACCTGCTCTAACATCCTCAAGCAACACCTACTCTAACATTCCTCAGCAACACCTACTCTAACATTCCTCAAGCAACACCTACTCTATCATTCCTCAAGCAACACCTCTAACATTCCTCAAGCAACACCTGCTCTAACATTCCTCAAGCAACACCTGCTGTAACATTCCTCAAGCAACACCTTCTCTAATATTCCTCAAGCAACACCTTCTCTAACATTCCTCAAGCAACACACCTTCTCTATCATTCCTCAAGCAACACCTTCTCTAACATTCCTCAAGCAACACCTTCTCTAACATTCCTCAAGCAACACCTGCGTAACATTCCTCAAGCAACACCTTCTCTAACATTCCCAAGCAACACCTTCTCTAACATTCCACAAGCAACACCTTCTCTAACATTCCTCAAGCAACACCTGCTGTAACATTCCTCAAGCAACACCTTCTCTAACATTCCTCAAGCAACACCTTCTCTAACATTCCTCAAGCAACACCTGCTGTAACATTCCTCAAGCAACACCTTCTCTAACATTCCTCAAGCAACACCTACTCTAACATTCCTCAGCAACACCTGCTGTAACATTCCTCAAGCAACACCTTCTCTAACATTCCTCAAGCAACACCTGCTCTAACATTCCTCAAGCAACACCTTCTCTAACATTCCTCAAGCAACACCTTCTCTAACATTCCTCAAGCAACACCTGCTCTAACATTCCTCAAGCAACACCTACTCTAACATTCCTCAAGCAACACCTGCTGTAACATTCCTCAAGCAACACCTACTCTAACATTCCTCAAGCAACACCTACTCTAACATTCCTCAAGCAACACCTTCTCTAACATTCCTCAAGCAAACACCTGCTCTAACATTCCTCAAGCAACACCTGCTCTAACATTCTCAAGCAACACCTACTCTAACATTCCTCAAGCAACACCTGCTCTAACATTCCTCAAGCAACACCTGCTCTAACATTCCTCAAGCAACACCTGCTCTAACATTCCTCAAGCAACACCTGCTCTAACATTCCTCAAGCAACACCTACTCTAACATTCCTCAAGCAACACCTACTCTATCATTCCTCAAGCAACACCTTCTCTAACATTCCTCAAGCAACACCTCTAACATTCCTCAAGCAACACCTGCTCTAACATTCCTCAAGCAACACCTTCTCTAACATTCCTCAAGCAACACCTGCTCTAACATTCCTCAAGCAACACCTGCTCTAACATTCCTCAAGCAACACCTACTCTAACATTCCTCAAGCAACACCTGCTCTAACATTCCTCAAGCAACACCTGCTCTAACATTCCTCAAGCAACACCTGCTCTAACATTCCTCAAGCAACACCTGCTCTAACATTCCTCAAGCAACACCTACTCTAACATTCCTCAAGCAACACCTACTCTATCATTCCTCAAGCAAACACTACTCTAACATTCCTCAAGCAACACCTACTCTAACATTCCTCAAGCAACACCTTCTCTAACATTCCTCAAGCAACACACTGCTCTAACATTCCTCAAGCAACACCTTCTCTAACATTCCTCAAGCACACCTGCTGTAACATTCCTCAAGCAACACCTTCTCTAACATTCCTCAAGCAAACACCTTCTCTAACATTCCTCAAGCAACACTGCTTGTAACATTCCTCAAGCAACACCTTCTCTAACATTCCTCAAGCAACACCTACTCTAACATTCCTCAAGCAACACCTGCTGTAACATTCCTCAAGCAACACCTTCTCTAACATTCCTCAAGCAACACCTGCTCTAACATTCCTCAAGCAACACCTTCTCTAACATTCCTCAAGCAACACCTTCTCTAACATTCCTCAAGCAACACCTGCTCTAACATTCCTCAAGCAACACCTCTAACATTCCTCAAGCAACACCTGCTCTAACATTCCTCAAGCAACACCTGCTGTAACATTCCTCAAGCAACACCTTCTCTAATATTCCTCAAGCAACACCTTCTCTAACATTTCCTCAAGCAACACCTTCTCTAACATTCCTCAAGCAACACCTGCTCTAACATTCCTCAAGCAACACCTGCTCTAACATTCCTCAAGCAACACCTACTCTAACATTCCTCAAGCAACACCTGCCTCTAACATTCCTCAAGCAACACCTGCTCTAACATTCCTCAAGCAACACCTGCTCTAACATTCCTCAAGCAACACCTGCTCTAACATTCCTCAAGCAACACCTACTCTAACATTCCTCAAGCAACACCTACTCTATCATTCCTCAAGCAACACCTTCTCTAACATTCCTCAAGCAACACCTGCTCTAACATTCCTCAAGCAACACCTGCTCTAACATTCCTCAAGCAACACCTACTCTAACATTCCTCAAGCAACACTTTCTCTAACATTCCTCAAGCAACACCTTCTCTAACATTCCTCAAGCAACACCTGCTCTAACATTCCTCAAGCAACACCTACTCTAACATTCCTCAAGCAACACCTTCTTAACATTCCATCAAGCAACACCTGCTCTAACATTCCTCAAGCAACACCTGCTCTAACATTCCTCAAGCAACACCTTCTCTAACATTCCTCAAGCAACACCTACTCTAACATTCCTCAAGCAACACCTGCTGTAACATTCCTCAAGCAACACCTTCTCTAACATTCCTCAAGCAACACCTGCTCTAACATTCCTCAAGCAACACCTACTCTATCATTCCTCAAGCAACACCTGCTGTAACATTCCTCAAGCAACACCTGCTCTAACATTCCTCAAGCAACACCTTCTCTAACATTCCTCAAGCAACACCTGCTGTAACATTCCTCAAGCAACACCTGCTCTAACATTCCTCAAGCAACACCTACTCTAACATTCCTCAAGCAACACCTACTCTAACATTCCTCAAGCAACACCTTCTCTAACATTCCTCAAGCAACACCTGCTCTAACATTCCTCAAGCAACACCTACTCTAACATTCCTCAAGCAACACCTGCTGTAACATTCCTCAAGCAACACCTGCTCTAACATTCCTCAAGCAACACCTACTCTATCATTCCTCAAGCAACACCTGCTGTAACATTCCTCAAGCAACACATGCTCTAACATTCCTCAAGCAACACCTACTCTATCATTCCTCAAGCAACACCTGCTGTAACATTCCTCAAGCAACACCTGCTCTAACATTCCTCAAGCAACACCTGCTCTAACATTCCTCAAGCAACACCTACTCTAACATTCCTCAAGCAACACCTTCTCTAACATTCCTCAAGCAACACCTGCTCTAACATTCCTCAAGCAACACCTGCTCTAACATTCCTCAAGCAACACCTTCTCTAACATTCCTCAAGCAACACCTGCTCTAACATTCCTCAAGCAACACCTGCTCTAACATTCCTCAAGCAACACCTTCTCTAACATTCCTCAAGCAACACCTACTCTAACATTCCTCAAGCAACACCTACTCTAACATTCCTCAAGCAACACCTGCTCTAACATTCCTCAAGCAACACCTTCTCTAACATTCCTCAAGCAACACCTGCTCTAACATTCCTCAAGCAACACCTTCTCTAACATTCCTCAAGCAACACCTACTCTAACATTCCTCAAGCAACACCTTCTCTAACATTCCTCAAGCAACACCTTCTCTAACATTCCTCAAGCAACACCTGCTCTAACATTCCTCAAGCAACACCTGCTGTAACATTCCTCAAGCAACACCTGCTTTAACATTCCTCAAGCAACACCTACTCTAACATTCCTCAAGCAACACCTGCTCTAACATTCCTCAAGCAACACCTGCTGTAACATTCCTCAAGCAACACCTACTCTAACATTCCTCAAGCAACACCTTCTCTAACATTCCTCAAGCAACACCTGCTCTAACATTCCTCAAGCAACACCTGCTGTAACATTCCTCAAGCAACACCTGCTTTAACATTCCTCAAGCAACACCTACTCTAACATTCCTCAAGCAACACCTGCTTTAACATTCCTCAAGCAACACCTGCTCTAACATTCCTCAAGCAACACCTACTCTAACTCTTCCCAAGACGACGGTAGAGGATATTGGTTCCTGACTTGCTGTTCCAATTAACCCCACAGATGCTCGATAATATTTAGAACCGGTGATTGTGGGAGCCAGTCTAAGTATTCACCTCTACTTTCATATTCTTCATGACAATTCTGAACAACTCTAGCGGTGTGAATTAGTGGATTATGGTCCTGGAAGACAGCGCCATCACTGGGAAACAGCATTTGTACCGGGGGATAGACTTGGTCACCCAAAATCGACAAATGTATTTGAACGTTAACCCTATCTTGCAGTTCTAGTGCCGGGCCAAGAGAATTCCACGATACTGCTGGCCAAATCATCACGGATCCGCCTCCATACTTCACGGTAGGGATCAATCAGTCTGGGTTATAATCTTCTTCAGGTTGTCTCCAGATGTAAACTCGGATAAAACTTGGGAAAAAGTATACAGGAATATTCGGGAGTATAAACGTTTTCTCATTGGATTGAATTCCATGGCCATCCCAAGTTTTTTCGTTATACTTTCGAAGTTGTGCACTTGTATTTATCCAGCTGACATACGACAAATGTTTGGTGAACCTGGTTTGCAGATGTATCGGGGTTAGGCCAAGTAACTTACCACTGTAGTCTTTAATTTTTTAAAATACGGTCAACTAGCTTTCTTGAGAGCTTTGCTTTTAGCTTTACCCATTACTGAATACAATGACCATAAGAAGGTGTTGCCATACGGTATTAAGCATTAATGAAGATGTGCTTACTCCAATTATCCTCTCGAAGTTAAGGTTTTATTCTGTCAAACTTTTCTGAAAAAAACTAACATTGATGGTGAAAAACGAAAAAGGGCCCTGAAGAATTTAAATTTTAAATTTACTATTAATTAATGTATGTATAAATATAAATATATATTATATAATATACAAATGACAGGTGGTACACGATATACGGCCCTTTAATGAAGGATAACGACTTTAAACCTTTAAACCAACATATAACACAAAGAGAGTTGTATCCCAACGTAACATACACTGAGAGTGTGTATCCCAAACTATTTTACTGGAAGGTGTTTTGTGTTAGTACCAACTCCCCTTTAAATGAAGAGGATTTAAAGGTCCCCTTTAAACATAGGCCTTCATTCGGAAGGTACTAGGGAGGGGGTTGTTTGGAGCAAGAATATTGGGGGGACGATTCAACCGATCAAAGGGTCGCTGTGATGTCAATCATTGGGGTCGGGGGAGTCCATCTGGGGGGGAGTTCATACTGAAATCAGATATGGGGGAAGTTGATCTGGTGGGGGCGTTCTTCAACGAAGAGGAACGGATCACAGGGGAAGTGAAAATTTCATACGACCCCGGAGGAAACAGGTTTTCCACATTTTCATCAATCCTTTCCCCTCATATGGTTTCATCACCCCTCCCGATAGTCCTGTGTTCCTTCTGCCAATGAGGTAACGTCAAACAAGGGATACCAAACCGAAACATTGTGATGTGGATCAACGTAATTGGACAAACCTGAATTTGTGATCAACTGGGAATTTATCAACGGATTTGCACTTAATGTGGATCTCTGTGATTGTGGAAACGTGAATGTGGATCCAGCTGAATGGTGATCAACTTGAAGGTGGATCTACTGGGAATTGTATCAACGTAATTTGGATCAAACTGATTTATCAACTGTGAAGTGATCAACTGAAAATTTGGACAACTGTGATGGGACCCATTTTGAAAGTGGATCCACTGTTGATATGTGTCAACCTAGAATTGTGGTAAATGTGAATTATAACTTGAATGTTGGATCCTTAGAGTGGATCAATGATAAAGTGGATCTACTGGAATTGAGGTCCGTGTTTGAACCAAACGTAATTTGTGGACAACTGAGAATTGTGGATCTCCCGAATTGTGGAACATACTGTGAGGTGGGATCAACGTTTAATAACTTGAATTGTGATCAACGTATTGTATCAACTTGAATAGGACACTGTGAAGGTGGAATACCACGTAATGGGATCAACTGTGAATTGGGGATCCTACGTAATTTGATCACTGTATTTGTGATCAACTGTGAAATGTACCCACGGAAAATTGTGATCAACTGGAATATCAACGTATTAATCCTGAAAATTGTGATCAACGTAATTATACTGAAGGGTTGTGATCTACGTAATTTTTACTGTAATGTGATCAACTGTGAATTTGACTACTGTTAATTACAACTAATGAGGGATTTACAAGTTCAACTGTAATTGTGGAACTTCAATGTGATCAATGTGAAGTGGTAACGTAAATTGGATCACTGGATTGTGGATCACTGGAAGGGGATCAACTGGATTGGGATCTTCTGAATTGGGATCACTGGAATTTGGAATCCGGGAAATTTGTGACTAGGAAATTGGATCACTGGGAATTGGTCAAACAATTGGGTCACTGTAATGGGATCACTGGAAGTGCGGATGGGATCAACTGGAATGTGGACCCGGGTGAAGGGATCATTGGGGTGACCCAGGTGGTTGTACACTTAATTGGATCAACGGGAAAGTACAGGAAGGGTCACTGGAATTGTGGACCCAGTGAATGGGGAGCCGAATGGGATCACGTAATTGTGATCTGGAATTGATCAACCTGAATTTGGTACCCTTAACTGTGAATTGTATCACGGAATTGTGTCCTACTGTGAATTTGTCATACTGGAAGGGTCAACGGAATGGACTACGGAATTGGACAACTTGAATTGTGGATCACCTGTGAATTGGGGATCAATGTGATTGTGGATCTTCTGTGATTGTGGAAATCAACGTGAATTGTGGTCAACTGTGAATTGTGAATCACTGTGAATTGTGGTCAACTGTGAATTGTGGGATCAACTGTGAATTGTGGATCAACTGTGAATTGTGGATCAACTGTGAATTGTGGATCAACTGTGAATTGTGGATCTACTGTGAATTGTGGATCAACTGTGAATTGTGGATCAACTGTGAATTGTGGATCTACTGTGAATTGTGGATCAACTGTGAATTGGGGAATTACTGTGAATTGTGGATCAACTGTGAATTGTGGATCAACTGTGAATTGTGGATCAACTGTGAATTGTGGATCTACTGTGAATTGTGGATCTACTGTGAATTGTGGATCAACTGTGAATTGTGGATCAACTGTGAATTGTGGATCAACTGTGAATTGTGGATCACTGTGAATTGTGGATCTACTGTGAATTGTGGATCAACTGTGAATTGTGGATCAACTGTAATTGTGGATCAACTGTGAATTGTGGACTACTGGAATTGGGGATCAACTGGTTGAATTGTGTGATCAACTTGAATTGTGGATCAACTGTGAATTGTGGATAAACCCTGTGAATTGTGATCTACTGTGAATTGTGGATCTTACTGTGAATTGTGGATCAACTGTGAATGTGGATCTACTGTGAATTGTGGATCACTGTGAATTGGGGATCACTGTGAATTGTGGATCTACTGTGAATTGTGGATCAACTGTGAATTGTGGATCAACTGTGAATTGTGGATCAACTGTGAATTGTGGATCAACTGTGAATTGTGGATCTACTGTGAATTGGGTCACTGTGAATTGTGGATCTAACTGTGAATTGTGGATCAACTGTGAATTGTGGATCAACTGTGAATTGTGGATCAACTGTGAATTGTGGATCAACTGTGAATTGTGGATCAACTGTGAATTGTGGATCAACTGTGAATTGTGGATCAACTGTGAATTGTGGATCAACTGTGAATTGTGGATCTACTGTGAATTGTGGATCTACTGTGAATTGTGGATCTACTGTGAATTGTGGATCAACTGTGAATTGTGGATCAACTGTGAATTGTGGATCAACTGTGAATTGTGGATCAACTGTGAATTGTGATCACTGTGAATTGTGGATCAACTGGGGAATTGTGGATCAACTGTAAATTTGTGGATCTACTGTAATTGGATCAACTGTGAATTGTGGATCAACTGTGAATTGTGGATCAACTGTGAATTGTGGATCAACTGTGAATTGTGGAATCCTGTGAATTGTGGATCAACTTTGAATTGTGGATCACTGTGAATTGTGGATCAACTGTGAATTGGGGATCAACTGTGAATTGGGGATCACGTGAATTGTGGATCAACTGTGAATTGGGGATCAACTGTGAATTGTGGAACTAATTGTCTGTGAATTGGGATCAACTGTGAATTGTGGATCAACTGTGAATTGTGGATCACTGTGAATTGTGGATCAAACTGTGAATTGTGGATCAACTGTGAATTGTGGATCAACTGTGAATTGTGGATCAACTGTGAATTGTGGATCAACTGTGAATTGTGGATCAACTGTGAATTGTGGATCAACTGTGAATTGTGGATCTACTGTGAATTGTGGATCAACTGTGAATTGTGGATCAACTGTGAATTGTGGATCAACTGTGAATTGTGGATCTACTGTGAATTGTGGATCAACTGTGAATTGTGGATCAACTGTGAATTGTGGACAACTGGAATTGTGATCAACTGTAATTGTGGATCAACTGTGAATTGTGGATCAACTGTAAATTTGTGGATCAACTGTAAATTTGTGGATCACTGTGAATTGTGGACAACTGTGAATTGTGGATCAACTGTGAATTGTGGATAACTGTGAATTTTTGGGATCTACTGTGAATTTGAAATGTGAATTTGGATCACTGTGAATTGTTGGATCAACTGTGAATTGTGGATCAACTGTGAATTGTGGATCTACTGTGAATTGTGGATCAACTGTGAATTGTGGATCTACTGTGAATTGTGGATCTAACTGTGAATTGTGATCAACTGTGAATTGTGGATCACTGTGAATTGTGGATCAATTTGTAAATTTGTGGACCAACTGTGAATTGTGGATCAATGTGAATTGTGGATCAACTGTGAATTGGGATCAACGTGAATTGTGGATCAACTGTGAATTGTGGATCTACTGTGAATTGTGGATCAACTGTGAATTGTGGATCCACTGTGAATTGTGGATCAACTGTGAATTGTGGATCTACTGTGAATTGTGGATCAACTGTGAATTGTGGATCTACTGTGAATTGTGGATCAACTGTGAATTGTGGATCTACTGTGAATTGTGGATCCTGTGAATTGTGGATCTCTGTGAATTGTGGTCAACTGTGAATTGGGGAAATCAACTGTGAATTGAAATTTAACTGTGAATTGTGGATCAACGTGAATTGTGGATCTAACTGTGAATTGTGGATCAACTGTGAATTGTGGTTTACTGTGAATTGTGGATCAACTGTGAATTGTGGATCACTGTGAATTGTGGATCAACTGTGAATTGTTGGTTTTCAACTGTGAATTGGGGATCAACTGTGAATTGTGGATCACTGTGAATTGTGGATCAACTGTGAATTGTGGATCTACTGTGAATTTGTGGATAAAACTGTGAATTGGGGAAATCAACTGTGAATTGTGATCACGTAAATTTGTGGATCATGTGAATTGTGGATCAACTGTGAATTGTGGATCAACTGTGAATTGTGGATCAATTTGTGAATTGTGGATCAACTGTGAATTGTGGATCAACTGTGAATAGGATCAACTGTGAATTGGTGGATCAACTGTGAATTGTGGATTACTGTAAATTTGTGGATCCACTGTGAATTGTGGATCTACTGTGAATTGTGGATCAACTGTGAATTGTGGATCAACTGTGAATTGTGGATCAACTGTGAATTGTGGATCTACTGTGAATTGTGGATCAACTGTGAATTGTGGATCAACTGTGAATTGTGGATCAACTGTGAATTGTACCCGTCGTGGTTTTGAGATTTTTAATTCTTCAAGCGAATTTTTTTCTTCTTGAAATTCGAAAGAAAAATTTTATTTTTTTTTCCGAATTGTGGGAGAAAAGTGTGTGTGGGCGAGAGGAGAAAAAATAAATGCTGGGCACAGTGCGAAACATCGGCATAAATGGTAAGAAAAACAGCGATACATCGTTGTAGAAAGTGTCTCCCTGTCGTGATCTATCCCTTCCCCCACCATTTCTCCAAGACAGTGTTTAACCCCCTCCCCCCCCCCCCCTCCCCCCTTCCCCCTCCCCCTCCCCCCCCCCCTCCCCACAAAACTAAACAACATAAACAAAACAAAAGAACAGGTTAATGAAATTGCCAACAGGTTGGTCAACCCCGGGAACACCACGAGCAACATTTTGGTCAACACCTGGTTAACACCTGGGCAACAGTTGGTCAACACCTGAGTAACAGTTGGTCAACACCTGAGCAACAGTTGGTCAACACCTGAGCAACAGTTGGTCAACACCTGAGCAACAGTTGGTCAACACCTGAGCAACAGTTGGTCAACACTTGGTCAACACCTGAGCAACAGTTGGTCAACTAACCCTGAGCAACAGTTGGTATACACCTGAGAAAACAGTTGGTCAACACCTGGTCAAACACCTGAGCAACAGTTGGTCAACACCTAGTTTCCAAAAACTTGGAAAACCTAGAATTGTCAACACCTGGTCAACACCCGAGCAACAGTTGGTCAACACCTGATCAACACCTGAGCGACAGTTGATCAGCACTTAGTCAACACTTGAGCAACAGTTGGTCAAAACCTGGTCAACACCTGAGCAACAGCTGGTCAACACCTGAGCAACAGTTGGTCAACCCCCCTGGTCAACACCTGACAAAAACCCTGGTCAACACCTTGAGCAACAGTTGGTCAACACCTGGTCAACACCTGAGCAACAGCTGGTCAACACCTGAGCAACAGTTGGTCAACACCTGGTCAACACCTGAGCAACAGCTGGTCAACACCTGGTCAACACCTGAGCAACAGCTGGTCAACACCTGGTCAACACCTGGTCAACACCTGGGCAACACTTGGTCAACACCTGGCCAACACCTGAGCAACACTTGGTCAACACCTGGTCAACAGACTGGTTGGACTGAAGACATCGTAGACTCCAGGCTGAAGGGAAAGACTGATAACCTCAGACACTCTTTCTGGTCTTTGGAAGGTTCTATCCCCCCCGCACCGGACACTGAGGAAGGCCGCTGCTTGGCGAAACGTTTCCACGGTGAGGATGCCTGAGTGTTGCACAGGAGGTAGTGTAGGTTTTGGAAAGGTGAGACGCCTGAGTGCTGACGAAGAAGATGGTACTCCCAGAGGCTCTTGTAATCTCCTCCTCAATATGGTTACTCTTTAACCGCCTCGTTTAAGACAGCCACGAAATTACCGCCGAGGAGAATGTAGCGAGAACTTTCACTGGCCGCGACTATTGACTTAAACGATGCAAATGGTTATGAACGACTGTAAAATGCTTGCAACTAGAGTCCCTGCAGCGCAGGTGAGAAACATGTGTCATAATTTACACCTGGTGAGTATTAGAAGTTGCAATACTTACTAGAGTGTGAGTGAGAGAGACAGAGAGAAAGGGGGGAAGGGCATGACAGACAGTGGAAATTATCCTCACTGAGTGCACTAAAAGATAACTTAATAAGTACACTAAGAGATAACTTCATATGCAAATAAGACTGAAGACTATCGAGCGTGCTGGCTGCCAGTCTTGTAGGTATTATAGTATTATTATAGTATTATGTATGAAAGTATAGTAGTACCAAGACTCTTATATGGGTGTGAAGCTTGGGTTGTGAATGCCGTAGCGAGGAGGCGGTTGGAGGCAGTGGAGATGTCCTGTCTACGGGCAATGTGTGGTGTAAATATTATGCAGAAAATTCGGAGTGTGGAAATTAGGAGGTGTGGAGTTAATAAAAGTATTAGTCAGAGGGCTGAAGAGGGGTTGTTGAGGTGGTTTGGTCATTTAGAGAGAATGGATCAAAGTAGAATGACATGGAGAGCGTGTAAATCTGCAGGGGAAGGAAGGCGGGGTAGGGATCGTCCTCGAAAAGGTTGGAAGGAAGGGTTAACGGAGGTTTTGTGGGCGAGGGGCTTGGACTTCCAGCAAGCGTGCATGAGCGTGCTCGATCGGAGTGAATGGAGACGATTGGTATTTGGGACCTGACGATCTGTTGGAGTGTGAGCAGGGTAATATTTAGTGAAGGGATTCAGGGAAACTGGTTATTTTTATATAGCCGGACTTGAGTCCTGGAAATGGGAAGTACAATGCCTGCACTTTAAAGGAGGGGTTTGGGATATTGGCAGTTTGGAGGGATATGTTGTGTATCTTTATACGTATATGCTTCTAAACTGTTGTGTTCTGAGCACCTATGCAAAAACAGTGATTATGTGTGAGTGAGGTGAAAGTGTTGAATGATGATGAAAGTATTTTCTTTTTGGGGATTTTCTTTCTTTTTGGGTCACCCTGCCTCGGTGGGAGACGGCCGACTTGTCAAAAAAATATATTAATTAGGACATTGATGAAATCTAACTTTTATTTGGAAAATTAACGCTTAGTTGAAAAAAATACACGGGAATAATGTGACACATAATTGATTTAATAAGAGACATGAATTCACTTTTCTTTTATAAGAAATGCTACACACTTTGGTATATAATCGTTCAATGTTGAACACATTTTGGCAAGTTCATCATGGTACCAGATCTTAATAACAGCAACAATTACCTTGTTCACAGTTGAACAATCCTGTTTCGTGATCCTGCGCTTGGTTATTGCCCATAGATTCTCAAGTGGGTTGAGGTCAGGAGAGATTCCAGGACAATATACAACGTTTAGCTCACTCTTCTCGAAGAATGTCAGCAGTTTTCTGGAAGTGTGGCATGGAACAAGACCCTGCTGGAAAATCCCTAGATTGATAATTGTGCACTGATAGACAGTTGTGCATTAAGAGAGCTGCAACAAGCAATTACTGGTTTTAAAGAGTAAGATACTGAAATAAAGCAGTGAAAGGGAGCACACTATATTTAAAATAAAGCAACCTTAAGTCAACATGAACCTTGCAATAAAGCTTAAGTCAACATGGACCTTGCAATAAAGCTTTAGTCAACATGAACCTTGCAATAAGTCTTAAGTCAACATGAACCTTGCAATAAAGCTTAAGTCAACATGAACCTTGCAATAAAGCTTAAGTCAACATGAACCTTGCAATAAAGCTTAAGTCAACATGAACCTTGCAGTAAAGCTTAAGTCAACATGAACCTTGCAATAAAGCTTAAGTCAACCTGAACCTTGCAATAAACCTTAAGTAACATGAACCTTGCAATAA
Organism: Cherax quadricarinatus; assembly: GCF_026875155.1. Taxonomy (NCBI): domain Eukaryota; kingdom Metazoa; phylum Arthropoda; class Malacostraca; order Decapoda; family Parastacidae; genus Cherax; species Cherax quadricarinatus. The sequence goes on along the minus strand of NC_069400.1, from coordinate 117,073,128 downwards.
ACTTTAAGTCAACATGAACCATGCAATAAACCTTAAGTAACATGAACCTTGCAGTAAAGCTTAAGTCAACATGAACCTTGCAGTAAACCTTAAGTAACATGAACCTTGCAGTAAACCTTAAGTAACATGAACCTTGCAATAAACCTTAAGTAACATGAACCTTGCAGTAAACCTTAAGTCAACATGAACTTTTACAAATAAAGGAAAAAGTTATCAGTAGTCGGAGAGAATGACTCTCAGAAGTAGTCAGAGGTGAGTCACAGTTGGGTCTTCCGAGGTGCTTACCACCCGGATAACGTCAACATCACCCGGATAACGTCAACATCACCCGGATAACGTCAACATCACCCGGATAACGTCAACATCACCCGGATAACGTCAACATCACCCGGATAACGTCAACATCACCCGGATAACGTCAACATCACCCGGATAACGTCAACATCACCCGGATAACGTCAACATCACCCGGATAACGTCAACATCACCCGGATAACGTCAACATGGATGTCGTGGATGTTATAAGTCATCCACTGGGAACATCCCCTGGCTAACATCAACATGGCTGGCAAACTCATTCATAGCTTTGTATATCTCATGAGATCAAGCAAAAATAACACCGGTAATTACTTCTTAATAGCACTCTTAAGGTACTCAATAGCACCCGTAAGCTACTCAATAGCCCTAAAAGCTATTATTTAACAGCCCTGCAAAAAACTAATTAATAGCCTTGTATGCTAATTAACAGCACCTTGTGCTACTGAATAATACGCTAAGCTTGCAATAGCACTCCAAGCTATGAAAACGTCTTCTTTCTTCTCTTCCTTCTTCTTCTCCTCCTCCTCCTCCTCTTCCTTTTCCCCATGCCTCCTCCATCTCCATAACTCCGACCGACATCTCCATCAGGCTAGTTCCCACCTCACAGGCTCTTTGAGATGTAAATTAATTAAGATGTAGATGGAGAAGCGAAGATGGCAGGATCTGTAATGAGTGGATGTGCGGTGATTGAGAGGCACAAATTATAGGCTTGACCGCCCCCAACCTCGCCTGCAATGGGAGAAAGCCTTTTAAAAAAAGAAAAAAAAGGCTCCGGCGCTCGCTGAGAATAGAGCTTGAAGGAATTCAAACTCTATTCTCCGCGATCGTGGGATTGCTTCGACTCGATGCTACGTACTACGGCCACCAAGAGGACGTAGTGGGATCGAAGAGGGTGTTAAACAGTGTTGCGGTTCGTCAATTGTTCAGGAAGGTCCGGGCGGTTCTTTCATCTATACTTGTAAACAAAGTTGGGGGTAAGTGTTGGAGTCGTGTGAATTCGGCGAAAGTCATTGAAATTTCGCCGTGGCAATTCTCGTGTCCATTAGCAACGAGAATGGAAATTTATTTTAGTCTGCAGGGCGCAGCTGTTGGCCGAGGCAGAGTTGTGAAATTAATTACGAGCGCGCTAATAACACAAATTAGTGGGGAATATAGAGAGGCCGGCCATGAAATGTGAGTCTTTTAACGTCAGTATTCGTGATGAGCGGCGAGTCTGACGCACAAATTGCACAACCTGGTTATAGAACACCTCATCTCGGGTCTTTTGAACGGTGGTCTTATAACCCGAGACCCGGTAGCGAGGACCTTGAGGGGACCATCTCCTGGGACCATCTCCCTCACCGCCACAGCTGCTGGTCAGGTCCTCAGGACTCCTGAGGACCTGACCAGAAGCTGTGGCGGTCCTGAGTCAGGACCATCATCATGAAAGCAGATTGCCTACCGTCGTGCTTACCGGACGGAGGAACGAGCTTACAACACTACCTTCTCTGAATGATACCCTAAAATACAATGTTGCTCGTGCTTAAAACTTCTACTTTTACGGGCACTTAACAGAATCCCGTCTTGTACCTGTTGTTAACGTCTATGACCTGTGTATAATTAATAAATAAACCTGACGACTAATAAGGAAAGAAAAAATTATTTATTAACCGTATTTACTATCTTATTTTAATCTAGGATACAATAAATGTGATCTTACTGGAAGGGTTACCTATAGTCGTTTCCGGAGGCCACCGCCCCCGTGGCCCGGTCCCAGACCAGGCCTCCTGGTTGCTGATCTGATCTATCCAGCTGTTGGTGCCAGCTGCCTGCAGTCCAGCTGGAAGTTCCTGCATCTACTGATGCCCCAATCTTCAGTCCTGAAGGTCCTGTTCCTTCCACAAGAGTATTAAATTGATATCCTGGCAAGGGGCGAGTGAGGAGCCGATAGGGTGAGAGCAGAAGATGGTGGCAAATTGGAGATATATAGTCAGGTTATATCATACCTAATCATTCCTTATCTACATAGCATGCTAATCTCCTCGTTTGTTTTGGTGGAGAGTTTTGGTCACATGACCGAGGTGTGAGGCACACGGGGTCAAAGAGTCATATCCTTTGTATATTCAGAGATGCTCACACCCCAGTAGGGTGTGAGCATCTCTGAAGATACAAAGGGAATTATTAGAGTTTAAGTGGTAATAGTGATCTTTAAAGTGTTTTGTCTCGTTATTACTGGTACACACGAAGATGAATGTCCCAAATACATGTAGTTTACTCAACGCCTGAGAGAAATATGTATCATGGTGCAGCCCAGTGTACCCTAGTGTATTCCAGTGTGTATCCTAGTGTATTCAAGTGTCTATCCTAGTGTATTCCAGTGTGTATCCTAGTATATACTAGTGTATCCTAGTCTATCCTAGTGGATCGTTCAGTGATCTGTGAAAGACATTTAATACCATTAACCACAACACACACCGTTGACCATAACACACACCGTTGACCACAACACACGCCGTTGACCATAACACACACCGTTGACCACAACACACGCCGTTGACCATAACACACTGGAACGTAGCTTCAGAGAACCTATAGGCACATGTGGATTTGTCCAAGGCGACACCGCCTACAACTGCTTCGCCTCACCTGTCTACAGTATAAGCTCCCTTCCGCGCATATGCAGTGCTCTTATCAAGATTGATGGACTGATCACATCGACTCCAGGCTGAGGGACTGATTACCTCAAACTCCATCTGATCTGAAGTAATTCTTCTCTGTACTGGACAGAAGGAAGCCACTGGCTGGCGAAGCGTTCCCACAAAGATACACAAGTGTTGCACAAGTGCTCAACACAACATGCTCAACACACTCAACACAACATGCTCAACACACTCAACACAACATGCTCAACACAACACAACATGCTCAACACACTCAACACAACATGCTCAACACACTCAACACAACATGCTCAACACACTCAACACAACATGCTCAACACACTCAACACAACATGCTCAACACACTCAACACAACATGCTCAACACACTCAACACACTCCTCCGGTTTAATTACTAGGAATTTAGAGGATATAGTTACACATTTCCACCCTCACCTTTTCTAACACAACAGCAGAGAGAGAGAGAGAGAGAGAGAGAGAGAGAATAACATTATAAGGATCGATGCGAGAACAATTTAGGCATTACCCTTCCCTTCAAAGAGGGGGGAAGGGAAGAGCCTAAATGCCAATGAAGGGCTCTTCATTCCAGGACCTGGAGCTACCTTCCCCTTACCTCGAATCCCAGCTCATTCCTCACATTCAGTGGCCGCTCTGCAAAACTGACGGAGGAGTTTCGGTTGTTGATGGCGGGTGGTGCAAGACGCGTAGCTACGGGTCACCACCATCCCATTTGTACTATTTATACTAATGGAGCGTCAGATGTAAATATTTATGACCCGGGACCCATAAATATGTCTTCTGCTGTAGTGTTTAGGTGAGTTATGGCCGCTGCCTCATTCTCCACACCTTCTTTACCTCATAATTTAGACCGGTAATTGAGTGACGAGAGGAACTAGCGCCGCAGTGAGTTAGAAAAAGGCAGATGAGGCCAGCAAAAATCCCTGACCCAAAACATATCTGACCGTCTACAGTTTTTTTTTTTTTACGGTCTTTATGGTAATTTTCGGCGAGCTGCTCCGTTAAAAATTCTTCATCTGTGTTGGCAACGGGGCAGTGAAAGCGTGTGTGTGTGTGTGTGTACGGTCAAGAAATGACGGCCTGGCCTGGCCTGGCCTGGCCTGGCCTGGCCCCTCGCTTGAAGACTGGAAGGCAAAGCAAGACTTTGAAAGTGACCACTGAAGTTCTTTAAGGTTACTGAAGACGGTAACTCGAAATACCTGGCTTTAATTCAGCTCTGATATAGATTTTTAAAACAGCTTGTTGAAGTTTATTACCAGTATTACCAGTAACCTAAAGCTAAATACGTAAAGAGAGAGAGGAGAGAGAGAGAGAGAGAGAGAGAGAGAGAGAGAGAGAGAGAGAGAGAGAGAGAGACTAATGCCTGACACGACCAAATGGAGATGTTCTATTCTAATTTCTGGGCACAGAGAGGTGTAAATCATCAGCCGACGCTCTGGCTGAAGACCCCAAATTGTTTTTGCAAATTGTGCGTTGTAAGTTCATTTTGGCCACTTTAATGGTGTGTCTTGGCATGGCTCCCTCCCTTTCTCTCTCTCTCTCTCTCTCTCTCTCTCCCTCTCTCTCTCTCTCTCTCTCTCTCTTCTCTCTCTGCATTATTTACACAGAGATATAATTTACGTACAGTACTTATAGTACTGAGTTTAGATTAGATTTTTTTCCACTGAAACTGCTAGGTTACTGTGCATCCCATATCCATCCTTTGGACGGTAGGACAAGAGCATATGGACATACAGAAGGTCTAGGAACTAGGCCCCAAAAGGGTTAACAGGAGTACATCTGTACTCATGTCTGCATTTGATTTAAGTGATGCAAGCAAGTTTAAAGAAATACTTAATATGTCTGGTATCTTATTTTCACTAAAAAGATAACTTATGTCACATGGATTATTATACTATCTCTATATTCCTCAATAAGTGGATAATGAAGCACATAGTGTTGAAGACAGTGACCAAAAGTCTGACCACAGACTTTGTATTTAGTTTGATCATCATCTGTGTGTCTACCAGACTGCCAGAAGTACTTGTTACCAAGCCTGAGACTGGTTACTGAAGTACTTGTTACCAAGCCTGAGACTGGTTACTGAAGTACTTGTTACCAAGCCTGAGACTGGTTACTGAAGTACTTGTTACCAAGACTGAGACTGGTTACTGAAGTACTTGTTACCAAGCCTGAGACTGGTTACTGAAGTACTTGTTACCAAGCCTGAGACTGGTTACTGAAGTACTTGTTACCAAGCCTGAGACTGGTTACTGAAGTACTTGTTACCAAGCCTGAGACTGGTTTACTGAAGTACTTGTTACCAAGCCTGAGACTGGTTACTGAAGTACTTGTTACCAAGCCTAAGACTGGTTACTGAAGTACTTGTTACCAAGCCTGAGACTGGTTACTGAAGTACTTGTTACCAAGCCTGAGACTGGTTACTGAAGTACTTGTTACCAAGCCTGAGACTGGTTACTGAAGTACTTGTTACCAAGCCTGAGACTGGTTACTGAAGTACTTGTTAAACAAGCCTAAGACTGGTTACTGAAGTACTTGTTACCAAGCCTAAGACTGGTTACTGAAGTACTTGTTACCAAGCCTAGACTGGTTACTGAAGTACTTGTTACCAAGCCTAAAACTGGTTACTGAAGTACTTGTTACCAAGCCTGAGACTGGTTACTGAAGTACTTGTTACCAAGCCTGAGACTGGTTACTGAAGTACTTGTTACCAAGCCTGAGACTGGTTACTGAAGTACTTGTTAATAAGCCTGAGACTGGTTACTGAAGTACTTGTTACCAAGCCTGAGACTGGTTACTGAAGTACTTGTTACCAAGCCTGAGACTGGTTACTGAAGTACTTGTTACCAAGCCTGAGACTGATTACTGAAGTACTTGTTACCAAGCCTAAGACTGGTTACTGAAGTACTTGTTACCAAGCCTGAGACTGATTACTGAAGTACTTGTTACCAAGCCTGAGACTGGTTACTGAAGTACTTGTTACCAAGCCTGAGACTGGTTACTGAAGTACTTGTTAATAAGCCTGAGACTGGTTACTGAAGTACTTGATACCAAGCCTAAGACTGGTTACTGAAGCACTTGTAACCAAGCCTAAGCCTGATTACTGAAGTACGTGTAACCAAGCCTAAACCTGGTTACTGAAGTACCTGTAACCAAGCCTAAGCCTGATTACTGAAGTACGTGTAACAGAGCCTAAGCCTGGTTACTGAAGTACCTGTAACAGAGCATAAGCCTGGTTACTGAAGTACCTGTAACAGAGCATAAGCCTGGTTACTGAAGTACCTGTATCAGAGCATAAGCCTTTTTACTGAAGTACCTGTAACAGAGCATAAGCCTGATTACTGAAGTACTTGTAGCCAAGCCTAAACCTGGTTACTGAAGTACCTGTAACAGAGCATAAGCCTGGTTACTGAAGTACTTGTAACCAAGCCTAAGCCTGGGTTACTGAAGTACCCTTGTAACAAGCTTAAGCCTGGTTACTGAAGTACTTGTAACAGAGCCTAAGCCTGATTACTGAAGTACTTGTAACCAAGCTAAGCCTGGTTACTGAAGTACCTGTAACAGAGCATAAGCCTGATTACTACACAGTACTCTGTACACCAAATATGCCTGGTTACTGAATGTGTAAAGATCATAAGCTTTACTGAATTCCTTAACAATAACGTTACTTATTTACCTGTCCTAATTGTTCTAAGTACCTGACCCAGACAAACGCACAAGCAGTTGTTACACCTTCTCCTTAGGTACATAAGGTGATATACTCGACTTTAATGAACCGATAAATTCACGTTCATTATTAATTCCAAAATTTTAATTAGAACCAATTCATTCTCTTTTTCCGAATTTTTGATTTATCTAATATTCTTGGGTCTTTTTTTTTTTTTTGATTTCTATATCTGGGTTTTGCAATGATCAAGGGATGGCAGTGAACGTTTAGCGCCTTTAGCTCACACACTGAGATCCGTGGTTCGACCCCCGGTACAGGTGGAAACATTAGGAACGTTTCTCCTTAAAGATACCTGATGTCCTTGTTCACCTACAGTAAATAGGTGCCTGGGTGTTAGTCGACTGTGTGGGTCGCATCCTGGGATACATCGCCCTAATTTTCCCAATGCTAATTAACAAGCGTCTTTCTACTGATTTTGGAGTTTATCTGGGAGTTCCGTGGTCAACGCCCTCGCGGCCGTCGTGACAGGCCTACCTTAGTACGTTCCCAGGTCACCACGAACCAGTCGACTAACCCCCAGGTACCATTTTAGCTGGGAACATAGACAACAGGTGAAAGAACCTCGTTCAATCCTTCTAAACTACTGGCTGGGATCGACCCGGCCCTCACCGTGTGAAGCGTCGGGGACATCGCCCTATTTCCGATATCCTGTACAAACATGGTTTGTCACTATGTCGGTATTGTTGTCAGTATGGTCGACTTACAGTTTGTCGACGTGACCGTCTGAAGTCTTTGTCTGTCAGTATAGCACACCTTGTATACTGAAGCAAAGACTAAAGCTTTCACACAAAAACAAAAAAAAAAAATCCAATTGCCAATAGGTCCCCCCCCCCCCAAAAAAAACGCAGGTGTTGCACATGAGTCTTGTAAACATATGCATCTTGCAGACACATGCGTCTTGTAACACGTGTGTTTTCGAGACCAGCCAGTGAGAAGGATACAGAGATAAAATGAAGAAAAGGAAGATTCAAGAGAAAGTGGGGTGGGGGGGGGAGAATAAGAGACGAGAGATACGAAGACAGTGAAACATATAGAAAGGAGAGGGGGGAGGGGGAGGGGGAGGGGGAGGGAAGAGGGGGGGGAAGTAACTGCTGCAGTGCGCAAAGACTAAAAGTACTGCGGGACGGCGCAAGGGGAAAAAAACATAAAAGATTTGAACTTGTCAGTTTTGGTGTGAGTGTTCATACTAGGCAGCTCTCAAGGTTCAGTGGGATGCTCCAGGGTACTCCAGGGTACTCCAGGGTACTCCAGGGTACTCCAGGGTACTCCAGGGACCTTGGACAGGATTCTTGGAGCAGTTACAAGAGTCACTCTAAGTCGTTCCCTTTCCCAGTTGATTTTCTAGTTGAGTGACCTGGCTAAAGTGGAAGCCAGTCACTCACACTCACACACACACTCACACTCACTCACGCACTCACTCACACACACACTCGCACACACACAGACACACACAGACACACACAGACACATACACACAGACACACACACACACACAGACACACACACAGATACACACACACACACACACACACACACACACACACACACACACACACACAACACACACACACACAACACACACACACACACACACACACACACACAACACACTCGCTCACACACCCACACACTCAATCAATCACTCAGCAATGTCTGCAGTAATAACCTCTCTCAGCGCTGCGGGAAAAAACAGTGTCAGAGACATCCAAGCAGCAGACACAAGCAGCAGACACAAGCAGCAGACACAAGCAGCAGACACAAGCAGCAGACACAAGCAGCAGACACAAGCAGCAGACACAAGCAGCAGACACAAAACGCTAATAAAGAAGCGTATAGCGAGGAGAGGAGAGAAAGAGGAAGACAGAGGAAGAGGAAAGAACAAGAAAGCTAATAAAGAAGGAGTATAGAAGTAAGAAAGAAAAGACAATTTCGAAGAAAGAGTGTAAATGAACAAGGAAGAGTAAGAAAGAAGCAGTAAAAAGAAGAAAGAAACTTCTCTTTCCTCTAAGAAGTGATTTAAATAACAAGAGAGGAAAAAGTGTTTGCTAGTGACGGGTGAAGAGAGAAAGAAGAGGTAAGAAGAAGCAAGAAGGTAAGAAGCAGAGAAGGGAACAAAGAGTAACAAGAAGTAAGAAGCAGAGGGGACAAAGAGGAACAAGAAGTAAGAAGCAGAGGGGGAACAAAGAGGAACAAGAAGTAAGAAGCAGAGGGGAACAAGAGGAACAAGAAGTAAGAAGCAGAGGGGAACATAGAGAAACAAGAAGTAAGAAGCAGAGGGGGAACAAAGAGGAACAAGAAGTAAGAAGCAGAGGGGGAACATAGAGGAACAAGAAGTAAGAAGCAGAGGGGGAACATAGAGAAACAAGAAGTAAGAAGCAGAGGGGTTTGTAGATGAATGGTTCAGAGAACCGACATGTTGATAAATTAGACACATGTGCAACTCTTGGGTATCTTTATTGAGGAAACGTTTCGCCACACAGTGGCTTCATCAGTCCATACGTTGGAGAAACTTGAAGAACAGGAGGAGAATGAGGTAATCAGTCCCTCAACCTTGAGTCGATGTGTTCAGTCCATCAATCTTAAATAGAATACGGCATATCAGCGGAGAAGCAGCTTATAAACCGTATGGCAGGAGAGGTGCAGCAGTCATAGGTGGTGTCACATTTGTTCAATGTGGAAGTAGGTCGTGCCCAAGAATTAGGCAAGCGAAGAATTCCTAAGTATTAAGATCCCAAGAAGTTGCAGTGTCTGACAGACTTAGGAATTCTTCGCTTGCCTAATTCTTGGGCACGACCTACTTCCATATTGAACAGAGGGGGAACAAAGAGGAACAAGAAGAAGACATCTTGCCTTCTTGCCTGCTGCTGCTGCTGCTGCTCCCGCTGCCACTGCTGCTGCTGCTGCCGCTGCTGCTGCTACTGCTGCTGCCGCTGCTGCTGCTGCTGCTGCTGCTGCTGCTGCTGCTGCTGCTGCTGCTGCTGCCGCTGCTGCTGCTGCTGCTGCCGCTGCTGCTGCTGCTGCTGCTGCTGCTGCCGCTGCTGCTGCTGCGCTGTGTTGCTGCTGCTGCTGCTGCTGCTGCTGCTGCTGCTGCTGCTGCTGCTGCTGCTGCTGCTGCTGCTGCTGCTGCCGCTGCTGCTGCTACTGCTGCTGCCGCTGCTGCTGCTGCTGCTGCTGCTGCTGCTGCTGCTGCTGCTGCTGCTGCTGCTGCTGCTGCTGCTGCTGCTGCTGCTGCTGCTGCTGCCGCTGCTGCGTACTGCTGCTGCCGTGCTGCTGCTGCTGAATGATAGACTTTTCAACTGCTCTTGTTCCTCTGCTGCCGCCTTGGAATTGTACTATCTCTACGCTGCAATCTCTCTCTTACTCTTCAATTTTCCTCGTCGACTGCAATTGTCAAATGTACTCTTAATTTTCTGATATTGTCCGGGTGATGTATGTTGCTGAAGTGGGGTGATGGTGGGGAGGGGGGGGGGAGGGGGGGGGGAGGGAGATGAGGGATGGGTGGGCTGGGGTTAGTGAGGTGGGGGTGTGGGGCGGGTTGGGGGGGGGGGGTGGGGCGGGTTTGGGGTGGGGGGGTAGGGCGGGTTGGGGGGTGGGAGGTTTAGTTGGGGGACTAGGGTAGGGGGTGGTGGGGATGGGGAAGGGGAAGGGGATGGGGGGAAGGGGTCGCTTTGAGGCGTTGTGTTCCTTGTTCAGGCGGAAATTACCACCAAAAGCTTGCTGTCTGCTGTCTTGTTGCTGTTGTTGTTGTTGTTTTTGCTGCTGTTGCTGTTGTTACTGTTGTGACTGCTTCTGCTGTTACTGTTGTTGTTGCTGCTGCTGTCGTTGCTGCAACAGCGGTCAAGGAAGTACCTACGGACGGGACAAGGAAGGAAGCAGGAGAGGAAGATGCCTGTAGGACTTTTCCGGGGGGGGTCAACGCCCCCGCGGCCAGGTCCCAGACCAGGCTTCCTAGAGGATCAGGGCCAGATCAACCAGGCTGTTACTGCTGGTCACACCCAGTCCAACGTATGAGCCACAGCCCGGCTGGTCAGGAACTGATCTGAGGAACTTGTCCAGTTCCCCTGTTGAAGACAGCCAGAAGTTAGTTGGTAAATCCCCTTATGCACGGAGGAAGGGCGTTGAAGAGTCGGGGACCTCTGACACTCATCAGGTTCTTTCTCACTGTATTTTGTACCATCTGCCAAGTCTTTTGTTGTTATATTGAGTAATTTCCTCCAGTGTTTCAGATTGGATAAGTCCCTCCACCCATGGATTTTCAGTAGTTAGATGATATGTAACCTTCTCTTACGTCCCTCATTTCTCCTAAAAAAAAGTTCGAGTCAGACTTAAGAGTATCACCAGTATTCAGATCGCTTGTCGAGTTATAGGTCAGTAGTTCTTTTACTTGTTTCCAACAAACATTTATCCTTGAAAAAGAGTATTCACATTCGCTACTAAAGTATCACCAGTTGATATCCGAACTCTTTGTCCTGAAAGTTCTAAAGTGAACAATGAAATTTTTCCTGTTTTATCCTCCCGAGATCACTGTTTTGGTATCCAATATTTTCAGATCTTCTAAATGATCGCAGAAGTGGATTGAGTGTATCCTGAAACACTTTTTGCACCTAAATGTTGACGGAGAGAGCAACATGATAATTTGGTTTGTTTTATCCTCCGTATTTGTACCTTTCTTCTGGGTAAACATCAACAAAAAACTAGTTTCAACACTACACATAAAAATAACCAGAAACATACTCCTGAAAACAAAGCATCACCACATAGTAAACGACGACCTAACACTGTACAAGCTATCACACAATGTTACATTCACGTATTACCTTCTCCCATAGGCACTAACAACACACACACACACACACACACACACACACACAACACACACACACACACACACACACACACACACACACACAACGCACACAAACACACACACACACACACAACACACACACACAACACACACACACAACACACACACACACACCACATACACACACACACACAACACACACACACAGTCATAAAGGACTGTTACACAAAACGTTTCTCCAGCTCGGCTGTAATTAGGTAAATGAAAATGAGGAAGGTGATAAACAGAGAGAGCGAGAGAGAGAGAGAGAGAGAGAGAGAGAGAGAGAGAGAGAGAGTTAACAAGAAATACACAGAAGAGAACTTGACAGTCCTCACTGTGACTCTCTCTTGAGAGGAACTGTCTCCTTCTATCATGATTTATCTCATGGTAGGAAAGCAGAAGGCTCTTTCCCCACCCTCCTCTCCCTCCCGCCACTATCCACTTGAAAAAAAGAGGAAAAAAATCTTCCCTACCACATTGGAAAGATAGCGTGGAGTCTACAGTAGAGATGGAAATGAATGGTAGACTTATCCTTCAACTGCCTCTACTTTCACTCACAGAGTTGTGTGTGTATGTGTGGTTGTGCTTCTGGTTACCACCAGTTATACTCTGCCTATCACAACCATCTACCTCTACCACTACTACTGCTACTGTTATTGACTCGGGTACCTCATTACTATCTGATCGTCCTGGTGTAGTTGCTAAACAAGCACGAGAAATTCTTTGGATTCAATTTGCCCCATCTGTTGTATGCGTATGACGGTCCGCAGGTGGGTCTAGTGTCGATTTAATGAATAGTTGAGTGAAGCAGCGAGTGTACCAGGCAACATCTCGTCTCTGTCCTTCCTCACCATACCATGTAACTTATTGGTCAATACAACGTATTATAACGTTTTCCGACATACAAAATAATACAGCCTGACTGATAGATTTACCACATGTCAGTCCTCAAAGCTCTTAACAATTTCTCCCACTAGGAAAAAGATATATCTAGTGGATCCTGTGCTTACCCAGCTACTTCTTATTTACACTAGTTGAATGTTTACTCAGTTCTGCTGTAATTTTGTTTGCTAAAACAAAAGAAAAAGAAATAACTTTGCATATTTTTGTGTTGCATCTTCTGCCACGCAGTTGTATTCCAATTTTCTCGAGTAATGGGCACGTTTAGCACCTGATATAATTCTTCATGTTGGAGTGTTGGAGTCGTTCTGTATCTTCAAGTTCTGAATGAGATCTCGTTAGTCTGTTTCCTGAGAAAGAAACTGGGAAGTGCTTAGAGTCTTTTTTCATAAGAATTGTTTCTGAAAGAGAGAGAGAGTATGCATAAACACTAGTACCTCTGTACTAGCATGTGCAATGTACAGATCTCAGTGGCAACATGCAGACCCCATCAACTTCCTGATGGAAAATGTGGACTCCCTACTGCTCCAACACAAATGTCAATATATTAACCATACCCCCGGCCGGGATTGAACCCGCGGTCATAGAGTCTCAAAACTCCAGCCCGTCGCGTTAGCCACTAGACCAGCTAGCCACATAAGATTCATCCAACTAGGTATATCTCTACACCATAGGAAGGTTAGCACAGGCACCACTGTGAGCTAGAGTTCGTCACGGCCACGCTAGCTGGAGATTCGTCTGTAAAAACTTGCATTTGTGGTCACAGTGGTGCCTGTGCTAACCTTCCTATGGTGTAGAAATATACCTAGTTGGATGAATCTTATGTGGCTAGCTGGTCTAGTGGCTAACGCGACGGGCTGGAGTTTTGAGACTCTATGACCGCGGGTTCAATCCCGGCCGGGGGTATGGTTTGTTTGCAATCGTGTCATTACGATTTCTTTAGTCAATATATTATAATTGTTGGTGACCTCAACCAACCTCTTATACAGAAGGACTTTGATGACCTTGAAGTGTTTGACTTGAATAACTCTGTTGAGTCCTCTACTCACATCTCTGGCTCCTTCCTCGACCTAATAGTGATTGATCTGTCGGAAGGCATAGTCACTTGCCAACCCTTGCTCGGCTATGTTGGATCATCTGACCACAGGGCTGTCTTTACGACGCTGAAAGATTTCAACAGAGTGAGGTGAGGAATCTACACGTACAATCTGGCTGTGGGAAAGAGAAAACTGGCCAGTCCTTTGCTCTGAGCTCGCCGACTCCGATTGGAAATGTTCTTCTCCAAGGTCATGTCAACAATCAAGTGGACTGGACACATCCTTCATCTCCAACAAGAAAACATCCCTCACCGACAGTATATGACGACGCCTACAGATCGGCCTTGGTTCGGCTTTCGTTGTAGAGAGGCTGATACTGCTCAGTACAAGGCTTGGAAAAGGTATAAGAGGCATCCCACTATCTATAATAAGAACCTGCATAGGCAGGCCTGTAGGCATATGGGTGAAGTCCAAAAGTGGGCCATCTCTGAATGGGAGGCGGACACAAAAAGAAAGCTGGCATCAGGTAGAGTGGGCTCAAAAACCTAGTGGTCCTTGGTCAACGACCAACAAGGTTATTCACCTGATGAAATTATTACAGGATGGGACCACCTATACTTGCAGTCAGGAGAAAACTGACCTCTTTGCCGAACACTTTGCTGCCAAGAAGCAGGTTCCTGGCTAGCCGCAAGAACTGTGTTAAAGTTCTCAGTGGTGAAATTAAGGCAGGAGGAGGTGCATCTTCTCCTTAAATCGCTGGACCAAGAAAAGGCTGTGGACCCAAATAAGTTGAGCCCAAGATTGCTGAGTAGATGTGCAGACCAGCTAGCAGCACTTCTAGCCCCTGTTTACAAAAAGAACAGAGCAGAAATCGGCAACTACAGACCAGTGTCACTCTTGTCAATCACTGGCAAGATTCTCGAGACAATAATCTCATGGCAAATGACAGAGTTTTTCGACTACCACTCACTACTTTGTGACAGTCAGTATATAGGCTTCAGGAAAGGTCACTGCTGCTTATCTATTGTGTTAAACCTCTCCGCTAAGTAGCAATAGACACTGGATGAATCCAAAGTCAGCTGTGTGGTAGCACTGGGCATTTTTGCTGCTTTCGACCTAGTATGGCACCAGGGACTCTTGGCAAAACTGCAAGCACTGAGAACTGCAAGTTCTACACTATGTCTCTTCAGTGATTACTTTAAGGTAGATCTCTAAGCGTAGTTCTCAGAGGGACAGAGTCAGCAAGACATCCTATTGGAGCAAGTGATCCACAAGGAAGTGTGCTTGGGCCATTGTTGTGGAATGTCTACTTCAATGACCTCCTTCATCTCATCTCAGAATCCCATGCATTTACTTATCCAAGAGAGGAAATGCCAGCTGTTCTAAGATACATCGATCACTAGCTTACAGCTATATCAGCCTCGGGTAAACAATGCCAGGTAACATTTGCTCCCGAGAAAACACAAATGATGGTAATACTGGGCGAGTGGTAAAAATGAATGGGAGAATGTTGGTACCCGGGGATCAAGTTGATATCCTTGGGATGAAATTTGACTCCAAACTGACCATGAAGAACCACGTTGTAAATCTTGCAAACAAGGCAGTCCAGGAAGCTTATAGCACTTCGATGCATCTCGCATCTGCTCGACAGTAGAAGTTGGAAGATTCTGCACTAGATACAAGTACGCTCACACCTTGAGTACTCTCCACTTCCTTGGACTGCCTGCCCTCCATCTCATCTGCGACTTCTTGACAGAATAAAGAACAGAGCAATACGACTCATCTCTCGCCTGTACCCAGCCTGGGTAGATCTGTCATTTCAGCAGAGCCTTCATCACCGGAGGGATGTGGGTGGCCTTACTGTTATGTACAAGGCCAATATCGTCAAAATACCACACTTGGCTCCACTCCCAGGACAGTGAGAAGTGAGCTTCTACACAACAAGACGGGCAGCAAGCAGCAACTTCACTCTGGCCGTAACCTTCTCCAGAACATCACTACATCTGAGATCATTTATTCCCAGGATGACTCGAGTATGGAACATGTTCGTACAGCATAATGATATCAACGAACTAAAGTCAGTTGATCAAATGAAATCGCTGGTCCACAGATGGCTCCAACTTCATCCTGTTCCCTACTTGTATGTCTCATAACAATAAAAATGTTTTTAAATAAGCAGATACAAGTAACAGCTCTTAGCTGGTAAATAAAGTTAGGAACCTTAACCTGACCTTGTAAACACTGTGGAAAAAAAAGTCCCACTGTTCACCCTCAGCGTTACTCTGCCTCACACTCGCCCTCACACTCGCCCTCACACTCGCCCTCACACTCGCCCTCACACTCGCCCTCACACTCGCCCTCACACTCGCCCTCACACTCGCCCTCACATTCACCCTCACACTCACCCTCACACTCACCCTCACATTCACCCTCACATTCACCCTCACACTCACCCTCACACTTACCAACACACCCAACCACACACTCACTCTCACCCTCACACTCACCCACACACTCACACTCACCCACACACCCTCACACTCACACTCACCAACATACCCACACACTCACCCACACACTCGCCCTCACACTCACCCTACACACTCACCCACACACTCACCCACACAGCCTCACACTCACCCTCACACTCACACTCACCCACACACTCACCCACCACAGCCTCACACTCACCCTCACACCTCACCCTCACACACAAACTCACCCTCACACTCACACTCACCCTCACACTCACACACTCACCCTCACATTCACCCTCACACTCACACACTCACACTCACCCTCACACTCACCCTCACACCCTCACACCCTCACACAACCACTCACCCACACACTCACCCACACGCCCACACACTCCCCCTCACACTCACCCTAAACTCACCCACACACTCACCAACACACTCTAAACCACTCACCCTCACACTCACACTCACCCTCACACTCACCCTCACACTCACCCACACACCCAACCACACACCTCACTCTCACCCTCACGCTCACCCTCACACTCATCCACACACCACCCACACACTCACCCACACACCACCCTCACCCGACACCACCCTCACACTCACCTTCAAACTCACCCACACCCACACACTCACCCTCACACTCCCCCTCCCACTCACCCTCACACACACTCTCACACTACTCACACATCCACACACTCACCCTCACTCACCCTCTCACACACACCCACACACCCACACACTCACCCTCACACTCACGCTCACACTCACCCTCACGCTCGCACACTCATCAACACACTGACCCCACACTGACCCCCCAACACTCACCCTCACACCCCATCCACATACTCACCCTCACCCTCACCCTCACACTCACCCTCACACTCACCCACACACTCACCCTCACACACACACACACACTCACCCACACACTCACCCTCACACTCACACCACACACCCTCACACTCAACCCATCAAACAATCTCACACCCATCCCTCAAAACTTACCCTCACAACTCACCCTCACACTCTCACACATACGTCACACCCACACACTCACCCACACAATCACACTCACCTCACAATACTCGCCCTCACACACACACACCCCACACACTCACCCACACCCCCCACCCTCCACCACTCACCCACACAGCCTCAAACTCACCCTCACAACTCACCCTCACACTCACCACCTCACCCTCACACTCACACTCACCCTCCACTCCCACACTCACAGACCCCTCACACACACCCACACACCCCACCCCACACACTCAACCCTCACACTCACCTCACACTCATCCTCACACTACCTGTTAACTACCCACAACACCCACACACTCATCCACACACTCACCCCACACTCACCCTCACACTCAAACTCCACACTCCCCTTACAACTCACCCTCACCCTCACACTACCCACACACCCACACACTCACCCACACACTCACCCTCACTACTCATACACCCACACTACCCACACAACGCCACACACCACACACTCTCCCACCACACACACCCTCCACAAACACCTTACACTCACCCTCACCCTCCCACACACCCACACACTCACCCACAACACTCACCCTCACACTCACTCTCACACTCACTCCTCACACTCACCCACACACTCACCCTCACAACTCACCCCACACAGCCTACACTCACCCTCTACACTCACCCTCACAACTCACCACACTCACCCCACCCTCACCTCGAACTTCGACACTCACACCACTTCTCCCTCTCACTCACCCACACCACTCACCCTCACACTCTACTCCACAACTCATCCTTACCACTCACCCTCACACTACCCACACCACCCAAACACTCACCTCACCACACACTCACCCCTCACACCTCATCCCTCACACTCACCCCTCACACTACACCCTTACACTCACCCGCACCCTCACACACCCACACACCCATCTACACTCACCCACACACTCACCCCCACACTCACCCTCACACTACCACACACCCACACACTCACCCACACACTCACCCTCAACACTCACCCTCACACTCATCCTCACACTCACACTCACCCTCACACTCCCCCACACTCTCAACCCTCACACTCACCCTCACACACATCCTTACACTCCACCCTCACACTACCCACACACCCACACACTCATCCACACACGCCCCTCACACTCACTCGCACACTCATCCTCACACTCACCCCCACACTCACCCTCACACACCCCACACAGCCTCACACTCACCCTCACCAGCTCACCCTCACACTCACACTCCACAACCCTCATCCTCACACTCAAAACCTCACCCTCACACACACTCACCCTCACACTCACACCACTCACACCCTCACACTCATACTCCACTCTTCCGTACACTCAACCCACACACCATCCCACACACTCCACACACTCACCCACACACTCACTCCCTCACACTACCCACACACCCTCACACTCCCACCCTCACACACACACTCACACTCACACTCCCCAACACACCGCACACCCCCAAAAAACACCCTCACACACACACTCGCCCTCTACACTCACCCTCGACACTCACCCACACACTCACCCACACAGCCTCACACTCACCCTCACACTCACACTTCCCCACACACCAAGCACACACTCACCTCACCTCACCCTCACACTCAACCTCACACACAAAACACCCTCACACTCACACTCACCTCACACCACACCTCACCCTCACTTCACCCAACACTCACACACTCACCCTCACACTCACCCTCACACTACCCACACACCCACACACTAACCCACACACTCACCCTCACACTCATTCCTCACAACTCTCCCTCACACTCACACTTCACCCTCACACTCACCCACACACTCACCCCTCACACTCACCCTCACACCATCCTTACCCTCACCCCTCACACTACCCACACACCCTCACACTCCCCCACACACTCACCCGCTCACAACTCACCCATCATAATCACACCTAACCGTTTTACACTTACCCTCACCCTCAACACTACCCAACACACACACACTCACCCACACACCACCCTCACAATCACCCCTCACACTAACCCACACACCACACACTCACATCCACAAACACTCACCCTACACTCACCCTTCATACTAGCACCCCACACCACCCTTACACTCACACCCCATCTCACCCTCGCCACAACACCCACACACTCGCCCACACACTCACCCTCACACCACCCAACACACTCACTCTCACATTCACCCTTACACTCACTCTCACCCTCACCCTCCCACACACCCCACACACTCACCCTACACACTCACCGTCACACTCACTCTCACACTCACACACCCACACTCACCCTCACACTCACCCTCACACACACACACTCACCTCACACACCACATACCCACACACCACGCCTCACACTACCCACAACACCTACACACTCACCCCTCAACACTCACCCCTCACACTCACCCTCACACTCACCCTTTCACCTCACCCCTCACCCTCACACTTCCCACACACTTCCACACATCACTAAATCACCCACGCACTCACTCTCTCACACTCAACCCTCACACTACACACACACCCACACACTCACCCACAACCACTCACCTCACACTCACCCTCACCCTCACCCTCACAACTCACCCTCACACCACACTCACCCTCACACTCACACCCACACACCCACACACTCACCCTCACACTCACCCTCACACTCAGCCTTAACAAACTCACCCTCACACAAACCCACTCACCCCAACTCACCCACACCAAACCCTTCCCCCCCCACCCCGCAACAACTTCACCCCTCACACTCACACTCACCCTTACACTCACCCTTACCCTCACACTACCCCACACACCCACACATCTCACCCTCACCCTCACACACACCCACACACCCACACACTCACCCATCACCCTCACCTCACTACACACACACAACAACACAACTCACCAACACACTCACCCACACACTCGCCTCACACTCACCCTCACACTCACCCACACACTCACCCTCACACACACACACTACCCACCGCACGCCACACACTCACCTCACACACTCACTCCACACACTCATCCTCACACTCACCCACACACCACCCCAGACTCACCACCACATCCCACTCACTCACCCACACACTCTCCCTCACCTCAACCCACACCCCACACACTCAACCACACACCCACACACTCACCCACACACTCACCCCCACACCACACACTCACACTCAAACACACCCAAACACCACCACTCTCTCACACACTCACCCTCACAACTCACCCACACACCCACACCCTCACCCTCACCCTACACACACCCACACACCCACACTCTCACCTACCCTCACACACACCCACACACCCACCACACTCACCTTATCCCTCACACACACCCTCACACCCACACCCTCCACACCTCCACCCTCACACATACCTGACTTCACCCACCCACACGTTCTGAGTTATGATTATATAGAAGAGTTACAATTGGAGAAGGTAACAGAACTGAAGGGGACAGCCAAACTATAAAAGGGGGGACTACACAGTATAGAAACTATCTGCAAGGAGGTTTCAGTGGGACAGAGAAATGGGGAGGAAAATCAGTAAACGAGATGATGGAATATGGTGGCAACAAAGTGCAAGGAGGCAGAGGAAAGTTTGTCCCAAGGAAACAGAAATAATAGGAAGACCAAAACGATCCTTGGTTTACCCTCAGGTGTAGGGAGGCAATAAACTAAGTGCAAAAACACAGCAGAAATGGAAAAGGTAAGGAGGCATAGGACCCAGGAAAACAAGGAGATATAGAAGAGCCAGAAACGAGTATGCACAGATAAGGAGGAGGCCCCAGCGACAGTATGAAACGCCATAGCACGAAAGTCAAATCCGACCGAAACAGCTGTATACGCCACATTAGGAGGCAGACAACAGTCAAGGACCAGGAGATAAGGCTGAGGAAAGAAGTGGAGAACTCACAAGAAACGATCAAGATGTATGTGAGTAGCTCAACACGAGATTTAAAAGAAGTATTTACAGTAGAACAGAAGACTATGGGGGGACAGATCAATGGGACACCACAAGGAATACACCAACAAGTGTTGGACGACAAACATACAATGAGGAGGAGGAGAAGAAACTGCTAAAGGGGAAATCGATACTCAAAGGCCAATGGGACCTGACAACTCTCCCCGTGGGTCAATAGAGAAGAGCAATATGTTGTGCGTCCACATACCACAATCTACAACATCGTCCCTGGAAACTGGCATACTACCTAAGGTATGGAAGACCGCAAATGTAGTCACATTTTTAAAAAGCAGACAGAAAAGAGCACTCAACTAAAGACCTGTGTCATTGAAGGTATAGTATGCAAAGTTATGGAGAAGATTATCAGAGAGAGTGGTGGACACCTTGGAACGAACAAGAGTATAAATGCCAACCAGCACGATTCATGGAAGGCAAATCCTGTGTCACAAACCTTCTGGAGTTTTATATAAAATAACAGACGTAAGACACGAAGAGAGGGGTGAGTTGATTGCTCTTCGTTGGACTGCAAGAAGGCCTGTAGACACAGTTCCTCAAAGAGATTAGTGCAGAAGCTAGAGCATCAGGCGCATATAACAGGAAAGGCCACTGCAAAGGATCAGAGAATACCTGACAGAGAGCAACAACGAGTCCATGGTACGAATGTATGTAAATCACAGAGGGCACCTGTGACGGCGGGGTCCCACGGGGTCCGGTCCTAAGACCAGTGCTATATTGGTATATGTGAACGACATGATGGAAGGGTTTAAAAACTCAGAAAGTGTCCCTGTTTGCAGATGATATGAATTAATGATGGAAATTAAATCTGATGAGACCAGGCAAGGATCTTCAAGAGACCTGGACAACTGGACACCTGGTCCAGCAAATGAGCTTCTCGAAATTAATCCATGCCAAATGCAAAGTACATGATAGATAGGGAAGGGCACAGAAGACCACAGACAGAGTAAAAGGCTAGTGCCAAAGACTACAAACCTCACTCAAGGAGACAGATCTTGGGGTAGTATAACACCGAGCATGCTCCGAAAGCACACCCTCAATCAGATAACTGCTGCGCATAAGTCGCCTGGCAAACCTGAGAACAGCATTTCCGATACCTTAGTAAGGAATCGTTCAAGACACTGTACACTGAGTATGTAAGGCCCATAACTGAGTATGCAGCACGTTTTGGACACCCTCACTTGATAAAGCACGTCCAAACTAAGAGAAAAAGTACAAGGTTTGCGACAAGGTTAGATCCAGATCTAGGGGAATGTCCTCATGAAAAAGATTAAGGGAAATCGTCCTGACGACACGGAGGACAGGAGGGTCAGGGAGACATGATAACGACATATAAAATAACTGCTGAATAGACAAGGTGGAACTAAGACAGGATGTTCCAGAGGGGACAAGGAAACAAGAGCCACAGTGGAAGTTGAAGACACAAATTGAGTCCAGAGGAGATATTAGGAAGTTTTAATTTATTCTTCATTCATACAGGTTGTAAGGCAGTGGAATAGCCTAGAAAAAGACGTATGGAGGCAAGGAACCATAACACAGCTTTAAGACGAGGTTTGATAAAGCTCATGGAGCGGGAGAAGAGGGCTATACCACCGGTAAGACGGGCAGGTAGCTAGACTCGACCCCTCAACCTACAAATAGGTGATTACACTCACCCCACACACTCCCCTCACCCTCACAACACACTCTCACACACTCACCCTCCACACAGAGACAGTAGCTGAAACTTGCCTCTAGACCCCCAACACTCACCCTCACACTCACCCTCACACATCACACTCACAACTCCACTCACCCTCACACCACCCTCACACTTCACACTCACCCTCCACTCACCCTCACAACACTCACACTCACCCCCCTCACACTCACCCTCAACACACACACTCACACTCACACTCCACTCACACCCTCACACACTCCACTCACCCTCACACTCACACCCACACTCACCCTCAACACTCTCACTCACCTTCACACTCACCCTCACACTCCCCACACACTCACACTCACACTCACAACTCCCCTCACACTCACCCGCACACTCCCCTCACACTCACACTCCACAACTCAAACTCACACTCATCCTCACACGCACCCACACACCCACACTCTCTCCACACACACTCACCCTCACCCACACACTCACCCTGACAATCACCCACACACCCACCAGCACTCTCCCACCAACACACACTCACACTCCCACTCACCCTCACACTCACACTCACACTCACCCTCACACTCACCCACACACTCACACTCACACTCACCCTCACACTCATCTCAACACTCACCCACAACACCACACACTCTCCCACACTCACTCACCCTCCACCCACACACTCACCCTGACAACTCACCCCACAACAAACCCACACACTCTCCCACAACCTCACACTCACCCTCACACTCCCCCTCGACCTACTCACCCACGAACACCCACACACTCACCCTCCCCCTCACACACACCCACACAACACACCCTCACACTCACAGCTCACACACACACCCACTCACTCACCAAAACACTCACCTCACACTCAACCCACACAACACCTACCCACTCACCCACACATCCCCCCACTCACCCACACTCCTAACCTCACACTCACCCCACACCACCCACAACTCCACCCTCACACTACCCTCACACACACCAACACACTCACCCACACACCCACACCACTCACCCACCACACTCACCCTCACATTTCACCCACACACCCACACACTCACCCACACAACCCACACACATCACCCAACACCCACACACATCACCACACCCACACGACTCACAACTCACACACACACTCAACCTTCACACTCCACCCTCACACTCACCTCACACTCCACACACACCCTCACACCACCCTCACACTCACACTCAACACTCACACTCACACTCACCCTCTCCCTCTCACTTACACTCACACTCACACTCACCCTCACACTCACACTCACCCTCACACTCCACACTCACACTCACACTCACACTCACCCTCACACACACACTCACACTCACACTCACCCTCATCACACTCACACGCATCCACTCACTCACCATCAACACTCACCCTCACACCTCACAACACTCACCTCACACTCACACTCACACTTCACACTCCAAACATCACCCACCACACTGCATCCCATCACACTCAACCCTCACACCACACACTCACCCTCACACTCACACTCACCCTCACACATTCACACTCACACTCACACTCACACTATCACACTCACCCACACAACCACCATCACACTCTCCCTCACAACCTCACACTCACCCTCACACTCACACTCATCCCTCACACACTCCCACACACCCACACACTCACCCTCACACTCACCTCACACTCACACTCACCCTCACACACACCCACTACACACCACATACCCACACACTCCACATGCCACAGCCACAACACAAAATCAAGACAGAGAGATTAGAAGAGAGCAGAGACATCTGATACAGCACAGAGAAAAAGAATTACAGAAATAGCCACGGCAATGGCTACAGCACCACAGAACAACAGGTCCTGAAGGAAGCAGGAAACTAAACTGTATGCGAGGTTCTGTCAACCCACATGGGGGCAAAACAAAGAACAGGGAGCACACTAGGACAGAATGAGAGGTTGGAAGACATTGAAGGACTAGGACATGTGCAAGGCCCTACCAGATACCTGTGGGGCCAGAGCAGGTGACAGGAAGCATAAACCTAGAAGCATAGGGGGCAATAACTAGAGGGACTGAATGAAGGAACACTCCACGGGAAGGAACTAAAACACACAGAGGATGCAATGGATCAACAGTGGGAGGTTGGAAAAGGGAATATCCGTGTTTATCTATGGTTAAAGAAGCTAAAGGGGAAACTTATATGGAAAGAAAGCAGGGGAGAAAAAAGCGATTGAAGAATCATGAAGGTGATAGGCAGGGGGACATACCCAGGTGGCAACTTTTCGGAGATTGGGTGGTTTCACAAAGAAAAGGACATCGGCCTCTCAAAGTAATTTCCACGGCAGAATCAACCCGACATGATCCTGCAGAGAAAGCACGGCAGAGAGGCAAGGCAGGAGTTCCGGAGTGTGTACCTCGATCGAGACAGAACACTAGGACGAAAGAAGACAATGAAAGAGAGAGTTCAAAACGAAAGAGAAATGGAAGAAATGAAAAGGAGAGCAAATAATCCATATCAAAGGAAGTAACAAGCGCACGCACCCCCCCAGAAAACACCTGCAGAAGACTCCAAGCCACACACCCCCAAGGCATACTGAACAATCCAAACCAACCATCACACACCGATCCTCTGTTTCCACCCCCCGCACCACAGTTACAGTATTAGAACAGAAGTTAAGGTTTGGTAAACAAATGCAGATGGTTTAACCGAATAAACATGAGGATGGCAAAAAGAATCAATTTCTAAGTCCCCAGACAGCTGAGCAGTTACAGAAACAAAACTCTGGAGACAAAACGATGCAATTTCCTCACCAGGATACCAATCAAGAGGAAAGAATAGAAGGCAGGGGGAGTGGGTTTGCTCTGCGCGTAAAAAACAGATGGAAATTCGAGAAAATGGAAGGAAAAGATGAGACGGGAGTAAGATACTACATAGCAGTACACTTCAGTCTGGGAACACAAAGTGGTTCATTGCAGTGAGTAAAATCCACCACCGAACTGCAGAGAGCCAATAGAGAATATGAAGAAAGCAACAGAAGCAATGGTGGACACACTGCTGAGGTGCAAGAAATATCTCACTTAACAGCAAGCAAAAGTTTGCTGGATATGGGGGATTTCAACCACAGGGAATTGACTTGGAAAACCTGGAGCCCCATGGGGGACCCGAAACATGGAGAGCCCAGATGTTGGACGTGGTGCAGAAAAACCCTCATCACCAACATGTTAAGGACACCTACCAAGTGAGAGGGGAAGATGAACCCACAAGAATTGGACCTTTGTTCACCCTGGCAGCTCAGATATTGAGACATCAAGTATGAGAGTTCCCCTAGAGCTAGCGACCACACGGTTCCTGAGCTTTGAATACAGAGTAGAGCTGCAAAGTGGAGAGAATAAAAGGAGTTGAAATGGGAAAAGCTGACTAAAAAGAGGGGACTAACATAGGGTTTGAAGACTTCCTGCGGGAGGTCCAGTGGACAGAGACTGGCAAGGAAAGCCAATAACTGAAATGAAGACTATGTTACTACAAAAAGCAAGGAGGCAGTGGAAAGGTTATTCCCCAAGGTAACAGTAACAAGGGGAAGACCAGAACGAGCCCTGGTTTTACCCGACGGTGTACTGAGGCAAAACAAAATGCAATAGAGATTGGAAAAAGTACAGAAGGCAGAGAACACACGAAAATAGGAGATCAAGTCGCAGAGCCAGGAATGATACGCACAGTAAGGAGGAGCCCAGCGACAGTATGAAAAGTACTTAGCATCGAGATCAAACTGACCCGAAACTGTTTATAAGCCACATCAGGAGAAGACAACAGTCAAAGACTCAGGTGATCCCATTAAGGACAGAAGTGGAGAACTCACAAGAAATGATCAGGAGGTATGTGAGGAGCTGAACAGAGATTTTAAGGAAGTTTCTTACAGTAGAGACTGATGGGCCTGTGGGAAACAGCACAGAAGGGAACATCCAAGAGGATATTCCAACCAAGTTTGGATGACATACAATCAACTGAGGAGGAGTGAAGAACATCTTAAGTGCCTTGACAACCTCAAAGGCGGAAGGGAACCGACAACATCTCCCCATGGGTCCATAGAGAAGGAGCAGAGATGCTGTGCTTGTCCTCTAACCACAATCCTCAAACATCCCATGAAACTGGTCAACTACTGCAGAAATGGAAGACAGCTAATGTATCCCCATATATAAAAAGGAACAGAAACGAGCACCTAAACTACAGACCAGTGTCTCTGACATTATGTGTGCAAAGTCATGAGAAGATATCATAGGAAGTTGTCCGTACACCTGGAATAGGAACAAGATTATAAATGAAAACCGCATGGGTTTCTTGAAGCAAATCTGTATCACAAACCTCCTGGAGATTTATGACAAGGTAAACCAATAAGACACGGAGAGAGAGGGTGGGTAAATTGCGTTATCTAGACTGCAGGAACCTGTGACACAGTTCCCCACAAAGATTAGTGCAGAAGCTGGAGGAATCAGGCGCACGAAAAGGAGGCACTGCAATGGATAAGGAATAACCTGACAGGGAGGCAGCAACGAGTCATGGTATAGCTGAAGAGGTATCACAGTTGGGCCTGTTTACGAGCGGGGTCCCACAGGTCATTCTATGAACCATGCTATTTTTGATATATGTGAACGACATGAATGGAAGGAATTAGACTCTGAAGTGTCCCTGTTCGCAGATGACGTGAAGTTGATGAGAGAATTAAATCGGACGAGGATGAGCAGACTGCAAAAATCCTGGACAGAGCGGCCATTGGTCCAGCAAACTGCTTTCCATCGAATTCAATCCAGCCAAATGCTAAGTCATGAAGATTGGGAGGGCAAAGAAGACCGCAGACAGAGTATAGGCTGGGTGTAATCAAGACTACAGAACCTTTCCCCAAAAACCCCTCAAAGGGAAAAGACCTCGGGTGACCATAACACCGAGCACATCCACCGGCATGCACACAATCAAAACCAAATAACTGCGCAGCATAACGGCGGCCTGGCAAACCAAGAATAGCGTTCCGATACTTAAAAGGAATCGTTCAAGACACCTGTAACACTGTGTATGTTAGGCCCTACTGGAGTAATGCAGCACAGTCTGGAAATCCCACGAACCTGGTTCAAGCACGTCAAGAAGTTAAGAAAGTACAAAGTTGCAACAAGCTAGTCCCGAGCTCAAAGGGAATGTCGTAGCGAGGAAGGTTAAGGAAATCGGACTGACACACTGGAGACAGAAGGGTCAGGGAGACACGAAAACGACATCAAAATACTGCGGGAATAGACAAGTGGACAGAGATAGATGTTCCATAGAGGGGACACAGGACCAGGGTCACAAACTGAAGCTGAAGACTCAGACATCACAGGGACGTTAGGAAGATTTCTTCAGATCATAGAGTTTCAGGAAGTGGAATCGCCTAGCAAGTGAAGTATGGAGCAGAACCATAACATATTTTTTAAGAAAGGTAACAAAGCTCAGGAAGCAGAGAGAGAGAGATCCATAGCGATCATTGAAGATCGGGGCCAGAGCTGAGTCTCGACCCCTGCAACCACAATTATGGAGTACTCCACCCTCACACTCATCACTCCAACACCCTCACACACACCACACACCGACACCCCCCATCACATACTCACCCTCACACCACACACTCACCCCTCACACGCTCCCCACACACACACTCACCCTCACTCTCCACATCTCACACACTCACATTCACCTCCACACTCACACCACACCTCACACTCACCCTCACACCCATACACCCACACACCCACATCCCTCACACTCACCCTCACACTCACCCTCACCCTCACATTCACCCCTCACACTCACCCCTCATAACACCACCCTCACACTACCCACACACTTACCCTCACACGCACCACGCCACACGACTCACCCTCACACCACACAAACCACAATCACACTAACCCCACACCCACACACTCACACACTCACCCTCACACTCACTCTCACACTCACACTCACACTCACCCACACACTCCACCCCACACACCACACACACTCACACTCACACCTCACACTCACACTCACACTCACACTCACACACTCACACTTACACACTCACACTCACACTGGTGTGGCCTGAAAGGAATCAATCAAACACAGTTATCAGTAGTGTGTGTTGACAATATGTCTGACCCGGCACTGAGTGTCCTCTCTCTCTCTCTCCCTCTCTCTCTCTCTCTCTCTCTTTCCTTGCTTACCTTTACCCCTCTTCAATTATTCTGCCATCTTCTCTTTTCCTCTTTTCTTCCCTCTCTCCTCTTCCCTCACCCTCGTCCCCTCTCCTCTCTTCTCACACATTTCCCCTCGTCCTATCTCTCAGTGACCTGGTTTTTAGGATGTTACTTTTTTATCAGTCCCCTCACCCCTCACACCTCACCCCTCACACCTCTCCCCTCACCCTTCACACCTCTTCCCCTCATGCCTTGTCATCTCTCTCATCCTGTTTCCTAACCCCTCGTTCTCTCCACTAGCATATCTCCCTCTCCTCTCCATTCTCTTCCCTCACATCTCTCCCCTCACTCATCTCCCCTTCTCCCGGTATCTTGAAACTTTCCCCTCTGAAACGCGATTGATCGAAGGAACTTGGGTGATGGTTGAAGTAGAGTGAAGTGGAGTTGAAGAAGATTGAGAGAGAGAGAGACAGAGAGAGAGAGAGAGAGAGAGAGAGAGAGAGAGAGAGAGAGAGAGAGAGAGAGAGAGAGAGTCGAGGGCTGGATAAGAGGAGAGGGCAAGAAAATTAGAGAGAGAAAAAGAGGGAGAGAGAGAGAGGGAGAGAGCGGGAGAAGAGGAGAGGGCAAAAATTAGAGCAAAAGTGGGAGAGAGAGCGCTAGCTAGCATCAGGTAGGGTAGGCTCCAAAACCTGGTGGTCCCTGGTCAAGGACAGACAAGGTTATCTGCCCGATGAGCTTATTCCACCTCTAAATCGACAGAATGGGACCACCTCTACTAGTACTTAAGAGAAGGCGGACCTTTTTGCCGAACACTTTGCTACCAAAATGCAAATTTCTGATCAACAAGGGACCCTCCTTGGCCAGCCTGCAAGAACTGTGTCAAAACTGTCAGTGGTGACAATAAGGCAGGAAGAAATGCATTTCCTTCTTAAATCGCTTGACCAAGAAAAGGCTGTGGGCCCAGACAACTTGAGCCCAAGATTGCTGAGATGTGCAGACCAGCTAGCAGCACCTCTAACTCCCATTTTTCAGCACTGCCTAGTACAGTGTAAATGGCCTTCTCTGTGGAAAGAGGCAAATGTAGTCCCTGTTCACAAAAAGAAGAGCAGAGCAGAAATCAGCAACTACAGACCAGTGTCACTCCTGTCAATCACTGGTAAGATCCTTGAGACAATAATCTCAAGACAAATGACAGAGTTTTTTGACTACCACTCACTACTTTGTGACCGTCAATATGGCTTCAGGAAAGGTTACTCTGCTGCTGATCTGTTGTTAAATCTCTCCACTAAGTGGCACTGGTGCCACTGGACATTGCTGGTGCTTTCGACCGGGTGTAGCACCAGGGCCTCTAAGCAAAACTACAAGATCTGGGAATTGCAGGCTCTACGCTATGTCTCCTTAGTGATTACCTTCACTGTAGATCTCTAAGGGTAGTTCTCAATGGAACGGAATCAGCAAGACATCCTATTGAGGCAAGTGTTCCACAAGGAAGCGTGCTGAGACCATTGTTATGGAATGTCTACTTCAACGACCTTTTTCATCTCATCCCAGAATCCCATGCATATCCAGACGACTGTACACTGACATTCACTTATCCAAGAGAAGAAATGCCAGCTGCTCTAAGCTACATCAATCGCCAGCTAAGAGCTATATCAGCTTGGGGAAACAGATGACAAGTAACATTTGCACCTGAGAAAATACAAATGATGATCCTCTCTAGGCACCATGATGGTAATGCCGGTGCAGTAGTAAGGATGAATGGGAGAGTGTTGTACCTGGGGAAGAAGTTGATATCCTTGGGGTGAAATCTGACTCCAAACTGACCAAGAAGAACCATGTTGTAAATCTTGCAAACAAGGCAGCCAGGAAGCTTACAGCACTTCGCCGTATCTCGCATCTGCTTGACAGTAGGGGTTGCAAGACTCTGTATGGGGTACAAGTACGCTCACACCTTAAGTATGCTCCACTTTCTTGGTTTGCCTGCCCCCCCCCTCTCATCTCTGACTGCTTGACAGAGTAGAGAACAGAGCAAGACGTCTCATCTCTCGCCTGAACCAATCCTGGATAGATCTGTCATTTCAGCAGAGCCTTCAACACAAGAGGGATGTGGGTGGCCTTACTGTTATGTACAAGGCCAATATTGTCAAAGTACCACACTTGGATCCACTTCGAGGACAGCGTGAAACAAGCTTTTATACCTCAAGACGGGCAGAAAGCAGCAACTTCACTCTGGCTGTACCCTTCTCCAGAACATCACTTGATCTGAGATCATTTATCCCCAGGATGACTCGAGTATGGAACACATTCGTATAGCATTATGATGTCAACGAGATAAAGTCAGTTGATCAGATGAAAATGCTGGTCCACAGATGCCTCCAACTTCATCCTGTTCCGTACTTGTATGTCTCATAACAATAAAAATGCTTTCAAATGAGCTGATGTAGGTAACAGCTGTTAGCTTCTCAATAAAGTTAGGAATCCTTAACCTGAAAATAGCTTGTCAATGAAACTAGGGATCCTTAACCTTGTCAAACCCTGTGTAAAAAAAAAAAAAAAAAAAAAAAAAAAAAAAAAAAGCGAAAGAGAGAAAGAGAGAGAATCGAGGGCAGGAGAAAAGGAGAGGGCAAGAAAATAGAGAGAGAGAATAATGTATTTTATATCAAATACCAATTGTCTCAACTTAGTAAATCTATTGTAAGACTGTCTATCGTACGGAAGATCAATGGTTATCGTAAACGAAATAATAATTAAAGATCGTTCCATAACAATGATGGTATTGTGGATCTACCAGAAGATAAACAAGAGACGTGCGAAACACTTCCGGGTCTTTTATTGTCGAGACGTTTCGCCCCACCAGTGACTGCTAATAAAAGTACAGAGAGTAATACTGGAGTTGCTGGAAGAGGTGAAGAGATGGTGTGAGGTGATCAGTCCCTCGGCTTTGATGAATCTAAAGTAGTGTGAGGTGTTCAGTCCCTCAGCCTTGACGAATATAAAGCAGCCGGTTGTAAAGGTACGCAGGTGTTATATGTATCTGGTCAACAAAGTTACCCAGGTGTTACACACGTGCCTTATTCAGCTCGACAGCTCGAAATCCGCCTCTAAGGCAAGAAGACAGTCACAAGCACAGGTACTCTCTGTAGCAGTCACAAGCACAGGTACTCTCTGTAGCAGTCACAAGCACAGGTACTCTCTGTAGCAGTCATAAGCACAGGTACTCTCTGTAGCAGTCACAAGCACAGGTACTCTCTGTAGCAGTCACAAACACAGGTACTCTCTGTAGCAGTCACAAGCACAGGTACTCTCTGTAGCAGTCACAAGCACAATACTCTCTGTAGCAGTCACAAGCACAGGTAATCTCTGTAGCAGTCACAAGCACAGGTACTCTCTGAGCAGTCACAAGCACAGTACTCTCTGTAGCAGTCACAAGCACAGGTACTCTCTGTAGCAGTCACAAGCACAGGTACTCTCTGTAGCAGTCACAAGCACAGGTACTCTCTGTAGCAGTCACAACCACAGGTGCTCTCTGTAGCAGTCACAAGCACAGGTACTCTATGTAGCAGTCACAACCACAGGTGCTCTCTGTAGCAGTCACAAGCACAGGTACTCTCTGTAGCAGTCACAACCACAGGTACTCTCTGTAGCAGTCACAAGCACAGGTACTCTCTGTAGCAGTCACAAGCACAGATACTCTCTGTAGCAGTGACTAGTGTTCCTGGAGTGAATCTTGGCAACACACTGCAACGGTAATAACACGCAGAGAAGAGTGAGTTAGTAATATTTACCACCTGAAGACTCCTTATAAGCACAAGTTTGGTTAAAAGGCCTCTTGTCAATGGTCTTTAATGAGGAACACTAGTGAAGGCCCAGCCAGTAGAGCAGTCAAGAATTTCTGAGCACACGCTCACGGCGTCAATGTTATTTACAAATATATACAGTATTTAATTGGGTTGAATGGTACCACAATGTTAGGAGTGTAGCGAGAGAGAAGGAAAGAGTAAGAATACCCTGGCTACAGCTTACCTATACAGAGAGCTGAAATAGTGTGAGGAACTGACGCACCAGGGTGACCCCTAGTTACAAAGTAGGCTACCCAGGAGCCCCCGTTCCCCCTCCTCACTCTGATTTGTACAACTGGTAGTTACTCCTGTTTGCAAATGGGGTCCTTGACTCGCTCCAACAATAACCTGTTATACTTTTAGCTATTGGTTAATGGCATGCATGGTTGTGTTTACATGCAACGCATGATAACGTAGCGAGGGATTGACTGTCTGGAGTGATCCCAGGGATGAGTTAACTATCTCAGGCAACCATCCCTCAGTAACCTCAGAATGCTTGAGCACACAGTTAACCAGTCTAGAGTGCCCAACTGCTGCTAGATGGCTCTGGCCAACTATGTTTAAAGCTGGCTGAGATGACAGCTTTCAAGCTGGCTGAGATGACAGCTTTCCAGCTGGCTAAGACGACGGGTTTCCAGCTGGTGGAGATGACAGTTTTCCAGCTTGCTGAGATGACAGCATCCCATCATGCTGAGATGACATGCAGGATGAATGCCGCTAAATAAACACTGTGGGAGTATCCACAGTGTGATGTTAGTCTATATGATAGTTACACTGTGGGAATACCCACCCACAGTGTGGCGCATGCGGAAGGTGCCTAACTGGTCCTTGTGGTCACTCCCATGCACAGCATCCCCAACTTACCCCCATCCGCTCCGTTACTCCCCCACCACTCCCCCACAACAAAACATCGCAACGACCTCGACACATCGTTCACAATACCCCCTACCCCCCCTTTCACTATCTGCCATTCTCCGCCCACATCAACTCGGCGCCCAGTCCATCGCTATCAAATCAATCGCGAAACAGATACAGTACTCCCTGCCGTTTGTTTACGCTGTTCCCTCCGCCACCCCCAATCACCCCCCTCCTCCCCTCTAATTCTCCCCTCTCCCCCGAGGGGAGATGGGGGCCAGTCAAGACACAAACGAGGTAACGATCGTCATTTAACAATCCCTGGCGCCGTTGACAGCCTAACCTACCCTCTGATTGACTGACTTATCATTGGCTAGCGATAAGCTCTCTCTCTCCCTTCTCTCTCTCTCTCTCTATCCCTCTTTCCCCTCTCCCTCTCTCCTCCCCTCTCTCACCCTCCTTCTCCTCCTCCTCCTCCTCCCCCTCCCCCCTCCCCTCTCGGCCACCGCAACCCCTTTTTTTCCCTGTTATTATTTACGCCTGTAACCCCCTTTACCCATGCTGCCATATGAAGATCAATGTTTTTTCCCATCAGTACATCGACACTTATAAACAACGTTCAATTTGCGACGCTCCTCTGCTACCACTCTCAGATAAAAGAATATATATACTTTTTTTTATTAGAGGGGAGGTTAAGAGGGGAAGGGGGATAAGAATGAAGGAAGAATGAGAGAGGGAAAAAATATAATAATGGTTAAAATGTAAGCCAGTGGACGGACCAGAAAAACGGCTTGTTCCCCCTTCGACAGGTTTCATTTCCCCTCAGTGGTGTACACAACAATATGGCGGGTGTCGGGGTGAGGGGAGGAGGGAGGGGAGGAATGAGGGGTGAGATATGAGGGGTGCAAGGAGGGGTGAGGAGGTGAGAGGGAAGGGAGAAAGGGTGAGGGGGGAGATAAGAGAGGTGATGGGAAGGTAGGGGTGAGGGGAGGGAAGGAGGAGGGTTATGGCAAGGGGAGGGGAAGAATGAGTTAGAGGGGAGGGGGTCAGAGATACGCTGAGACTGGCGGGGGGAATCTTGAGACTCTGGAAGGGGGGGATTTTTAGATTCTGGCGGCAGTCTCGGGGTATGGGGGTCCGAGACCAGTCCTCCACCTGCACGACCTGATCAACCAGGCTGTTAGTACCAGCCATGCGATTATTATCCATCTTTCAAAGATGTTGATAATGTGTGATGTTGGTCCAAAGTCACCAAGGCTTACTTTAGTGCCACAATTGATGAGTGGCACTAAACAGGCTGATTAATCGGGCCTTGACCCATGTATGGTCCATTTCATATGTAGTCCATGTATGGTTCATGTATGGTCCGTATATGGTCTATATATGGTCCATAAATGGTTTATGTATGGTCCATATATGATCCAAGTATGGTTCATGGGTGGCCCATTTATGGTCCCTGTATGGTTTATGTATGGTTCATGTATGGTCCAGGTATGGACCATGTATGGTTCATGTGTGGTCTATGTATGGTTTATGCGTGGTCCATGTGTGACTCAAGTATGGGTCATGTATGGTCCATGTACAGTCTGTATGGTGAGGGAGAGAGTGAGAAAGTGTAAGGAAGAGAGTGTGAGGGAGAGTGTGGAGAGTGAGGGAGAGTGTGAGGGAGAGTGTGAGGGAGAATGTGAGGGAGAGTGTGAGGGAGAGTATCACTCGCTGCTACAGACTTCGTATCAATTTCCTCCAAGCTAATCTGCTCCATTCTTCATCCTACCACCATATTGGACAGCATCAGGGGAGGGAGGAGAGGGAGGGAGGGAGGGGTAGAGGAGATGGAGAGGGAGGGAGAGGGGAGAGGGGAACGGAAAGAGAAGGCAGAGAGAACCAAAGAGAAGACAGAGAGAAGGAGAGATAGAGAGAGAGAAAGAGAGAGAGAGACCTGGGAATTGCAGGCTCTACACTATGTCTCCTCAGTGATTACCTTCAAAGTAGATAGATCTCTAATTGTAGTTCTCAGTGGGTCAGAGTCAGCAAGACATCCTATTGGTGCAAGAGTTCCACAGGGAAGTGTGGTGGGATCATTGTTACGGAATGTCTTCTTCAATGACCTTCATTTCATCACAGAATTCCATGCATATGCAGACGACTGTACTCTGACATTTGACTTCAAACTGACCATGAAGAACCACGTTGTAAATCTTGCAAGCAAGGCAGCCAGGACGCTTACAGCACTTCGACGTATCTCGCATCTGCTGGACAGTAGAGGTTGCAAGATTTTGTGCTAGGCACAAGTACGCTCACACCTTGAGTATGCGCCACTTTCTTGGATTGCCTGCCCCCCCCCCCCTCTTATCTGCGACTTCTTGACAAAGTAGAGAACAGAGCAAGACGACTCATCTCACGCCTGACCCAGTCTAGATAGATCTGACATTTCAGCAGAGCCTTCAACACAGGAGGGATGTAGGCGACCTTACTGTTATGTACAAGGCCAATTCTGTCAAAGTACCACACTTGGCTCCACTCCCAGGACAGTGAGAAGTGAGCTTCTACACAACAAGACGGGCAGCAAGCAGCAACTTCACTCTGGCCGTAACCTTCTCCAGAACATCACTACATCTGAGATCATTTATTCCCAGGATGACTCGAGTATGGAACATGTTCGTACAGCATAATGATATCAACGAACTAAAGTCAGTTGATCAAATGAAATCGCTGGCCCACAGATGGCTCCAACTTCATCCTGTTCCCTACTTGTATGTCTCATAACAATAAAAATGATTTTAGATGAGCAGATGTATGTAACAGCTCTTAGCTGGTAAATAAAGTTAGGAACCTTAACCTGACCTTGTAAAACATTGTGTAAAAGAAGAGAGAGAGAGAGAGAGAGAGAGAGAGAGGGAGAGAGAGACGCTACCCTTGAGATAAACATACCAGCTCTAACAGTTTGAAGACGACCTGGAGATGCATTCTCCAGTTCCTAACAGACTCAAGCAATTTTTAAAAATCAGTTTACTAATATTAGCAAACTGGCAAGTAGGCGCCTCCACGGCCCAAACCCGTAAGGCCTATCATCCTTTACCTTAAGATGGCGCTTTAGCCATGAGAGTTTGATGCCAGTCTGGAGAAGCATTCCCAAGAAGTTTTAACAGAAAATAATGTCTTTGAAAACGAAATTTGTAAATTGGGGCTAAAACACCAGTCTCTCTCTCTCTCTCTCTCTCTCTCTCTCTCTCTCTCTCTCTCTCTCTCTCTCTCCTCTCTCCTCTTCTCCTCTCCTCTCTCCTCCATCTCCCTCTCCCTTCCCCCTCTCCTCAATCCCTCTCCCTCATCCCTCTCTCACTCCTCTCCTCCTCCTTCCTCTCCCCTCACTCCCTCTCCTCCCTCCCCTCACTCCCTCTCCTCACTCCCCTCTCCCTCATCCCACTCCTCTCCCCTCCCACTCCCCTCTCCCTCACTCCCCTCCCTCATCCCCTCTCCCTCACTCCCCTCTCCTCACTCCCTCCCCACTCCTCACTCCCTCCCCACTCTCCCTCCTCCCCCCTCTCCCTCTCCCCTCTCCTCCCTCCTCCCTCTCCCCTCACTCCCCTCTCCCTCACTCCCCTCTCCCTCACTCCCTCTCCTCACCCTCATCTCCTCTCCCTCACTCCCTCACCTCACTCCCTCTCCCTCACTCCCCTTCCCTCACTCCCCTCTCCCTCACTCCCCTCTCCCCACTCCCCTCTCCCTCACTCCCCTCCTCCCTCACTCCCCTCTCCCTCATCCCTCTCCCTCATTCCCTCTCCTCACTCCCTCTCCCTCTCACTCCCCTCCTCCCTCACTCCCCTCTCCCTCCATCTCCTCATCCCTCCCCTCACTCCCCTCTCCCTCACTTCCCCTCTCCCTCACTCCCCTCTCCCTCACTCCCCTCTCCCTCACTCCCCTCCCTCTCTCTCTCCCTCACTCCCTCTCTCCACTCCACTTCCCCTCTCTCCCTCACTCCCTCTCCCTCACTCTCCCACTCCCCTCCACTCCCTCTCTCCCTCACTCCCCTCTCCCTCACTCCCCTCTCCCTCACTCCCCTCTCCCTCACTCCCCTCTCCCTCACTCCCTCTCCCTCACTCCCCTCTCCCTCACTCCCACTCCCTCTCCTCACTCCCCTCTCCCTCACTCCCCTCTCCCTCACTCCCCTCCCTCATCCCCTCTCCCTCACTCCCCCTCTCCCTCACTCCCTCTCCCTCACTCCCCTCCCTCACTCCCCTCTCCCTCACTCCCTCTCCCTCACTCCCCCTCTCCCTCACTTCTTCTCTCCCTCACTTCCCCTCTCCCTCACTCCCCTCCCTCATTTCCCCTCTCCCTCATCTCCCCTCTCCCTCACTCCCCTCTCCACCTCACTTCCCTCTCCCTCACTCCCTCTCCCATCACTTCCCCTCTCCCTCATCCCCTCTCCCTCAAACCTACTTCCCCATCCCCTCTACCCTCCACTCCTCCCTCACTCCCCTCTCCCTCATTCCCCTCTCCCTCACTCTCCCTCTCCTCATACCTCCTCTTCTCCTCACCCCTCTTTTCATCTCTACCCCTCAATCTATCACTCAATCTTCCTCTACCCCTACATCCCTACTCCCCTCTCCTCCTCTCTCCTCATCCCTCTCCCTCACTCCCCTCCCCTCACTCCTCTCCTCACTCCCCTCTCCCTCACTCCCTTTCCCTCAGTACACCTCCTCTTAGACATCCTCTACTTTTACCAATCTCAGTCGATAATCTCCTACTCCCATCATTCCAATCTCCACAATCAAAGTCGTCCCTCTCATCAATTCCCAATCTCCACTCATCGTCCCATCACTCCCCTCTCCCATAATCCCAGAGATCTCCACAAAAGTGTATATCCTCCCCATACAGGCTCTCTCCTCAATCCAGATCTTCTCTCAAATTCCCCTCTACCCTCACTCCCATCTCCTCATCCTCTCTCAACTTCCCCTCTCCATCTCAGAGTCTCCTGCGTATCTCTCACGTATCCGTCCATAGGAAGGTCGCCTCAGAATTCGTCCACAAGTCAATAGTCTCCAGAAGCTCGTTCCAGAAGGTCCTCCATAAGGTTCGTCCAGGAAGTCGTCCTAAGGTCTCCGGAAGGTTACTAGAAGTTCCAGGCTAATTCCAATAGTTCTCTACTAATAGTCATAAATCGTCACATAATAAAGTAGAATATCTACAAATAAGTAGATAGTGTCCATAAAAAGATACAGTCAAAAGAGATATCCACAACTAAGTGATTATCTACATGAAGCGTCAGGAAGCTCGTAGAAGTCATCTCAAAGTACTTTATTGTAACACTCCCGAACGACTCTCAAGTTCTTTTTTTCCCAAAGTCTCTCTGAGCCTTTTGTCTTCAGAGGTCGTCACGAACGAAAGGTCGACCAGAAAGGTCGTCCAGGAAGGTCGTCCAGGAAGGTCGTCCAGGAAGGTCGTCCAGGAAAGGTCGTCCAGGAAGGTCGTCCAGAAGGTCGTCCAGGAAGGTCGTCCAGGAAGGTCGTCCAGGAAGGTCGTCCACAGGTAAAAGGTCGTCCAAAGGTCGTCCAGGAAGGTCGTCCACAAAGGTCGTCCAGGAAGGTCGTCCAGGAAGGTCGTCCACAAAGGTCGTCCACAAAGGTCGTCCAGGAAGGTCGTCCACAAAGGTCGTCCAGCAAAGGTCGTCCACGGAAAGGTCGTCCAGGAAGGTCGTCCAAAAGGTCGTCCAGGAAGGTCGTCCCAGGAAGGTCGTCCAGGAAGGTCGTCCAGGAAGGTCGTCCAGGAAGGTCGTCCAGGAAGGTCGTCCAGGAAGGTCGTCCAGAAGGTCGTCCAGGAAGGTCGTCCACGGAAGGTCGTCCAGGAAGGTCGTCCAGGAAGGTCGTCCAGGAAGGTCGTCCAGGAAGGTCGTCCAGGAAGGTCGTCCAGGAAGGTCGTCCAGGAAGGTCGTCCAGGAAGGTCGTCCCAGGAAGGTCGTCCAGGAAGGTCGTCCAGGAAGGTCGTCCAGGAAGGTCGTCCAGGAAGGTCGTCCAGGAAGGTCGTCCAGGAAGGTCGTCCAGGAAGGTCGTCCAGGAAGGTCGTCCAGGAAGGTCGTCCAGGAAGGTCGTCCAGGAAGGTGTCCGAAGTCGTCGGAGGTGTCCAGGAAGGTCGTCCAGGAAGGTCGTCCAGGAAGGTCGTCCAGGAATCGGTCGTCCAGGAAGGTCGTCCAGGAAGTGCTTGTCAACAAATGACATCAAGGTACAGGAGTACAGAGACTTCCTGTGTGCTGAGCTGACTCCTGTGTACTGAGCTGACTCCTGTTGTGACTGATCCTGTGTGCTGACCTGACTCCTGTGTGCTGACCTGACTCCTGTGTGCTGAGCTGACTCCTGTGTGCTGAGCTGACTCCTGTGTGCTGACCTGACTCCTGTGTGCTGAGCTGACTCTGGGTGCTGAGCTGACTCCTGTGTGCTGACCTGACTCCTGTGTGCTGAGCTGACTCCTGTGTCTGAGCTGACTCCGTGTGCTGCTGACCCTGGTCTGACGTCCTGTGTGCTGAGCTGACTCCTGTGTGCTGAGCTGACTCCTGTGTGCTGACTGACTCCTGTGTGCTGAGCTGACTCCTGGTGCTGAGCTGACTCCTGTGTGCTGATACTCTGTGGCTGAGTCTCCTGTGTGCTGAGCTGACTCCTGTGTGCTGAGCTGACTCCTGTGGCTGAGCTGATTCCTGTGTGCTGAGCTGACTCCTGTGTGCTGAGCTGACTCCTGTGTGCTGAGCTGACTCCTGTGTGCTGAGCTGACTCCTGTGTGCTGAGCTGACTCCTGTGTGCTCGGACGTGTGCTGCTGACTCCTGTGTGCTGAGCTACTCCTGTGTACTGAGCTGACTCCTGTGTGCTGAGCTGACTCCTGTGTGCTGAGCTGACTCCTGTGTGCTGAGCTGACTCCTGTGTGCTGAGCTCACTCCTGTGTGCTGAGCTGACTCCTGTGTGCTGAGCTCACTCCTGTGTGCTGAGCTCACTCCTGTGTGCTGAGCTCACTCCTGTGTGCTGAGCTCACTCCTGTGTGCTGAGCTGACTCCTGTGTACTGAGCTGACTCCTGTGTACTGAGCTGACTCCTGTGTGCTGAGGTGACTCCTGTGTGCTGAGCTGACTCCTGTGTGCTGACCTGACTCCTGTGTGCTGAGCTGACTCCTGTGTGCTGAGCTGACTCCTGTGTGCTGAGCTGACTCCTGTGTGCTGAGCTGACTCCTGTGTGCTGACCTGACTCCTGTGTGCTGACCTGACTCCTGTGTGCTGAGGTGACTCCTGTGTGCTGAGGTGACTCCTGTGTGCTGAGCTGACTCCTGTGTACTGAGCTGACTCCTGTGTGCTGAGCTGACTCCTGTGCGCTGAGCTGACACCTGTGTGCTGACCTGACTCCTGTGTGCTGAGCAGACTCCTGTGTGCTGAGCTGACTCCTGTGTACTGAGCTGACTCCTGTGTACTGAGCTGACTCCTGTGTGCTGAGCTGACTCCTGTGTGCTGAGCTGACTCCTGTGTGCTGAGCTGACTCCTGTGTGCTGAGCTGACTCCTGTGTGCTGAGCTGGCTCCTGTGTGCTGAGGTGACTCCTGTGTGCTGAGGTGACTCCTGTGTGCTGAGCTGACTCCTGTGTGCTGAGCTGACTCCTGTGTGCTGAGCTGACTCCTGTGTGCTGAGCTGACTCCTGTGTGCTGAGCTGACTCCTGTGTGCTGAGCTAACTCCTGTGTGCAGAGTTGACTCCTGTGTGCTGAACTGACTCCTGTGCGCTGAGCTGACTCCTGTGTGCTGAGCTGACTCCTGTGTGCTGAGCTGACTCCTGTGTGCTGAGCTGACTCCTGTGTGCTGAGCTGACTCCTGTGTGCTGAGCTGACTCCTGTGTGCTGAGCTGACTCCTGTGTGCTGAGCTGACTCCTGTGTGCTGAGCTGACTCCTGTGTACTGAGCTGACTCCTGTGTACTGAGCTGACTCCTGTGTGCTGAGGTGACTCCTGTGTGCTTAGCTGACTCCTGTGTGCTGACCTGACTCCTGTGTGCTGACCTGACTCCTGTGTGCTGAGCTGACTCCTGTGTGCTGAGCTGACTCCTGTGTGCTGAGGTGACTCCTGTGTGCTGACCTGACTCCTGTGTGCTGACCTGACTCCTGTGTGCTGATGTGACTCCTGTGTGCTGAGGTGACTCCTGTGTGCTGAGCTGACTCCTGTGTACTGAGCTGACTCCTGTGTGCTGAGCTGATTCCTGTGTGCTGAGCTGACACCTGTGTGCTGACCTGACTCCTGTGTGCTGAGCAGACTCCTGTGTGCTGAGCTGACTCCTGTGTATGAGCTGACTCTGTGTACTGAGCTGACTCCTGTGTGCTGAGCTGACTCCTGTGTGCTGAGCTGACTCCTGTGTGCTGAGCTGACTCCTGTGTGCTGAGCTGACTCCTGTGTGCTGAGCTCACTCCTGTGTGCTGAGCGATCTGTGTGCGAACTCCTGTGTGCTGAGCTGCTCCTGTGTGCTGAGGTGACTCCTGTGTGCTGAGCTGACTCCTGTGTGCTGAGCTGACTCCTGTGTGCTGAGCTGACTCCTGTGTGCTGAGCTGACTCCTGTGTGCTGAGCTGACTCCTGTGTGCTGAGCTGACTCCTGTGTGCTGAGCTGACTCCTGTGTGCAGAGTTGACTCCTGTTGCTGAACTGATCTGTGCGTGAGTGACTCCTGTGTGCTGAGCTGACTCCTGTGTGCTGAGCTGACTCATGTGTGCTGAGCTGACTCCTGTGTGCTGAGCTGACTCCTGTGTGCTGAGCTGACTCCTGTGTGCTGAGCTGACTCCTGTGTGCTGAGCTGACTCCTGTGTGCTGAGCTGACTCCTGTGTGCTGAGCTGACTCCTGTGTGCTGAGCTGACTCCTGTGTGCTGACCTGACTCCTGTGTGCTGAGCTGACTCCTGTGTGCTGAGCTGACTCCTGTGTGCTAATGTGACTCCTGTGTGCTGAGGTGACTCCTGTGTGCTGAGGTGACTCCTGTGTGCTGAGTTGACTCCTGTGTGCTGAGCTGACTCCTGTGTGCTGAGCTGACTCCTGTGTGCTGAGCTGACTCCTGTGTGCTAGTGACTCCTGTGTGCTGAGCTGACTCCTGTGTGCTGAGCTGACTCCTGTGTGCTGAGCTGACTCCTGTGTGCTGAGCTGACTC
Source organism: Cherax quadricarinatus (assembly GCF_026875155.1). Taxonomy (NCBI): domain Eukaryota; kingdom Metazoa; phylum Arthropoda; class Malacostraca; order Decapoda; family Parastacidae; genus Cherax; species Cherax quadricarinatus. Next base: position 117,030,379 of record NC_069400.1, on the reverse strand, counting down.
CTGTGTGCTGAGCTGACTCCTGTGTGCTGAGCTGAATCCTGTGTGCTGAGCTGACTCCTGTGTGCTGAGCTGACTCCTGTGTGCTGAGGTGACTCCTGTGTGCTGAGCTGACTCCTGTGTGCTGAGCTGACTCCTGTGTGCTGAGCTGACTCCTGTGTGCTGAGCTGACTCCTGTGTGCTGAGCTGACTCCTGTGTGCTGAGCTGACTCCTGTGTGCTGAGCTGACTCCTGTGTGCCGAGGTGACTCCTGTGTGCCGAGCTGACTCCTGTGTGCTGAGCTGACTACTGTGTGCTGAGCTGACTCCTGTGTGCTGAGGTGACTCCTGTGTGCTGAGCTGACTCCTGTGTGCTGAGCTGACTCCTGTGTGCTGAGGTGACTCCGGTGTGCTGAGGTGACTCCTCTGTGCTGAGGTGACTCCTGTGTGTTGAGCTGACTCCTGTGTGCTGAGATGACTTCTGTGTGCTGAGCTGACTCCTGTGTGCTGAGCTGACTCCTGTGTGCTGAGCTGACTTCTGTGTGTTGAGGTGACTTCTGTGTGCTGAGGTGACTCCTGTGTGCTGAGCTGACTTCTGTATGCTGAGGTGACTCCTGTGTGCTGAGCTGACTCCTGTGTGCTGAGGTGACTCCTGTGTGCTGAGGTGACTCCTGTGTGCTGAGCTGACTTCTGTATGCTGAGGTGACTCCTGTGTGCTGAGCTGACTTCTGTATGCTGAGGACGCAACTGATAACTCAGCAGTGATCGGAATAGCCTAAAACAGCAGTGAGCTTACACAAAGATGCAGTGAGCTTACTCAAGTTACAACGCAAAGACGTAGTGAGCTTACTCAAGTTACAACGCAAAGACGTAGTGAGCTTACTCAAGTTACGACGCAAAGACGTAGTGAGCTTACTCAAGTTACAACGCAAAGACGTAGTGAGCTTACTCAAGTTACGACGCAAAGACTAGTGAGCTTACTCAAGTTTACACGCAAAGACGTCAGTGAGCTTACTCAAGTTACAACGCAAAGACGTAGTGAGCTTACTCAGTTACGACGCAAAGACGTAGTGAGCTTACTCAAGTTACGACGCAAAGACGTAGTGAGCTTACTCAAGTTACGACGCAAAGACGTAGTGAGCTTACTCAAGTTACGACGCAAAGACGTAGTGAGCTTACTCAAGTTACAGGGCAGTTACGAACATTTACGATTTGCGAAAGACGTAGTGAGCTACTCTAGTAAACGAAGAGTGTGAGTTGTCAGTTACGACCAAACAGTGACGTGTGAGCTTACTTGTTAGCGACTCAAAACGTAGTGAGCTTACTATGTGTTACAGCGAGTTCGAACATTGACGATTTGCGATCAGTGGGATTAAGCGACTCTGTAAACAGTGACGGTGTGACGTTGTGGTTCAGCGACTCTATAAACAGTGACGGTGTGACGTTGTGGTTCAGCGACTCTATAAACAGTGACGGTGTGACATCTACGGAAAATATCATATGGTATAGAGATGACTGGCAGATGATCCACGACTCACTTAGACTATCGGAGATGGATACTAGATTGCGGATACCGTCTAGCGAACCTTGAGACGCGAGGGTAAACACAGCGGGTTGTCGTGCACTCTGGAGTGTACACACACACGTCCCAAGTCTGTGTGTACCTGGAAGGTGTTCCGGAGGTCAACGCCCCTGCGGCCCGGTCGTTGACTAGGCCTCCTGGTTGATCAGGGCCTGATCAACCAGGCTGTTACTGCTTCCCGCGCGTACTCCAGCATACGTACCACAGCCTGGTTGATCGGGTACTGACTTTGCAGAGTTTGAAAGAAAAAGTATTTCTCTCTTCTCTTTCTCTTCTCTTTCTCCTCTCTCTCTCTCTCTCTCTCTCTCTCTCTCTCTCTCTCTCTCTCTCTCTCTCTCTCTCTCTCTCTCTCTCTCTCTCTCTCTCTCTCTCTCTCTCTCTCCTCCTCCTCCTCCTCCTCCTCCTCCTCCCTCACCCCCCTCTTCCCTCCCACTTTCCCCTTCCCTCATCTTCCCTCTCCTTCTCTTCCTACCTTCTCTTCCATCCCCCTCCTCTTCCTACCTCATTTCCCTCTTCCTCTTTCCATCGCACCTCTCCCCTCTTCGTCTTCTTCCTCCTCTCTCCCCTCTCCCCAACTCCTCTACCCACCCTCTATTCTCACCATCTCCCCAATCCACCCCTTACCCTTCCCCTCCTTTCTCTCTCCTCCCCCTCCTCCCTCTCTCCTCCCCCTCCTCTCCTCATCTTCCCCATCCCTCCTCCCCTCCCCCCTCACCCCCACATTCATTTCCTCATAATTGTCACTATCGGCACCATAACCATTACACCACAATTACCCCGCCCGCTCCATTACTCCCGCAGAGCGTAATGGTCATAACCCGCACTCCCTTACTCTCCCCCCTTCCCCTTAGTTACCCCCCTTCCCTTTGTTCCCCCTCCATCCCTCCCTTCCTTAGTTCCAATCTCCATTCCGCTCTTTCCTCCCAGTGAGGTGCGTTGGGGGGAGGGGAGAGGAGAAGCTGGGAAATTGTGGGAGGGGGTGATTGTAGTTGCGGGAGGGGGTGATTGTGGTTGTGGGAGGGGGTGATTGTGGTTGTGGGAGGGGGTGATTGTAATTGCGGGAGGGAGTGGTGTGATGTGTGGTTGTGGGAGGGGGTGATTGTGGTTGTGGGAGGGGGTGATTGTAGTTGCGGGAGGGGGTGATTGTGGTTGTGGGAAGGGGTGATTGTGTTGCGGGAGGGGTGATTGTGTTGTGGGAGGGGTGATTGTGGTTGTGGGAGGGGTGATTGTAGTTGGGGAGGGGTGATTGTGGTTGTGGGAGGGTGATTGTGGGTTGTGGGAGGGTGTGTGGGAGAGGTGATTGTGGTTGTGGGAGGGGGATGATTTGTTGTGGGAGGGGGTGATTGTGGTTGTGGGAGGGGGTGATTGTAGTTGCGGGAGGGGTGATTGTGGTTGTGGGAGGGGGTGATTGTGGTTGTGGGGGGGGGGGGGGGGGTGATTGTAGTTGCGGGAGGGGGTGATTGTGTTGTGGGAGGGGGGGGATTGTGGTTGGGAGGGGGTGATTGTAGTTGCGGGAGGGGGTGATTGTGGTTGTGGGGAGGGGGTGATTGTGGTTGTGGGAGGGGGTGATTGTGGTGTGTTAGTGGTTAGGGTGGTAGTTGTGGTTTAACATTTTCGTGATTGATCAACAACAACAATCAACAACAAAAATAAAAATCAACAATAACAATCAACAACAGCAAAAAACAGGAACAACAATCAAGTACAACATCAGTAATCAATAACAAGAAACAACAAAAATAACGGCAATCACAACAACAATTAACAACAATCTATAAAAACAATCAACAGTAACAATTTAAAATCAACAACAATCAACAATGACAAACAACAATCTACAAAAATAATCAACAACAACAATTAAAAAAAACAACCACAACAACAGTTAACAACAATCAACACAAAAATCAGCACAACAATCAATAACAACAGTTAATAACAACAATTAACACAACACAATCAACTACACCATCAAACACAAACAATCAACACAATCAACAACAACAACAAATACAAAAATCAACACAACAATTAACACAACAATACAACACAGTAAAAACACAAAACAAATTAACAAAACAATCAACACAGTTAACACAAAACAATTAACACAACAATCAACACAGTTAACACAAAACAATTAAACAACAATCAACACATTAACACAAAACAATTAACACAACAATCAACACAGTTAACACAAAACAATTAACACAACAATCAACACAGTTAACACAAAACAATTAACACAACAATCAACACAGTTAACACAAAACAATTAACACAACAATCAACACAGTTAACACAAAACAATTAACACAACAATCAACACAGTTAACACAAAACAATTAACACAACAATCAACACAGTTAACACAAAACAATTAACACAACAAACAACACAGCAACAAAACAATTAACACAAAAATCAACTGTCAGTTAATCCACACAAAACTCTTACACTAACATCACTACACGTATCACACACACATTAGACAACGCGATCATAACACATTTAACACAAACAACACGACATCACCACAGTTAAACAGAAAAATCAATTAACAAAACAATCAACACAGTTAACACAAAACAATTAACACAACAATCAACACAGCAACAATCAACAACAACACAAAAATCAACTGTGTTTTGCTGAGGCTTCAGTGTGTCCACAACTGCGAGGAAACCTCTTGTGTGTCTTAAATATTCTGTGAAGAGGAAACCTAGACACGGTAGTCATCCCACAGTCACTGCAGACAACGGTCGTAGTCACTGTAGACAACGGTCGTAGTCACTGTAGACAACGGACGTAGTCACTGTAGACAACGGACGTAGTCACTGTAGACAACGGACGTAGCCCCACTATATAAAGGTGGCAGGAAAGCCATAGCAAAGAATTATGGACTCATTAGACTAACTTCCGAAATCATAAAACCCAAAATCTTTGAAAGGGTTCTAAGAAGCAAGATCGCGAACCACTTGGATTCCCAACACTTACACAACCCAGGGCAGCATGGGTGTAGAGCAGGTCACTTCTGCCTCTCACAGTTACTGGACCACTGTGATATGGTCTCAGATGGTTCTTCCTGCCTCTTACAACTACTGGACCACTATGATATGGTCTCAGATGGTTCTTCCTGCCTCTTACAACTACTGGACCACTATGATATGGTCTCAGATGGTTCTTCCTGCCTCTTACAACTACTGGACCACTGTGATATGGTCTCAGATGGTTCTTCCTGCCTCACACAACTACTGGACCACTGTGATATGGTCTCAGATGGTTCTTCCTGCCTCTTACAACTACTGGACCACTATGATATGGTCTCAGATGGTTCTTCCTGCCTCACACAACTGCTGGACCACTATGATATGGTCTCAGATGGTTCTTCCTGCCTCACACAACTGCTGGACCACTATGATATGGTCTCAGATGGTTCTTCCTGCCTCACACAACTACTGGACCACTATGATATGGTCTCAGATGGTTCTTCCTGCCTCACACAACTACTGGACCACTATGATATGGTCTCAGATGGTTCTTCCTGCCTCTTACAACTACTGGACCACTATGATATGGTCTCAGATGGTTCTTCCTGCCTCACACAACTACTGGACCACTATGATATGGTCTCAGATGGTTCTTCCTGCCTCACACAATTACTGGACCATTATGATATGGTCTCAGATGGTTCTTCCTGCCTCTTACAACTACTGGACCACTATGATATGGTCTCAGATGGTTCTTCCTGCCTCACACAACTACTGGACCACTATGATATGGTCTCAGATGGCTCTTCCTGCCTCACACAATTACTGGACCAACGGTTTATAAGCTCCTTCTCAGCACGTATGCCGTATTCTATTCAAGATTGATGGACTGACCACATCGACTCAAGGTTGAGGGACTGATTACCTCATTCTCCTTCTGTTCTTCAAGATTCTCCTTGGTATGGACTGATGAAGCCACTGTGTGGCGAAACGTTTCCTCAATAAAGATACCCAAGAGTTGCACATGTGTCTAATTTATCTCACACAACTACTGGACCACTATGATAAGGTCTCAGATGGTTCTTCCTGCCTCACACAACTACTGGACCACTATGATATGGTCTCAGATGGTTCTTCCTGCCTCACACAACTACTGGACCACTATGATAAGGTCCTGGATGCACTGGAGGACAAACAAAATGCAGATGTAGTACACACAGACTTTGTAAAAGCCTTCAAGAATCGAGATCATAAGGTAATGGTACACAAAGTGCGTACAAAGGGAATAACTGGAAAAGTGACCTGATGGATCTTTAACTTTCTATACAGTAGAACTCAGAGAGTACTATTAAACAAAGTCAGAGGCGACGACAGTGAAAAGCTCTGTTCCAAGAAGTAGAGTACTCTCTCCCATCCTTGTTCTCATCCTCATATTTGACATAGAGTTACATTTACCAGTTACAAAGACTTTGTAAATGGTC
>NC_069400.1:116989169-117018848 GCF_026875155.1 Cherax quadricarinatus | reverse complement strand
CTCTCTTTTCCTCCCCTCTCTCTCCTCCTCTCTCTTTTCCCCCTTCCTCTTTTTCTCCTCTCTCTCTCTCTCTCCTCTCTCTCTCCCTCTCTCTTCTCTCTCCTCTTTTCTCTCTCTCCCCCTTTTCTCTCTCTTCTCTCCTCCTCTCTCTCTCTCCCCTTTTCTCCCCTCCTTTTCTCTCTTCCTCGTCTCTGTCCCCCTTTCCCCTTCTTCCCCTTCTCTCCCCCTCTCTCTCCCTTTCCCCTTCTCTCTCCCCTCTTCATCTTCTCTCCCCTCTTTCCTTCTCTCTCTCTCTCCTCTCTCTCTCTCTCTCTTTTCCTCCCCATTCTCTCTTTTCTCTCTCTCTTTTCCTCTCTCTCTCTCTCTGCCCCTGTCTCTCTCTCTCTTCCCCTCCTCCCCTCTCTCTCTCTCATTCCTGCTGCCTTTTTTTTTTCATCCCTCTTTCTCTCTATTTTCTTGTCTTTTTTCTTCCCCCCTATTTTTTAACCTCCCTCCTCGTTTTAAAACCCTTTTTTCTTATTTTCCTACCCCTTTTTTCTCATTCTTTTTTCCCTTTTTTTCTATTTTTTTCCTCTCCCTCTTTCCTGCCCCCTCCCTCTTTTTTCCCTTTTCCCTTTTCCCCTTCATTTCCCCCCTCTTCCTGTGTCTCCCTCTTTTAAATCTCTTTTTTCCACCCCTTCGTCTCTCTCTTATTCCTTTTCGTTCCTTTTTCCCTTTTTTTTCCCCATTTTCCTTTCCCCCTATTGGGGGGGGCGTCCATTAAAATTTAAAACCCCAGTCTACACACACACACACACACACACACAAACACACAACACACACAAAACACACACCACACACACACACACACAGGGTGCCTTTAGGGTTTCCTTTTACCGTGATTTCCCGGAAAGGGCAGGTTGTGAAAAATAACGAAAACGAGGGACGGGACCGGGTTTCGTAACTATTTCCCTTTTGTTTTCCGGTGCCACATTCCCCTTTTTTCCCGACTGAAAAATTTCCTGCTGTGCGGGCGAAAAGTTTCGACAGTAAAAAAAACCCCAAAAGTTTTTGGCCATTGCTTTTTTTAAGAAAAACCCCCCCAAAAAGGGGGCTGCAAAAAAATCGCCCCCTTTGGCTCATGTATTGTTGACGAAAACTCTACACTCAGTGTTTCCACTGAATTAGAGTAGGGAAAGTTGCAGTTATGTTCCGCTCCATCGCCGGGCCCAGAAAGGGGGGGGTTAAAGCGGGCACTTTGGGGCCCTGGGGCTCGGCTGTGAATCCTAAAGGGGCCCCCCAAAACCCATAAACGTTTATTTCGACCATTCTATATTTTTTTTTTTTTGGGGGCACTTTAAACCCTATTTTTAAAGTTAGAAAAATAATTATGTACAATTCAAATTGGGACAAACTTTTTGGAGCCCCCCAGGGGCCCCCAAAAAAAAACTTTTCCCGCTTTGTAAAATTTTCTTTTAGGCCCTGTCATCTGATGCTGATATTCCCTACCCCCGGTTTGATTAGGATGGGCTTTAGGGACCCTCCCAGGGGCCCCCCGCAGTTGAGGGCCTCCAGGGGTGCGCCCAGGGTTTCTTCGCCACTGGGGGCCCCAGGGCTACAGCCCCGGGGGGCCCCCTCCCGCTGGGGGCCAAGTAAAATCCAACACCCCCAGGGGCTGTAGCCCGAGACCTCACGTACCTGTAACCCAGGGCCTAACAAACCTGTACCCAGGGGCCTCACAGTACCCTTAGCCCAGGGGCCTACAAAACCCCCAAATCCTTTCCCGGGGGTCCGTCCTTTTCCCGGGGGCCTCCTTAAAAAGGGGAAAGACCGACCAGGGGCCCGTCTTTACCCCGTGTTTTTTTTCGAGAAAAAACGGGACCCAATACCCGTGAAAATTTTTAAAAAAATTAAAATCCCGGCCCAAAAATCCCGGGGCTGAACTTCGTCACAAGTTTCAAGTCTCTTGTGAGCCGGTTTTTTTCTCTTTTGTGCCGTTTTTTTTGTCCCCTGTGCATCGAAAAATTGGGGCCCATCGTGCCCCAACGAGGGTTCTTTATTGGAGCTCAAACAGCTTAAACTATTTGGGGCTTTAAATTTAGGGCCCCTAATCCCGGAGGGGTCCCAGAAGCGACTGTAGTCCACATTGCTTAACATTCTTGGGTCTGCTGCATGAGAAGGGGTTGCGAAGGGGCCCCCATATTAGTTCAAGCTTCAAGACCCCAAAATGTGGGTTCTCCAATGAGTCTTACCCTAATTAAAGAATAGAGGTTCAGTGGGTTATAGAACCAGCCGGGTCAGTGGGTTATAGAACCAGCCAGTTCAGTGGGTTATAGAACCAGCCGGGTTAGTGGGTTATAGAACCAGCCGGTTCAGTGGGTTATAGAACCAGCCGGTTCAGTGGGTTATAGAACCAGTCGGTTCAGTGGGTTATAGAACCCTTGAAAGCGTAGTTTCGAGCAGAAGCAAAATTAGTGATGCAAGTGCTCTTTCTCTCTCTCTCTCTCTCATCTCTCTCTCTTCCCCTTCTCTCCCCTCTCTCTCTCCCCCCTCCTCTATTTTGTGAAACCACACCAGCAGTCCCTCTCCTCGTAGTTCACCCTCTCCCTCTTCCTCTCCCTCACTGCTAACCGAACCCTCCCTCCCTCCCTTCTCTCCACTATTCATTACCTGCCCATTTATCAAGCGTACTGCTTCATTATTTGTTTATTCTGATGACTTAATAGTGCGTGGTAGCGGCGTCTTTGAAGTTAGGGCGTGTGGGAGCCCTGAGGGCGTGGGTGCGGCCCTAAGGGCGTGGGTGCTGTCCTGAGGGCGTTTGTGCGACTCTAAGGGCATGTACACAGCTCTGAGCGCATCAGTGCAGTCCTGAGGGTGTGGGGCGGCCCTCTGTGGTATTGCCTAGGACGTTCCTGGTCTGTCTCTAGTAGCTCCCAGTGAAACTGCTAGCCTAGCTACTACCATCCTCACTAGCACCACCAATACTAGCACCCCCCCCTGGTACGTGTTCTAGAGAAGGTAGTGGGCGGCAAGAAGTGGGTGGTGGGTGTAAGATAGGTGGGTGGGGCGGCAAGAGATGGGTGGTGGGTGGTAAGGGGTAGGTGGTGGTCACAGGATGGGTGGTTATCCCTGGAGGTAGTGTGCGGGGTAGGATGACCCAGCCAGTGGATGGGTAGGATAGTATGGGACGTCTGGCTGGCTGGCTGGCTGAATGACTGGCTGGTTGGCTGGCGGGCTGTCTGGCTGGCTGTCTGTCTGACTAGCTGTCTGACTGGCTGGCTAGCTGGGTGGCTGGCTGGCTGTCTGACTAGCTGTCTGGTTGATGGCTGGATGGCTGGGTGGCTTGATGTAGCCTGGTCCCTGGTTGGCTGGCGGCTGTCTGGATGCTGGTTGTTGCTTGTCTGTCTGACTAGCGGTTGACTGGTGGCTAGCTGGTGGCTGGATGTCTGTCCTGGACTAGCTGTCTGGTTGACGGGCAATGGACTGGCTGGCTGAATGACTGGCTGGTTGGCTGGCGGGCTGTTTGGCTGGCTGGCTGTCTGGCTGTCTGTCTGACTAGCTGTCTGACTGGCTGGCTAGCTGGCTGGCTGGCTGTCTGTCTGACTAGCTGTCTGGTTGACTGGCTGGCTGGCTGGCTGGCTGGCTGAATGACTGGCTGGTTGGCTGGCGGGCTGTTTGGCTGGCTGGCTGTCTGGCTGTCTGTCTGACTAGCTGTCTGACTGGCTGGCTAGCTGGCTGGCTGGCTGTCTGGGCTGATAGCTGTCTGGTTGATGGTGGATGGCTGGCTGGCTGCTGTAATGACTGGCTGGTGGTGGGGGGCTGTTTGGCTGGCTGGCTGTATGCTGTCTGACTTAGCTTTGACTGGTGGCTAGTGGCTGGCTTAGCTGTCTGTCAGACTAGCTGTCTGGTTGACTGGCTGGCTGGAGGCAGTTCTGACTAGCTTCTGGCTGTTCTGGCTGTCTGGGCAGTGTCTGGCTGGTGGCTGGCTGTTGGCTGGCTAGCTGGCTGGCTGGGCTTGGCTGGAGGTGGCTGGCTGGGCTGCTGACTGGCTGAATGGCTAGCAGTCTGGCTTTTTTTTCCTCCAATCTTTTTTTTTCGCTTTTTTATCCAAGCTGCCTGGATGCCTGGCTGCCTGGCTGTCCTGTCTGTCGAAACTTGCTGTTTGGCTGTCTGTCTGTCATGGACTAGCTGGATGGCTGTATGCGATTTTTTATTTTATATGAGAGAGGGAAAGCTATGTGTGAGTGTGAGTGTGCGGGGTGGTAGGGAGGTTGTGGTTGGGTATAGTGGTGTGGGTGTGTGTGTGTGGTTTGGTGGTTGTCAGTGTGTGTGAGTGTGGTATGTGTTGGGGATCGGTGGGGGGGGGGGTGATGAATATGGGCGAGGAAGAAGAAGAAGGCAGAAGAAGAAGCAAGTATCGTCAGCATACGACAGAAACGGCAAGGATCCACGGCGCCGGACGCATCACTCGCCTTCTCTTCCTCATCCTCCTTCTCTGACCGGTTACTCCTACGTCGTATTGTCTCCTCTCCTTCTCTACCCCTCCTCCTTCTTTCCTCCTCCACAAACTCATCCTCCTCCTCTTATTCTTCTCCTTCTTCTTCTCCATCACTACCTCCTCCTCCTTTCTTCCACCTCCTCGCCTGTCTCTTCCACTCCTCCTTTTCTTCCTCTCCACTTTATCTTCCTCCTTTTCACCTCCATCTCTTCTCACCTCCTCCTACACATCCACCTCCACCTACTCAACCACCAACTCCCACACATCCACCACCTCCTACTCTTCCACTCCTTCACCTTCCACCACCACAACCACGAACACAGACCACACAACAATCTCTAACTCCTTTCTACCTCCTCTTCCTTCCCTCCTTCTCTTCTCCTCCTCTTCTCTTTCCACCTCCTCCTTCTATCCTCTCCTCCTTATCACTTCTCCTCCTCCTACTCTACCTCCTCCTCAAATCTCAACCACCTCCTCTATAACCAACACCATCTTCACCTCCATCTCTTCCTCTCCTCCACCTCATCCAATACCCTTCTCATCCACCTCCTCCTTATCTTCCTCCACCACCTTCTCTTCTCCTCCTCATCTACAACCTCCTCCTCCTTCTCATCTCCTCCTCTTCTCATACCACTCCACCTTCTAAACACCACCTCTTCTCTTCCTCCTCCACGCCAACACAACATCCACCACCTACATCATCCACTCCTCATCTCACCACACCTCAACACAACCACCACCACAAACACAACCACCCTCCAACACAACCACCACACCAACATAACCACACCACAACACAACACCTCCACTACACAACCACACCACTCAAACACACCACTCCCACCTCCAATCCACTCTCCTTCTCTCACTCCATTCTCCTCTCCAACACTACACCACTAAACTCTACTCCACCACCTCTTCCATCTCCACCATTTCAACCCCACCTACTCCAATCCACTCCTCCTTCACAACCACCTCTCCATCTCTTCCTCTCTCCATACACCTCCACTACCTCCTTCTATCCTCCACCTTTATTTCCTCCACCTCATCTCCTCCTCCTCTCCATACTCTCCACTCCTCCTTCTCTACCTTCTCTCCTCTTCTCCTCTCCTCTTCCTCTCCTCCTTTACTTCCTCTTCTCCCACCTCCTTTCACTTCCTCCTCCTCATTCTCTTCCACCTCCTCCTCTTCCTCCTCCTCCCTTGTCTTCCTCTCCTTCTCTTTCCTCTCCTCTATTTCTCCTCCTCTCCTCCTTCTCTTCCTCTCCTCCTCTTCTCCTCCTCCTTGTCTTCTCTCCTCTCCTCCTCCCTCCTCTTCACTTCTCCTTCCTCCTCCTTCTCTCACCTCCTCCCTTCTCTTCCTCCTCCTCTTCTCTTCCTCATCTCTTCTTTCCACCTCCTCCTTCTCTTCCTCCTCCTCCTTCTCGTCCTCCTCCCCTTCTCTTCGCCTCCTCCTCCTCTTCTCCTCTCCTCCTTGTCTTCCTCCTCCTTCTCTTCTCCATCCTCCTTTCCTCCTCCTCCTCATTCTCTTCCTCTCCTCCTCTTCCTCCTCCTCATCTCTTCCTCCTCTCACTCCTCCTTCTCTTCCTCCTCCTCAATTCTCTTCCTCCTCCTCCTCTTCTCCTACTCCTATGTCTTCCTCCTCCTTCTCTTCATCCTCTCCTTCTCTTCCTCCTCCTCCTTCTCACTCTCTTCCTCATCCTCCTTTTCTCTTCTCCTCCTTCTCCTCCTCCTCCTCCTTCTCTTCCGGCTCCTCTCTTCCTCATCCTCCTTCTCTTCCTCTCCTTCTCCTTCTCCTCCTCATTCTCTTACTCCTTCCTTCTCTCTCTCTTCCTCCTCTCCTTCGTCTTCCTCCATCTTCTCTTCCTCCTCCTCCTTCTATTTTTCCCCCCCTCCCTCTCCTTCTCCTCCTCTTCCTCCTCCTCTTCGTTTCCTCCTCCTTCTCCTCCTCCTCCTCTTCTCCTCCTTATCTTCCTCCTCCTTATCGCTCCTCCTCATCCTTCTCTTCCCTCATCCTCCTCCTTCCACTCCTCCTTTCTCTTCCTCCTCCTTCTCCTCTTCCTCCTCCTTCTCTTCCTTTCTCTCTTCCTCCTCCTCCTTGCTCTTCCTCTTTCCTCTTTTTTCGTGTTAGTTTTTTTGAAACATTTATGATCATGTTCGTGAGTGTGTTAGTGACTACTGTCAGCACTGTCAGCGGGGAACAACGGCTGTCAGCACTGTCAGCGGGGAACAACGGCTGTCAGCACTGTCAGCGGGGAACAACGGCTGTCAGCACTGTCAGCGGGGAAACATAACGGCTGGTACAGCACTGTCAGCGGGAACTTCGGCTGTCAGCACTGGTCAGCGGGGGAACAACGGTGTCAGAATGTCAGCGGGGAACAACGGATGTTCAGCACAGTCAGCGGGGAAAAACGAGGCTGTCAGTCACTGTCAGGCGGGGTACAAAAAGGCTGTCAGCAACTGTCAGCGGGAAAAACGGCTGTACAGCTTCTGTGAAGCGTGGGAACAACGGCCTTCAGCACTGTCAGCGGGGAACAACGGCTGTCAGCACTGTCAGCGGGGAACAACGGCTGTCAGCACTGTCAGCGGGGAACAACGGCTGTCAGCATCTTGTCATGAGGGGGAAACACGGCTGTCTGCACTGTTCAGCGGGGTTATACTTAGGACGCGTCTTGCTTGTCAAGAGAGGGGTGATACGGCTGTCAGCTGACTGTACAGCGGGGTACAACGGCTGTCAGCACTGTCTGCGGGGTTCAAACGGCGGGCATGCATAGGACTGAGGGGGTTCTTCGGCAGTATGACTCGGTATGGAGGCTGATGGATCTGTCTTCATGTGTTAAGATCGGGCGGTTGGTGTTGGGGTTTGGGGTTTTTGGGGGGGTGGGGGGGGGTTAGAGTAGGGGTGAGCGGAGAGGAGATCCGAGAGAGAGAGAGGAGAGAGAGAGATAGAGATAGCGAGAGAGAGGAGAGAGAGAGAGAGAGAGTCAGGAGAGCGGAGCGATGAAGGGAGGGGGCGAGAGAGAGAGAGATGGGGTGAGAGTGCGAGCGCAAGGGCAAGGTGGAGAGAGATGAGGTGCGTAAATATCGTAGGGCAAGGACGGAGAGTCTGTTTGGAGGAGCGGAGAGACGAGTCGGCAGGGAAGTCGAGGACCCGGGAGTGGTGAAGGGGGGACTGGACTGGGTGGATAAGAGTGGGCGGAGGATAGGATAAGAAGGCAAGTCGGAGGCAGAAGAAGCTTCAAGTATGTTAATAGTGTGATTGTTGATGGTGTTGGAGTGATTGTGATGGTGGTGTGTGTGTGTGATGGTGGTTGTGATTTGGTTGGTGGTGTTGGATTGTTGAGGGTGGTGGACTGATTGGTGATGGTGGTGATGATTGTGATTGGTGGTGATTTTTTGATGGTGGGTTGATTGTGATGGGGTGGTGATGATTGTGAGGGTGGGTGATGATTGTTGTTGGTGGTGATGATTGTGATGGTGGTGATGATTGGGATGATGATGATTGTGATGATGGTGATGTTTTGATAGTAGTGAGATTGTGATGGTGGTGATTGTTTGTGATGGATGGTGATGATTGTGATGGTGATGATTGTGATGGGGTGATGATTGTGATGGTGGTGATGATTGTGGGGTGGTGATGATTGTGATGGTTGGTGTGATTGTGATGGTGGTGATGTATTGTGATGGTGGTGATGAGTTGTGATGGGTGGTGATGATTTGTTGTAGTAGTGATGATTGAGTTTGGTGGTGATGTTAGTGATAGTGATTGATTGTGGATGGTGGTGCGATTGTGATGGTGGTGATGATTGTGATGGTGGTGATGATTGTGATTGTAGTGATGATTGTGATGGTGGTGATGATATTGATGGTGGTGATGATTGTGAGAGTGTTGATGATTGTGGTGGTGTGATGATTTGTGATGGTGATGATGGTTGTGATGGTGGTGATGATGTGTGATTAGTAGTGATGATTGTGAGTGGTGGTGATTGATTGTGAGGTGATGATGAATTGTGATGGTGTATGATTGTGATTGTAGTGATGATTGTGATGAGTGGTGATGATTGTGATGGTGGTCGATGATTGTGTTGGTGGTGTTGATTGTGATGGTGGTGATGAATTGTGTGGGTGGTATGAGATTGTGATGGTGGTGATGATTGTGATAGTAGTGTATGATTGTGATGGTGTTTGGTTGTGATGTGGTGATGAGTGTGATGGTGGTGATGGATTGTGATGGTGATGTTGATTGTGTTATTTGTAGTGATGATTGTGATGGTGGTGTGATTGTGATGGTGGTGATGATTGTTGATGGTGTGTATGATTGTGATAGTATGTGATGATTGTGATGGTGGTGATTGATTGTGATGGTGGTGATGATTGTGATAGTAGTGATGATTGTGGATGGTGGTGGAGATTGTGATGGTGGTGATGCTATGTGATTGGTGGTGATGATTGTGATGGTGGTGATTGATTGTGATGGTGACGATTGTGATGGTGGTGATGACTGTGTGGTGGTGATGATTGTGATGGTGGTGTTGATTGTGATGGTGGTGATGAATTGTGTGAGTCAAGGGTGGTGATGAGTGTGATGGTGGAGTGACGATTGTGATGGTGATGCTTGTGTGGTGGTGTTGATTGTGATGGTGTTGATGATTGTGATGGTGGTGACGATTGTGATGGTGGTATGATTGTGATGGTGGTGTATGATTGTGGGGGGGGGGGGGGGGGGGAATTGGTGGTGCATGATTGTGATGGTGGTGTCGATTGTGATGGTTGTGATGATTGTGTTGGTGGTGCATGATGTGATATGGTGGTGTTGGATTGCTGATGGAGGGTGACGATTGTGATGGTGGTGATGAATTGTGATGGTGGTGATGATTCTGATCGGTGGTGATGATTGTGCTTGGTGGTGATGATTGTGATGGTGGTGTGATTGTGTGGTGTAGTGATGATTGTGATGGTGGTGATGATTGTGGATGGTGTGTGTTGATATGTGATTGTGGCTGATGATTGCGAATGGTCTGGTGTTGGTATTGTGTATGGTGGTGATGATTGTGATAGTTGTGATGATTGTGAAGGTGGTGATGATTGTTGATGGTGAGTGATGATTGTGATGGTGGTGTTATTGTGATGGTGTGTGATGATTGTGATGTGGAATGATGATTGTGATGGTGGTGTTGATTGTGATGGTGGTGATGATTTGTGATGGTGGTGAGTGATTTGTGATAATGGTGGGTGATGATTGTGATGGTGGTTGTATGATTGTGATGGTGGTGAAGATTGTGATGGTGATGATGTTTAGTGATGGTGGTTTTTTGTTTATTTGGATGATTGTGATGGTGGTGATGATTGTGATGGTGGTGATGATTGTGATGGTGTTGGATGATTGTGATGGTGTTGAGGATTGTGAATGGTAATGATGATTGCGATGGTGATGATTGTATTGGACTGATGCTTCTCGGTAGTAGTAATAGTTGTAGTAGTGGTGGTTGTGGTACAATTAGCAGTAGTGATCGTGGTAGTAGTTAAGGTAGTACGCAGTAGTGGTTAGTAATAGTGTAGTTGTAGTAGTAGTAGCAGTGAATGAGGGAGGAGTCAGTAGTAGTAGATGTGTGTAGTTGTGGTGTCAGTAGTAGCAATGAAAAGAATTAGCAGTAATAGCTAATAGTAGTTAGTAGTAGAAGTTGTGGTGGTAGATTTGTGGAGTTGTAAAAGTAGTGGTAGTAGTAGTAGTAGTAAAATTTAGTGGGTGGTAGAGTAGTAGTAAAGTAGTGGTAGGTAGTAGTAGTACTAAAGTGTGGTGGTAGTAGTAGTAGTAAAAGTAGTGGTGGTAGTAGTAGTAGTAGTAAAAGTAGTGGTAGTAGTTTGTAGGTCAGTAAAAGTAGTGGTGGTAGTTGTTGGTAGTAAAGTAGTGGTGGTGTAGTAGTAGTAAAAGTAGTGTGGGTAGTTGTGTAGTAGTAAAAGTAGTGGTGGTAGTATGTGTGTAGTAAAAGTAGTGGGGTAGTTGTGTAATAGTAGTAGTAGTATGTTTAGTAGTAGTAGTTGTAGTAAAGTAGTGGTGCGTAGTAGTAGTAGTAAAAGTAGGGTCGGTTGTAGTAGTAGTAGTTGTAGATAGTGCAGCAGTAGTAGTAGTAGTAGTAGTAGTAGTAAAAGTAGTAGTGGTAGTAGTTTGTAGCAGTAGTAGTAGTAGTGTAGTAGTAAGGTAGTAAAAAAGTAGTGGTGGTAGTAGGTTGTAGTAGTAGTATGTAATAGTAGTGGTGGTAGTAGTGTAAATAGTGGTGGTAGTTGTAGTAGTAGTAGTAGTAAAAAGTAGTGGTGGTTGTAGTAAGTAGTAGTAAATGTAGTGGTGGTTGTCAGCTAGTCAGTAGTAGTAAAGTAGTCTGGTTGTAGTAGTTGTGTAATAAAGTAATGGTGGTTAGTGTAGTAGCGCAGTAATAATAGTTAATGGTAGGTAGTAGTAGTTGTAAGTACAAATCAGTAGTGGTGGTTGTTGGTAGTAGTTGTAAAAAAGTTAGTGGTTGGTAGTAGTAGTAGTAGTAAAAAGTAATGGTTTAGTAGTTGTAGTAAAGTAGTGGTGGTAATAGTAGTAGTTAGTAGTAAAGTAATGGTGGTAGTAGTAGTAGTAGTAAAAGTAGTGGTAATTAGTAGTAGTAGTAGTAAATGTCAATTGTGGTAGTAGTAGTAGTAGTAGTAAATGTAGTGGTGGTAAGGGGGTAGTAGTAGTAAAAGTAGTGTGTGGTGGGGGCCCCCCCCCCCCCCCCCCGGTGGATTGTAGTAGTTAGTACAAAGTAATGGTGGTAGTAGTAGTAGTAAAAGTTAAAACGGTGGTAGTGTAGTAGTAAAGTTGTTGGTTTGGTAGTAGTAGTTGTAGTAAAAGTAGTGTGGTAAATAGTAGTAGAGTAAAATGAGTGGTAGTAGTAGTAGTAGTAAAAGTAATGGTGGTAGTAGTAGTAGTATAAGTAATGGTGTAGTAGTAGTTGTAGTAAAAGTACGTAGTGGTAGTAGTACGTAGTAAAAGTAGGTAGTATGTAGAGTAGGTAGTTAGTAAAAGTAGTGGTGGTAGATTGTAGTAGTAGTTAAAAGTTTGTAGTGGTAGTAGTAGTGGAGTAAAAGTAGTGGTAGTAGTAGTAGTTGTAGTAGTAGTTGTAGTAAAAAATAGTAGTGGTAGTATTGTAAGTAGTAAAAAGTAGTGGTAGTTAGTAGTAGTAGTAGTAAAAAGTTGTAGTGGTAGAGTAGTCGTAGTTAAAAGTAGTAGTAGTAGTAGTAGTAGTAGTAAAAGTAGTGGAGGTAGTAGTAGGTAGTAAAATTAAAGGTGGTAGTAGTAGTAGGTAGTAAAAGTAATGGTGGTAGTAGTCGTATTAGTAAAAGTAGTGGTTAGTGTAGTATTAGTAGTAAAATGTAGTGGTTGTATTAGAGTGTAAAAGAATGTGGGGTGGTAGTAGTAGTAGGTAGTAAAAGTAGGTGGTAGTATTAGTAGTAGTAAAAGTAGTGGTGGTATTGTAGTAGTAAAGTAATGGTTGTAGTAGTAGTAGTAAAGTATGTTAGTTATTAGTAGTAGTAGTAAAGTAATTTTTTTGTATTAGTATTAAAATTATTTGTTATTATTAGATAATTAAAAGTAATGGTGGTAGTAGTATTATGTAATGATTCATGTTCTTGTCCCCCCTTTTTTGATGCTTGATTTTGTCTGGGTGTTTGGGCGCTGTAGTAGTGTAGTAGTAAAAAGTATGGTGGTAGTAGTAGTAGTAGTAGTAAAAAGTAAATGTGGTAGTAGTTGTGTAAGAGTAATGGTGGTAGTGTAGTAGTGTAAAAGTAGTGGTGGTAGTAGTAGTAAAAAGTAATGGTGGCAGTAGTGTAGTAGTAAGAAGTAATGGTGGATTGTTAGTAGTAGTTAAGAGTAATGGTGGTAGGTAGTAGTTTAGATAAAAGTAGTGGTGGTAGTTAGTAGTCGTTAAAAGTAGTGGTTAGTAGTAGTAGTAAAAAGTAGTGTGGTGTTAGTAGTAAGTAAAGTAGTGGTGGTAGTAGTAGTAGTAGTAGTAGTCGTAGTAGTAAAGTAGTGGTCGTAGTAGTGTAGTAAAAGTAGTGGTGTGGTAGTATTAGTAGTAAAAGTAGTGGTGGTAGTAGTAGTAGTTAGTAAAGTAGTGGTAGTAGTATTAGTGTAGTAAAAGTAGTGGTAGTAGTAGTAGTATATAGTAAAAGTAGTAAAAAAAAAACCCCCCCCCCCCCCAACCAAAAAAGAAAAAAGAAAAAATGGTGGTAGTTGTAGTAGAAGTGTAGTGGTAGTTGTTGTAGTAGCAGGTAGGTAAGTGGTAGTAGTAAAGTAGTGGTGGTCGTAGTATTAGTAAATGAGTAGTGTGTGGTAGTAGTAGTAGTAAAAGTAGTGGTGGTAGTTGTAGTAGTAGAAAATTAGTGGTGGTTGTAGTAGTAGTGTAAAAGTAGTGGTGGTAGTTGTAGTAGTAAAAGTAGTGGTGGTAGTAGTAGTAGTAGAAGTAGTAGTAAAAAGTAGTGGTGTAGTAGTAGTAGTAAAAGTAATGGTGGTGGTAGTAGGTAGTAGTAAAAGTAGTGGTGGTGGTAGTAGTAGTAGAAGTAGTGGTGGTAGTAGTAGTAGTAGTAGTGGTGTAGTAGTAGTCAGTAGTAGTAGTAGTAGTTAGTAGTTGTAGTAGTAGTAGTCGTAGTAGTAGTAGTAGTGGGGGTGGTCAGTAGTAGTAGTAAAAGTAGTGGTGGTAGTAGTGTAGTAAAGTAGTGGTGGTGTGTGTAGTAGTAAAGTAGTGGTGGTTGTAGAAGTAGTTGAAGTAGTGGTGGCAGTAGTTAGTAGTAGTAGTAGAAGTAGTGGTTGGTAGTAGTATAAGTAATGGTGGTGGTAGTAGTAGTAGTAGAAGTAGTGGTGGTTAGTAGTATAAGTAGTGGTGGTGGTAGTAGTAGTAGTATAAGTAGTGGTGGTAGTAGTATATAGTAGTGGTGGTAGTAGTATAAGTAATGGTGGTGGTTAGTAGTAGTAGTATAAGTAGTGGTGTGTAATATTTAGAAGTAGTGGTGGTAGTAGTATAAGTAATGGTGGTGGTAGTAGTAGTAGTAGTAGAGTAGTGGTGGTAGTATGTAGTTAAGTAGTGGTGGTAGTAGTGTATAGGTAGTGGTGGAGTAGTAGTAGTTAGTAGAAGTAGTGGTGGTAGTAGTAGTAGTAGAAGTAGTGGTGGTAGTAGTATAAAGTAATGGTGGTGGTAGTAGTAGTAAAAGTAGTGGTGTAGTAGTAGTAGTAAAAGTAGTGGTGGTAGTAGTAGTAGTAAAAGTAGTGGTGGTAGTAGTAGTAGTAAAAGTAGTGGTGGTAGTAGTAGTAGTAGTAAAAGTAGTGGTGGTATAGTAGTAGTAGTAGTAAAAGTAGTGGTGGTAGTAGTAGTAGTAGTAAAAGTAGTGGTGGTAGTAGTAGTAGTAAAAGTAGTGGTGGTAGTAGTAGTAGTAAAAGTAGTGGTGATAGTAGTAGTAGTAGAAGTAGTGGTGGTAGTAGTAGTAGTAGTAGTAGTAGAAGTAATGGTGGTAGTAGTATAAGTAATGGTAGTAGTAGTAGTAGTTAGTAGTAGTAGTAGTAGTAGAAGTAGTGGTGGTAGTAGTAGCAGTAGTAGAAGTAGTGGTGGTAGTAGTATAAGTAGTGGTGGTGGTAGTAGTCGTAGTAGAAGGGGATGAAGTAAGAGAGGAGCACTGCAGGAGGTCTACTGGTCCAGGTCAGACTGGACTAGTGAGAGAACATTGAGAGTGAAAATACTTCAAGGTGATGCAGAGTGCACTAACTCAACCCTCTAACACCTGCCACTGTGAGTGCAGAGAACAACTGTCGGAAAACAACTGACCCAAGAAAGGAAAGAGAAGAAAACAAGAAAGAGGAAAGTGCAGAAAACAGATCAAGAGGAAAGGAGAAGAGGAGGATGTCAGGTCAAGTCACCTTTGTGTTGAAGTTTAGTTCATTTTGGAAGTGTAATGAGTAAAGTAGCAAACATCTGCAGAAACAATACCAAAACAAAGATTCACGTTGAGAAAGTTGTGTAGAAGAGATACGTCAACAAGACGGCGTCTGTGAAGGGTAGAAGAAGGGTAGACAGTCTTGGCAGAGTAAGTAAGTAAGTAAGTAAGTAAATTTATTCAGGTATACACAAATACAGTTACATAGAATTATCATACATAGAAGCATATGTGTAGAGAACCTACGATAACCCAAAAAAAGTCAGACAGAGTGACTTATTTCCATTGGGGTCCAGTCAAGGGGATGACTGTCATCTCTGACACGACGGAAAAGAACATTGTTGGTGTCAGCAAGACGAACTCTTCTTAGTTGCTCTTAAAGTCTGTCAGAAAGAGAGCATCCAATTTCACCAAGGTACTGGAGGGGCAGGAAATGGAACAGACAGCGGAAGCATCAGTTACAGGAAAAATGTAAGCATGGTTACCACAAATGGCATTTGTTTGAGGAAAAGCAATTTTGATAACTCGAGGACGAAGGCAGTTGTTGAGTTTTTGAAGACTGGAAATATAGGGAAGGCAATGAACAGGAAATTTCACAGGAGTCTGGGGGAGAAGAAAGTCCGTTTAGCACAAGAGTCAGCAGAGTTTATGAAATAAGGAAGGTAACCAAGGTGAGAAAAGGAGCACCGAAGAATGAAGATTTTGGAGTCGAGAAATTGGGGGTCATAAATACGTAAGACACGAATAGAAAAACAAAAGCACTTTTCATGGCAGAAGGAACGACATAAGAAAAAAACAGTGAATGTGCATGCACACTGGCATGCACATATACGGTAAAACAGAAGCCAATGACAGAGCGTTGGACATAGACATCAAGGAAGGGAAACAGTGAGTTAAATTCCCTTCCAGCTTTGAACTTGATGGGAAGAGCAAGATTGTTAAAGAGCGTCAAGGTAAGGTTGGAGGAGACTAGAGTCATGTGGCCAGAGAGCAAAGACTTTGTCAACATAGTGAAGCCAGAGAGAAGGACTCGCCTCAAGAACAGAAAGTAGAGCAGTTTGAACATATCACTTATAAAGATTAACAAGAACAGGAGGTTAGAGGAGAACCCATAACATCATCAAAAGTTTAGAAACAAAATTTATCCCCAAAGAAAAAAGCGTGAGTCGACACAAAGGCGAAGAAGATGAAGAAAGACATGAGTGGGGAAAGGAGGACGACGTAGCCCTTCAGGGTCCTTCAGTCTCAGAAAACTGAGAATAACTTCAGTAGGAACATAAGTGAAGAGAGACTCAACATCGAGACTTAGCATCTTACAGGTCGGCCGTGGCCGAACACGTACGATGAAGCCTTGAACGTGACGGAGGTGAACAGGAGAAAAGGCGCCAAGAAAAGTTGTGAGAGTTAGGGCAGCCAGGAGGCAAGTGTATAAGATACGGAAACTCTGGAGGATATGAATTGGCCAAGAGGAATACCAGGTGTGTGGGTTTTAGGATGACCATAGCAATAGAGAGGGAGTGATAAGAGAGACAAATTCAGGAGGCCAGAGACAATAGAGAGACTGATGCTTGAAGTGGAAGGTTCTTTGAATACGATCGTGAGGGTTAGACACAATGAGAGAGTAGGTGCAGCGAGTCAGAGAGCGAGAGTTATATTTTTCTGGGGAGGTAATTCTCACGATTGAGGATAACCACTGATTTGCCTTTGTCAGAAGGAAGGATAACAGTATCAGTAACGTGATCTAAGAGAAGTGACGGCAAGTTAATAGAGACGAGGAAGGTGGTGATTCGTAGGTAAATGAAGGCTGTCAGGGTCAGGAATAAGAAGACCAGGGATAGTAGGCACGTCAGGAATGCTGTGAGAGTCAGACGTTGAATGGAATCAGAGGTAGAAGAATCAGACACTTGTGCAACATCTGGGTATCTTTTTCTGTAGATGTTTCGCCATCCAGTGTCTTTATCAATACAAATTCAAGAAGATAAAGGGAAGGCAGTAGAACTATATACAAAATACGAGATCGTGTTGGAGAGAAGAAAACGGATCACGCTGAGGGAGGCTGAGGGACGCTGAAGGAGGCAGAGGAAAGAATCATCAACTTGAGACACAATAGAAAGACTGAGGTGAGTATGATAATGATGAAGAATATTGACCAGTGATGAGTAAGACACATGTGCAATAGTTGGGTAGCTTCATTCCGAAACGTTTCGCCTACACAGTAGTCTTCTTCAGTGAAAAACAGAGGAGGCAGCAGAAACACTAGGTATGTAAAGACGATGTAACCAGTCTAGCAACCTTGAAGACGTAATTTCGAGGTGGCTCAGGGACTGACCATCTCCAAAACACACACACACACACACACACACACACACACACACACACACACACACATGTGTTGCTGCTGCAACACAACACAGACACACTACAAAAGGCACATCTTTCACCTGCCTTGTGTTCGACTCACCTAAGAACTCCATTCCAACAAAGGGACCTAATATTTGCAAAATTCCCTTCCAGAAAACGCAAGAACAAGTTCCCAACCCATCTCTCCCACCCTGACCTGACTCCTGCTCCGGTTAATTACTTCACAACGCAATTCATCAACATCATCCATAATTATCTGATTAAGATTTGCAGTCACTGTTCCCTCTAAAAATTGTATCCATAATTCATAACCACTGAGAATATTGTACAATAGATTGTCTGGCAGAAACAATCCAAAGATTGTTAAGTTTGACGTCAGAAATTGTTAAGTTTGACGTCAGAAATTAAGTTTGACGCCAGAGACTAAGTTTTAGGTCAGAGATTAAGTTTGACGTCAGAGATTAAGTTTGACGTCAGAGATTGTTAACGTTGACGTCAGAGATTAATATAAGAGATAAGATTGTTAAGTTTGACGTTAGAGATTAAAATAAGATCATTAGCGTTGACGTCAGAGTTTGCTAAGTTTGACGTTTAAGTAACCCGGTTTGATCTCCCACAAGTCTGGAGTTACAGTACAAGCGACATAAACAGTTTGGTAAACCCAGAAGTTGAAGACGGACGCTGGTGCGGCGTTCCTCAGTCTTCACTCTGACGAACCATTTCCTCCAGAGATTCCAAACGTTGCACAAATCGTCTCATCCTTCACAAAGAGAGGAAGGAGCACTGCAGCAGGCCCACTGACCCATGCTAGGCAAGTCCTCCTCAACCCCAGATATGCCCTGCCGTCAGCACAGGCTCTCTACCCAGTGCGTCAGTCATGTCAGCTATTCCCTTGTCAGTTATATCATGTAACTTTATAGAGATATGGGTTATTATTACCGTCATGGCATCCATCTTGAAAGTGGATGGTAGCTGCAACGACAACAACAGCAAGCAATAACACACATGGTTGGCTGAGGGACTGATTACCTCTCACACTCCTCATCTTCCACCGTCTCTCTGCACTGGACTGAGGAAGCCGCTGGCTGGCGAAACGTTTCCAGGATAAAGATACCCAAATGTTGCACGCAACCACAACAACCACAGCAAAAATATTAACAGTCGCAACAAGAACACTAGCCGTCTCAACAAACGCACAAGCACAATAGAAGCACTGACACCCTCAACAAAAGCCTAAACGAACACAACAAAACGGCCAACAACATAACAGAGACAGTGTTACCATCCTGGGCGTCTCACCCTTCACTATCCATCTCGATTAACGTCTCTCTTGGCACCACTGCTCAAAGGTCTTCTGGGTTCTTCCAGGTCTTCCTATTCATCCAGGTCTAACGACTCTCCCAGGCCTCCTAGGTCTTCTAGGTCTTCCGGATTTTCCGTGTCTCCCGGGTCTTCCAAGTCTTCCAGTCTTCTGACTCTCCCGGATCCTCCATGTCTCCCAGGTCTTCCAGGTCTCCCAGGTCCTCCAGGTCTCCCAGGTCTTCTGGGTCTTTCAGGTCTTGAGCGTGTTAATTAACCATCTAGGTAATTATTTCGTTTACCGGAGCAGCGGGTCTGCGCATCAGGCTATTGTTCCATGGGTAGAGTGCGTGTTATGAGCGTCAGGTGGACGCTGGGCACGGCTGGGCACGGCTAGGGAGGGCTGGGCACGGCTGAACATGGCTGGGTATTAGGTTGGTGGTGAGGGGTCCCCAGCGCCACCTGACGGAGGCGCTGAACCAGGGAACTGTTAATGAGTTCTTAAAATCCACGACGCTTCTGATGGATCGTGTCTGCCAGATGCTGATGCTGGTCCTTCTCTCCTTACACCTGCCCCTCACACCTGCCCCTCACACCTGCCCCTCACACCTGCCCCTCACTCCTGCCCCTCACTCCTGCCCCCTCACACGTGAAAGAGAAAGTGGGGAGAAAGCGAGAAGACAATTTATCTGGGAAGGTTAAGAAGAAAAGAAGCCAAGTCAAGTGAAGGTGTCAGGAGAGAGCCAGAAGAAGGTCAGGTGAGGAGAAAGCCAAGCAGTGCCAAGTCAACGTTTATGAGGTTGATACATCTAACAGTATACTGGGAGAGGCATCAACAGAACCTAACAGTGTACTGGGTGAGGCATCAACAGAACTGTTGTGTGTACTGTATCCATAAAATTTTTACAGTCAAGATAATAGACCCCAACACTACAACACACACACACACACACACACACACACACATGATTAACCACAGTGTTAACGGCATTACTCAGGAATGTGCACTGCTCTCTACCATCCGATACACTAGTATGGATCATTCAAGGACGACTGTACAACGTTATGTCAGCCCATATGGCAGTAATGCAGCTCTGTTTGGAACCCGCACTTGAAAAGCACGTCAAGAAACTAGAGAAAGTACAAAGGTTTGCGACAACGTAGTCCAGAGCTAAGGGAATGCCCTACTGAGATTACGAAATCGGCACTGAACCACTAGGACAGGAGGGTCAGGGGAGACATGATAGACAATATAAAATACTGCGTGGAATAGACAAGGTGGACAAAGACAGGATGTTCCAGGAGGGGACAGAAACAAGAGGCCATCAATTGGAAGTTGAAGACACAGATAGTCAGAGAGATAGTAGGAAGTATTTCTTCAGTCATAGAGTTGTAAGGCAGTGGAATAGCCTAGAAAATGACGTAGTGGAGGCAGGAACCATACACAGTTTTTAAAACGAGGTTTGATAAAGCTCATGGAGCGGGAGAGAGAGGGCCAGTAGCAACCGGTGAAGAGGCGGGGCCAGGAGCTAGGACTCGACCCCTGCAACCACAAATAGGTGAGTACAAATAGGTGAGTACACACACCAGGAGCTGAGTCTCGACCCCTGCAACCACAATTAGGTGAGTACACACACATACACACATACACACACACACACACACACACACACACACACACACACACACACACACACACACACACATTAAGGATATAATTTACCACCCTTAAAGACCCCCCTCCTCCCACCCCTAACAGGCGAATTGGGTGGTTAAGAGTGAGAGGGAGAGAGAATTAATGGAGTGGTTTAACGGCTATTAGCCAGGGAAGTGCGCTTCTACCCTTCCGACGCGCGTCGCTAAACAAGGGCAACAGAAGAGCATCGTCCGACGGACGCTTCGATCCTACCACCATACGGCGATAAATAAGGAAAATAGAGACGCGAGCCATACGGCGAGAGCCGCCAACGCCCTAGAATCCAACAATAACAATAACAAAAGAAATTAGGAACAGACTGAAGGAATCACCTTAGCCAGAGGTAAATACCTAATTAATTTCTATATTAATTCCATAGATAGGTCAGGAAAGTGCACCATTTTTACAATTATGGGAATTGTTGTAAAAATTATGGAAATGTAGAAAGTTAAGCCGCTTTTCAGTTGACTTAAAAATTTAAGTCAATTGAAAATTGACTTAAATTGAACTGAGCTCTAGCTCCCCTTCCCTGAAAAAATAGTACATCGACTTTTTGACGTTTCGATCCTACAGAAACGTTTCGATTGTGTTTACAAAGTTATGGGGAGAAAAACATCAGCATGCTTCGCTTCGACCATTCTCGCCTTTTTCAACAGGTCTATGTTTCGAACCTCACACCCAGGACAAGAAACAGACATTGGAAAACATCAAAACATCGCTAACTAACGCTTCGCCCTCACAACCCCTCCCCCCCCGCGGGCCAGAAAGACAAAAAAACAAACAGAGCATCGCGTCCGTATCCAGTCCACCGAGAGGAGAGAGAGAGAGGAGAGAGAGGAGAGAGGAAGAGGAGAAAGAGAAGAGAGGAGAGAGAGAGAGAGAGAGAGAGAGAGAGAGAGAGAGAGAGAGAGAGGTTAGTTACGTTCCAATCAAGGTTAGTTACTTCGCAGCTAGTATCCCTCAGCTCTGGGACTAGTCTTGTTGCATACCTCTGCATTTTCTCCAGTTTCTTAATTTGCTTCTTCAGGTGTGGGTGCCATGCTGGTACTGTGTACTCGAGGATGGACCTGACCTATGCTGTGTAAAGGGATCGTGAGCACTGGCGACGGAGGTTACTCGCTTGATGCGAGCCTTCAGTGATATGCTGGGCTCTGTGCTCACCCCTAGGTCTTTCTTCTTGGGTGAGGTCTGCAGCCTCTGTCTCCCGAGTCTATACTCAGTTTACGGTCTTCTTGTCCCCAGTCTTCATGGTCTTGCATTTGCTGGGGTTGGACTCAAGCAGCCACTTACAGATAAATGTGGAGTCTGTCCTTGTCCTCATCTCTTCGTATCATCATTAGTTTTCCATCATCAGCAAACAGTGGTATATCTGATTCTCTCTCTTCTGATGTGTGTGTTTGTACTCGCCTATTTGTTGTTGTAGGGGTCGATCCACAGCTCCTGGCCCCGCCTCTTTGCTAGTCGCTACTAGGTCCCCCCTCTCTCCCTGCTCCATAAGCTTTATCGTACCTCTTCTTAAAGCTATGTGTCTGTGTGGTGGTAGAAGTATTAGTAGTACTAGCAGTAGCAGTAACAGTAATAGTAACAGTATTGTTTATGGTAGTAGTAGTAGTAGTAGCAGTAGTAGTAGCAGTAGTGTTGATGATTTACAAGATACCAGTACCATCTTGGTACCAAGTTGGGTACAATTCCGTCATAAGTAACGTTATTGTAAAATGATTTGTCTTGGGCATGCTACTTGCAGCAGCAACAGCAATATCAACAGTAACAGCAGCAGCAACAGTAACAGCAATAACAGTAACAGCAGCAGCAACAGTAACAGCAATAACAGTAACAGCAGCAGCAACAGTAACAGCAATAACAGTAACAGCAGCAGCAACAGTAACAGCAATAACAGTAACAGCAGCAGCAACAGTAACAGCAATAACAGTAACAGCAGCAGCAACAGTAACAGCAAAAAACAGTAACAGCAGCAGCAACAGAAAACAGCAATAACAGTAACAGCAGCAGCAACAGTAACAGCAATAACAGTAACAGCAGCAGCAACAGTAACATCAATAAGAGTAACAGCAGCAGCAACAGTAACAGCAATAACAGTAACAACAGCAGCAACAGTAACAGCAATAACAGTAACAGCAGCAGCAACAGTAACAGCAATAACAGTAACACAGCAGCAACAGTAACAGCAATAACAGTAACAGCAGCAGCAACAGTAACACCAATAACAGTAACAGCAGCAGCAACAGTAACAGCAATAACAGTAACAGCAGCAGCAACAGTAACAGCAATAACAGTAACAACAGCAGCAACAGTAACAGCAACAACAGTAACAGCAGCAGCAACGTAACAGCAATAACAGTAACAACACAGCAACAGGGAACAAACAATAACCTGTAACAGCAGCAGCAACAGTAACAGCAATAACAGTAACAGCAGCAGCAACAGTAACAGCAATAACAGTTTAAGCAGCCAGCAACAGTACAGCATATAACAGTACAGCAGCAGCAACGAACAGCAATAACAGTAACCGCAGCAGCAACAGTAACACCAATACATAACTGCTGCAGCAACAGTAACCCGCAATAACAGTAACAGCAGCCAGCAACACGTAACAGCAATAACAGTAACTATCAGCAGCCACAGTAACGCAATAACAGTAACAGCAGCAGACACAGTACAGCATAACCCGTACAACAGCAGCAACAGTAACAGCAACAACAGTAACAACGGTAACAAAAAAATCTTGAATTCATTCTAATAGTGAAGACAACAACATTCCTTCAGTGCGTCTTTCTTGAGAAGAAACGTCGAGGCGACGTTTCGAAACGTCGTAAATTAACGCCAGAGCGTAAATTAACGCCGTCAAAATCCTCTCCTTCCCTCCTTCCTTCCTGCCATCCTTCCTTCCTGCCATCCTTCCTGCCATCCTTCCTTCCTGCCATCCTTCCTGCCATCCTTCCTTCCTCCCTCCATCCTTCCTGCCATTCTTCCTTCCTGCCATCCTTCCTTCCTGCCATCCTTCCTTCCTGCCATCCTTCCTCCTGCCATCCTTCCTGCACCTTCCTTCCTGCCATCCTTCCTTCCTGCCATCCTTCCTCCCTGCCATCCTTCCTGCTATCCTTCCTTCCTGCCATCCTTCCTTCCTGCCATCCTTCCTCCCTGCCATCCTTCCTCCCTGCCATCCTTCCTTCCTGCCATCCTTCCTCCCTGCCATCCTTCCTGCCATCCTTCCTTCCTGCCATCCATCCTCCTGCCATCCTTCCTCCCTGCCATCCTTCCTTCCTGCCATCCTTCCTCCCTGCCATCCTTCCTGCCATCCTTCCTTCCTGCCATCCTTCCTCCCCTGCCACATTCTTCCTTCCTGCCATCCTTCCTCCTGTCCTTCCTTCCTCCTGCCACTTCCTGCCATCCTTCTTCCTGCCATCCATCCTTCCTGCCATCCTTTCCCTCCCTGCCCATCCTTCCTGCTATCCTTCCTTCCTGCCATCCTCCTTCCTGCCATCCTTCCTCCCTGCCATCCTTCCTGCTATCCTTCCTTCCTGCCATCCTTCCTTCCTGCCATCCATCCTTCCTGCCATCCTTCCTGCTATCCTTCCTTCCTGCCATCCTTCCTTCCTGCCATCCTTCCTTTCTGCCATCCTTCCTTCCTGCCATCCTTCCTGCTATTCTTCCTTCCTGCCAGCCTTCCTGCCATCCTTCCTTCCTGCCATCCTTCCTGCCATCCTTCCATCCTGCCATCCTTCCTTCCTGCCATCCATCCTTCCTGCCATCCTTCCTGCCATCCTTCCTTCCTGCCATCCTTCCTTCCTGCTATCCTTCCTGCCATCCTTCTTCCTGCCATCCTTCTTGCCATCCTTCCTTTCTGCCATCCTTCCTGCCATCCTTCCTTCCTGCCATCCTTCCTGCCATCCATCCTTCCTCTCATCCTTCCTGCCATCCTTCCTTCCTGCCATCCATCCTTCCTGCCATCCTTCCTGCCATTCTTCCTGCTATCCTTCCTTCCTGTTATCCTTCCTTCCTGCCATCCTTCCTTCCTGCCATCCTTCCTGCCATCTTCCTCCTGCCATCCTTCCTGCCATCCTTCCTTTCTGCCATCCTTCCTTCCCTCCTTCCTTCCTGCCATCCTTCCTTCCTGCCATCCTTCCTGCCATCCTTCCTTCCTGCCATCCTTCCTGCCATCCTTCCTCCCTGCCATCCTTCCTGCTATCCTTCCTTCCTGCCATCCTTCCTTCCTGCCATCCATCCTTCCTGCCATCCTTCCTGCTATCCTTCCTTCCTGCCATCCTTCCTTCATGCCATCCTTCTTTCTGCATCCTTCCTTCCTGCCATCCTTCTGCCATTCTTCCTTCCTGCCATCCTTCCTGCCATCCTTCCTTCCTCTGCCCATCCTCTTCCTTCCTGCCATCCTTCCTGCCATCTTCCTTCCTGCCATCCTTCCTGCCATCCTTCCTTTCTGCCATCCTTCCTTCCTCCTCCTTCCTGCCATCCTTCCTTCCTGCCATCCTCCTGCCATCCTTCCTCCTGCCATCCTTCCTGCTATCCTTCCTTCCTGCCATCCTTCCTTCCTGCCATGCCATCCTTCCTGCCATCCTTCCTGCATCCTTCCTTCCTGCCATCCTTCCTTCTGCCATCCTCTCCTTTTCCCGCCATCCTTCCTTCCTGCCATCCTTCCTGCCATCCTTCCATCCTGCCATCCTTCCTTCCTGCCATCCATCCTTCCTGCCATCCTTCCTGCCATCCTTCCTTCCTGCATCCTTCCTTCCTGCCTATCCTTCCTGCCATCCCCTTCTCCTGCCATCCTTCCTTTCTGCCATCCTTCTGCCATCCTTCCTTCCTGCCATCCTTCCTGCCATCCATCCTTCCTGCCATCCTTCCTTCCTGCCATCCTTCCTTCCTGCCATCCATCCTTCCTGCCATCCTTCCTGCCCTCCTTCCTGCATCCTTCCTTCCTGCCATCCTTCCTTCCTGCCATCCTTCCTTCCTGCCATCCTTCCTTCCATTCTTCCTTCCTGCCATCCTTCCTGCCATCCTTCCTTCTTGCCATCCTTCCTGCCATCCTTTCCTGCCATCCTTCCTTCCTGCCAACCATCCTTCCTGCCATCCTTCCTTCCTGCCATCCTTCCTTCCTGCCATCCTTCCTTCCTGCCATCCTTCCTGCCACTCCTTCTTCCTGCTCCTTCCTGCCATCCTTCCTTCCTGCCATTCCTTCCTGCCATCCTTCTTCCTCTTCCTCCTGCCATCCTTCTCCTCCTTCCTGCCATTCTTCCTTCCTTCCTGCCATCCTTCCTTCCTGCCATCCTTCCTTCCTGCCATCCTTCCTTCCTGCCATCCTTCCTTCCTGCCATCCTTCCTTCCTGCCATCCTTCCTGCCTCCATCCTTCCTCCTGCCATCCTTCCTTCCTGCCATCCTTCCTTCCTGCCATCCTTCCTTCCCGCCATTTTTCCTTCCTGCCATCCTTCCTTCCTGCCATCCTTCCTGCCATCCTTCCTTCCTGCCATCCTTCCTTCCTGCCTTTCCTTCCTGCCATCCTTCCTTCCTGCCATCCTTCCTGCCATCCTTCCTCCATCCTTCCTGCCATCCTTCCTGCCATCCTTCCTTCCTGCCTCCTTCCTGCCATCCTTCCTTCCTGCCATCCTTCCTTCCTGCATCCATCCTTCCATCCTTCCTTCCATCCTTCCAAGCATAGTCCGTAGGCATTTAGCTAGTGGAAGTGGAAGGATACGTGGTTAACTGATGGAAGGTAAAAGATAATCAGGACCGTGATGCGGCCATCAGTTCGCTGTAGTCAGCTGTCAGAGTCCGTGTAGGTCAGCATCAGAGTCCGGTTTGTCAGCCGAGTCCCAGGTTATTCAGCATCCAGAGTCCAGTGTGGTCAGCAGTCAGTTCCGTGTGGCCAGTCAGAGTCCCAGGTATGTCCAGTCAGATCCCGGTTTGCCATCCAGTCCCCGGTGTAGGTCCTTCAGAGTCCCAGGTCATGGTCCTGCAATCCATTCCTGTCGCTCAGAATCCCGGTTAGTCCATCAGTTCCCATTGTATGTCGCATTCAATCCCAGTTATGTCCAGTCAGAATCCATTTTCAGCATCAGTCCCCCAGGTCTAGGTCGCAGTCATGTCCCTGTGTATTCAGCATCAAGTCCCAGGTTATGATCACAGTCAGAGTCCCGGTTAGGCCAGCAGAGTCCAGGGTGTAGGTCAGCAGTCAGAGTCCCAGGTGTAGGTCAGCAGTCAGAGTCCCAGGTGTATGTCAGCAGTCAGAGTCCCAGGTGTATGTCAGCAGTCAGAGTCCCAGGTGTAGGTCAGCAGTCAGAGTCCCAGGTGTATGTCAGCAGTCAGGTCCCAGGTGTAGGTCAGCAGTCAGAGTCCCAGGTGTATGTCAGCAGTCAGAGTCCCAGGTGTATGTCAGCAGTCAGAGTCCCAGGTGTAGGTTAGCAGTCAGAGTCCCAGGTGTATGTCAGCAGTCAGAGTCCCAGGTGTATGTCAGCAGTCAAAAGTCCCAGGTGTAGGTCAGCAGTCAGAGTCCCAGGTGTAGGTCAGCAGTCAGAAATCCCAGGTGTATGTCAGCAGTCAGAGTCCCAGGTGTAGGTTAGCAGTCAGAGTCCCAGGTGTATGTCAGCAGTCAGAGTCCCAGGTGTATGTCAGCAGTCAGAGTCCCAGGTGTAGGTTAGCAGTCAGAGTCCCAGGTGTATGTCAGCAGTCAGAGTCCCAGGTGTATGTCAGCAGTCAGAGTCCCAGGTGTAGGTCAGCAGTCAGAGTCCCAGGTGTAGGTCAGCAGTCAGAGTCCCAGGTGTAGGTCAGCAGTCAGAGTCCCAGGTGTATGTCAGCAGTCAGAGTCCCAGGTGTATGTCAGCAGTCAGAGTCCCAGGTGTAGGTCAGCAGTCAGAGTCCCAGGTGTAGGTCAGCAGTCAGAGTCCCAGGTGTAGGTCAGCAGTCAGAGTCCCAGGTGTAGGTCAGCAGTCAGAGTCCCAGGTGTATGTCAGCAGTCAGAGTCCCAGGTGTATGTCAGCAGTCAGAGTCCCAGGTGTAGGTCAGCCAGTCAGAGTCCCAGGTGTAGGTCAGCAGTCAGAGTCCCAGGTGTAGGTCAGGCAGTCAGAGTCCCAGGTGTAGGTCAGCAGTCAGAGTCCCAGTGTATGTCCCGCAGAGTCCCAGGTGTATGTCAGCAGTCAGAGTCCCAGGTGTAGGTCAGCAGAGTCCCAGGTGTAGGTCAGCAGTCAGAGTCCCAGGTGTAGGTCAGCAGTCAGAGTCCCAGGTGTATGTCAGCAGTCAGAGTCCCAGGTGTATGTCAGCAGTCAGAGTCCCA
Organism: Cherax quadricarinatus; assembly: GCF_026875155.1. NCBI lineage: Eukaryota > Metazoa > Arthropoda > Malacostraca > Decapoda > Parastacidae > Cherax > Cherax quadricarinatus. The sequence goes on along the minus strand of NC_069400.1, from coordinate 116,991,770 downwards.
GGTGTAGGTCAGCAGTCAGAGTCCCAGGTGTAGGTCAGCAGTCAGAGTCCCAGGTGTAGGTCAGCAGTCAGAGTCCCAGGTGTAGGTCAGCAGTCAGAGTCCCAGGTGTAGGTCAGCAGTCAGAGTCCCAGGTGTAGGTCAGCAAGTCAGAGTCCCAGGTGTAGGTCAGCAGTCAGAGTCCCAGGTGTAGGTCAGCAGTCAGAGTCCCAGGTGTATGGTCAGCAGTCCCGAGTCCCAGGTGTAGGTCAGCAGTCAGAGTCCCAGGTGTAGGTCCAGGGAGTCAGAAGTCCCAGGTGTAGGTCAGCAGTCAGAGTCCCAGGTGTAGAGCGTCAGAGTCAGAGTCGCCAGGTGTAGGTCAGCAGTCAGAGTCCCAGGTGTATGTCAGCAGTCAGAGTCCCAGGTGTAGGTCAGCAGTCAGAGTCCCAGGTGTAGGTCAGCAGTCAGAGTCCCAGGTGTAGGTCAGCAGTCAGAGTCCCAGGTGTAGGTCAGCAGTCAGAGTCCCAGGTGTAGGTCAGCAGTCAGAGTCCCAGGTGTAGGTCAGCAGTCAGAGTCCCAGGTGTAGGTCAGCAGTCAGAGTCCCAGGTGTAGGTCAGCAGTCAGAGTCCCAGGTGTAGGTCAGCAGAGTCCCAGGTGTATGTCAGCAGTCAGAGTCCCAGGTGTAGGTCAGCAGTCAGAGTCCCAGGTGTAGGTCAGCAGAGTCCCAGGTGTAGGTCAGCAGTCGAGTCCCAGGTGTAGGTCAGCAGTCAGAGTCCCAGGTGTAGGTCAGCAGTCAGAGTCCCAGGTGTAGGTCAGCAGTCAGAGTCCCAGGTGTAGGTCAGCAGTCAGATCCCAGGTGTAGGTCAACAGTCAGAGTCCCAGGTGTATGTCAGCAGTCAGAGTCCCAGGTGTATGTCAGCAGTCAGAATCCCAGGTGTATGTCAGCAGTCCATGAGTACCAGGTGTAGGTCAGCAGTCAGAGTCCCAGGTGTTGGCAGCAGAGTCCCAGGGTAGTCAGCAGTCAGAGTCCCAGGTGTAGGTCAGCAGTCAGAGTCCCAGGTGTAGGTCAGCAGTCAGAGTCCCAGGTGTAGGTCAGCAGAGTCCCAGGTGTAGGTCAGCAGTCAGAGTCCCAGGTGTAGGTCAGCAGTCAGAGTCCCAGGTGTAGGTCAGCAGTCAGAGTCCCAGGTGTAGGTCAGCAGTCAGAGTCCCAGGTGTAGGTCAGCAGTCAGAGTCCCAGGTGTAGGTCAGCAGTCAGAGTCCCAGGTGTAGGTCAGCAGAGTCCCAGGTGTAGGTCAGCAGTCAGAGTCCCAGGTGTAGGTCAGCAGTCAGAGTCCCAGGTGTAGGTCAGCAGTCAGAGTCCCAGGTGTATGTCAGCAGTCAGAGTCCCAGGTGTAGGTCAGCAGTCAGAGTCCCAGGTGTAGGTCAGCAGAGAGTCCCAGGTGTAGGTCAGCAGAGTCCCATGTGTAGGTCAGCAGTCAGAGTCCCAGGTGTAGGTCAGCAGAGTCCCAGGTGTAGGTCAGCAGTCAGGGAGCAGCAGGAGTCAGGTGTAGGTCAGCAGAGTCCCAGGTGTAGGTCAGCAGTCAGAGTCCCAGGTGTAGGTCAGCAGAGTCCAAGGTGTAGGTCAGCAGAGTCCCAGGTGTAGGTCAGCAGTCAGAGTCCCAGGTGTATGTCAGCAGTCAGAGTCCCAGGTGTAGGTCAGCAGAGTCCCAGGTGTAGGTCAGCAGTCAGAGTCCCAGGTGTATGTCAGCAGAGTCCCAGGTGTAGGTCAGCAGTCAGAGTCCCAGGTGTAGGTCAGCAGTCAGAGTCCCAGGTGTAGGTCAGCAGTCAGAGTCCCAGGTGTATGTCAGCAGTCAGAGTCCCAGGTGTAGGTCAGCAGAGTCCCAGGTGTAGGTCCAAGCAAATCAGAGGTCCCAGGTGTAGGTCACAGCAGAGTCCCAGTGTGTAGAGTCAGAGTCCCGAGAAATCCAGGTGTAGGTCAGCAGTCAGAGTCCCAGGTGTAGGTCAGCAGTCAGAGTCCCAGGTGTAGGTCAGCAGAGTCCAGGTGTAGGTCAGCAGAGTCCCAGGTGTAGGTCAGCGAGGGTGGTCAGCAGTCAAGTCCCAGGTGTAGGTCAGCAGTCAGAGTCCCAAAGGTGTAGGTCAGCAGTCCAGAGTCCCAGGTGTAGGTCAGCAGAGTCCAGTTTATGTCAGCAGAGTCCCAGGTGTAGGTCAGCAGAAATCCCAGGTGTAGGTCAGCAGTCAGAGTCCCAGGTGTAGGTCAGCAGAGTCCAGGTGTAGGTCAGCAGTCAGAGTCCCAGGTGTATAGTCAGGTCAGTACAGCAGTCCCAGGTGTAGGTCAGCAGTCAGAGTCCCAGGTGTAGGTCAGCAGTCAGAGTCCCAGGTGTAGGTCAGCAGAGTCCCAGGTGTAGGTCAGCAGTCAGAGTCCCAGGTGTAGGTCAGCAGAGTCCCAGGTGTAGGTCAGCAGTCAGAGTCCCAGGTGTAGGTCAGCAGAGTCCAAGGTGTAGGTCAGCAGTCAGAGTTCCAGGTGTAGGTCAGCAGTCAGAGTCCCAGGTGTTGGTCAGCAGTCAGAATCCCAGGTGTAGGTCAGCAGAGTTCCAGGTGTAGGTCAGCAGTCAGAGTCTCAGGTGT
>NC_069400.1:116944169-116981669 GCF_026875155.1 Cherax quadricarinatus | reverse complement strand
ACTCTCATCTTGTCGGTATTATATACCATTCGTACACATCCTCATAGGGAAGATTTCTGATACATGGGATCGTCTTTGTCATCCTCCTCTGTACGTTTTCCAGAGCATTTATATCCATTCTGTAATACGGTGACCAGAACTGAGCAGCATAGTCTAAATGAGGCCTAACCAAGGATATATAGAGTTGAAGATCAACCTGAGGACTTCTATTATTTATACTTTTAGATATGAAGCCAAGAATTCTGTTAGCTTTATTGCGAACACTAATGCACTGTTGTCTTGGTTTTAAATTACTGCTAACCAGAACTCCTAAATCCTTTTCGCAATCAATAGTATTAAGATCTACATTATTTAGTTTATATGTGGCATCTGCCACTTCTCCGACCATTGCATCAGTCTATTCAAATCATCCTGGAGTGCTCTAGTGTCCTCATCAGAATGAATTGGACGGCCTATTTTGGTGTCATCAGCAAATTTGCTTATGTCGCTATTTATTCCCTCATCTATGTCGTTTATGTAAATTGTGAACAACAACGGGCCCAACACTGACCCCTCAGGAACACCGCTTGTGACGTGCCCCCATTCTGATTTCTCCCCATTTATGCAAACTCTCTGCTGTCTATTTGTCAGCCATGCCTCTACCCAGGAAAAAATTTTTCCTCCTATTCCGTGTGCCTTAAGTTTCCTCAATAGCCTCTGGTGTGGAACAATATCGAAAGCCTTACTGAAGTCCATATACACAATATCATATTCATTACCATGATCTATCTCCTCAAACACCTTAGTGAAAAAAGTTAGTAAATTCGTAAGACAGGAACGCCCCTTTGTAAAACCGTATTGAGATTCATTAATCAATCTGTACCTGTCACGATGGCTACGAATTGCTTCGGCAATTATTGATTCCATAAATTTTCCCACTATGGAGGTAAGACTTATTGGTCTATAGTTCGAAGCCAAGGACCTGTCACCTGCCTTGTAAATAGGTATTACATTTGCCATTTTTCACTTATCAGGCACTATGCCAGTTTGTAGTGATATGTTAAAAAGATTAGCCAAAGGTATGCTAAGTTCCTCTTTACATTCCTTTAAAACCCTTGCAAACAGTTCATCAGGACCTGGGGATTTGTTAGGTTTTAGTTTCTTTATTTGTCTGAGGACCATGTCACTAGTTACCACAATCGTGCATAGTTTATCCTGTTCTACATAATCTGTTATTTCAGGAATATCGCTAGTATTTTCCTGGGTGAAAACTGAGAGGAAGTAGGTATTGAGAATTTCACACATATCCTTATCACTGTCAGTGATCTGACCAGAGTTACTCTTAAGTGGGCCAATCTTGTCCCTAATCTTACTTCTGTATACCTGAAAGAACCCTTTTGGATGTCTTTGAATCCCTTGCGACCTTAGCCTCATAATCCTAAAGACGAACTAAAGACGATATAAAGACGAAATAAAGACGAAGTAAAGACGAAATAAAGACGAACTAAAGACGAAATAAAGACGAAATAAAGACGAAATAAAGACGAAATAAAAACGAACTAAAGACAAACTAAAGACGAAATAAAGACAAACTAAAGACGAAACGAAAACGAAATAAAGACGAAATAAAGACAAACTAAAGACGAACTAAAGACGACATAAAGACGAAATAAAGACGAAATAAAGACGAACTGTTATAAAAAACGCGATTCTAAAAGCTTAGAGATCTCCAGTGAATACTAGAAAGGACTGCCCTTCTAGCATCCAGCCTGTTACTGGGTTTTCGTAACAAGTAGTCAGTATCCTGGTCCAATTATCCATTAAAATTCAGTATTATTCAATAGTGCTTCAGGATTACAACTGGTAGGCTACTAACTAGAGAAATTAAAATTTAATAAATTTATTAAATCTAGAGGTATATTATCAAATTAAATTAAATTAAATTAATCACAGTAATCAACATAATATCACTTCTCTCGAGTTCAATATTATTGTGCTGAAAGCACATATCACATTTATAATTCTTAAGTACCGTCTGGTACATTAACATTTAATAAGATATTACAAATATGTACAAGTAAGTTTGTGTATGCGTGTAAGTGCTCTAAGTAGTTCGCTATGTCTCACGACTCGACTAGACTTAAACAAGTGACTGACAAAGTCCTCAAATAAACTAACTTCTTGACCGACTGGCAACCAGAACAGTCTGCTTGAACAACAAAAAGAATGCTAAGCCCAATAGCAATACAACAAGCAACTGCGACACAGAATCAGGAACAAGGAGATAATATAACGACAATAAGTAGGGACCATCAGCAGATCCTCCACAAAAGTTACAAAACTCCCATAATGCTGAATCTAAGTTCAGCATAAGAAAATCCCAGACTGTGATAATACACAGATACCAGTACAAATTAAGTCAGAAGCTACAGCTCAGGACCTGAGATGTTTCGAGTGTCTAGGTGACACACAACCTCAGTACAACGTCGAAAATCACTAAGTCTATACAAGGTTCTGTGAACAGAGTTCTACAGAACTAACAAGAATAATGAGACAGACAATCTGTCCAACCACCAAGAGAGTCTAGATCAGACTGAATACTTTAGGCGAGGTGAGGACACCCCCCCCTCGATCACGTGATAGCTCCGTGGACAACTGCAGCTCAGAAGCCGGCAGAGTAACGAGCAAGGAGCGATAATTACAGTAGTTAGACAATCAAGACTTGAACTGAGCACATATTATGTTACATCCTACCTAACAAAGGAAACTACATCAAATAACAATATAAAGCAATATATTTACGATTTAGCTATTATCGCAAATATAAGCAATATAAAATTAAATGAAAAAGTAATAATAATATATATACATAATAATCATTGCAACCCATTCAGGGGTTGCAACACGAACTAAAGACGAAATAAAGATGGAGTAAAGACGAACTAAAGACGAAATGAAAACGAAATAAAGACGAAATAAAGACGAACTAAAGATGAAATAAAAACGAACTAAAGACGAAATATAGACGAAATAAAGACGAACTAAAGACGAAATAAAAACGAACTAAAAACGAAATATAGACGAAATAAAGACGAACTAAAGACGAAATAAAGATGGAGTAAAGACGAACTAAAGACGAAATGAAAACGAAATAAAGACGAAATAAAGACGAACTAAAGACGAAATAAAGACAAACTAAAGACGAAATATAGACGAAATAAAGACGATATAAAGACGAAGTAAAGACGAAATAAAGACGAAATAAAGACAAAGAAAAGATGAAATAAAGACGAAATAAAAATGAACTAAAGACGAAATACTAAATAAAGACGAAAAAACGAAATAAAGACTAAATAAAGACTTAATAAAGATGAAAAAGACTAAATAAATACGAAATAAAGATAAACAAAGAAGAAATAAAGACAAAGGAAAGTCGAAATAAAGACAAATAATTACGAATAAAAACAAAACAATGACGAATAAAGAGAAAATGAAAACGAAATAAAGACGAAATGAAAACCAGGGATAACTAAAGACGAATGAAAACTCAGTAAAGACGAACTTAAGACTGAACATAGACGAGTAAAGACAGAATAAAGACTAAATAAAGAGAGACACAAGAAAAGCTCGATGCAGCTTAAAACTTTAACCCAACAAAAGCTTATTACTACCTCTGTCCCCCTCACCCCCACACACAAAAGTTCAATGATGTTTGGGAACGTTGGATCGAGCCTACAGAGAGTAAACAAGGGATTCTTTCCCCCAGAAAGAGACATTTCCTCCCTAGCAAGTGGAAACATCCCCTCCCCATCAAACCCAGCCATTCTCCCCCACCATCACTCTCCCCACCATCATCTCCCTACCATCACTCTTCCCTTCGTCACTCTCCCCACCATCACTCTCCCCACCATCATCTCCCTACCATCACTCTCCCCACCGTCACTCTCCCCACCATCACTCTGCCACCATCACTCTCCCCACCATCACTCTCCCCACCATCACTCTTCTCACCGTCACTCTCCCCACCGTCACTCTCCCCACCGTCACTCTCCCACCGTCACTCTCCTCACCGTCACTCTCCCCACCATCACTCCCCCACCATCACTCCCCCACCATCAGTCCCCCACCATCGCTCTCCGCACCATCAAACACCTACTCCCATTCTGGCCTCGTCACAGAAATTGCCTCCCCCGTCAGCGTCGCCTCGTCAGAGAGCAAGGCATAATCTGAAACTATCGTCACGCTGTCAGTTTCGGGTCTCTGTTAACGCTATAATTCCCAGCTCATCATCCACAACTCTACCCCACGGAATAACAAGGTTATATAAAGAAAATTCTATTACAGACTCGCCCACTGACTTTTGGTGTTTTTACGCTATTATATACGACATCATTTGATTATACAAGCACAGGGTAGCCACTCCCAGCACCTATGATTGAGTGTATAAGAAAAGGGCAATGGGTGTGAGGACCTATAATTGAACGAAGGAGAAAAAGGGCTGTTTTAGAAAAGATACTCACAGAGCCTGTTCTTAGGTAGATAAAAGATACTCACAGAGCCTGTTCTTAGGTAGATAAAAGATACTCACAGAGCCTGTTCTTAGGTAGATAAAAGATACTCACAGAGCCTGTTCTTAGGTAGATAAAAGATACTCACAGAGCCTGTTCTTAGGTAGATAAAATATACTCACAGAGCCTGTTCTTAGGTAGATAAAAGATACTCACAGAGCCTGTTCTTAGGTAGATAAGATACTCACAGAGCCTGTTCTTAGGTAGATAAAAGATACTCACAGAGCCTGTTCTTAGGTAGATAAAAGATACTCACAGAGCCTGTTCTTAGGTAGATAAAAGATACTCACAGAGCCTGTTCTTAGGTAGATAAAAGATACTCACAGAGCCTGTTCTTAGGTAGATAAAAGATACTCACAGAGCCTGTTCTTAGGTAGATAAAAGATACTCACAGAGCCTGTTCTTAGGTAGATAAAAGATACTCACAGAGCCTGTTCATAGGTAGATAAAATAGATATTCATATTAAGCTCCTTTAATGAAACAGTTAACAAAAGATTCTCGCTTTAAGCGCCTATAATTAAGCACACACGAAGAAAAAGATAATATAAGCTCCCGCAGTCTTGGATTTGAGCATCGTAATTATCAACTTGAGCCATGTAAAGCGCTAAGCCCGGCAATCGTTCACTCAAGCTGTAGGCTCGTTCCTCCGGTTTGCTAAGAGCAATGATGGAGGGTCACCCTGATTCCAGACATTATCCCAGCCGCAAAAAAACTAAAATCCTGGAGGGTTTTAAACCCTGGCTGTCATTCCCTGTTGTCCCTCTCTAGACAGCGTATGTCAATTGTTTTTTCAGTTTTTTTTTCTTTTTACGATTGCCAGACAAGCAATTATAGAAGATAGAGTAATGGAATAGCTCATTGTTGCGGTGGTTCAAACGCAGTCAGTGGATTGACGTGGGTTGTTGGGGGTGGTGGTAGTGGTACTGGTGGTGGTGGTGTGGTGTCGGTGCTGGTGTTGTGTTATTGGTGGTGGAGTGAGTGTGGTTGCACTGAGATGGTGATAGAATTGGGGGTGATGGTGATGGTAGAGTTGTGGTTGTGGTAGTTATGGTTGTGGTAGTTGTGGTTGGATGGCTGTTGTGACGATGGTTGTAGCTGTGGTGGTGGTTCTTGTAGGGGTGGTTGACGTTGGTTGAGGTATGGACAGGAGAAGCTCAAGGGAGCTGTTTCTGGTTGCTGCTGTACCCTAGGTTACAGCAGGTACTGTACCCCAGGTTACAGCAGGTGATGTACCCCAGGTTACAGCAGTTGCCCAGGTTACAGCAGGTCTGCCAGTAAGGTACTGTACCCCAGGTTACAGCAGGTACTGTACCCAGGTTACAGCAGGTACTGTACCCCAGGTTACAGCAGGTACTGTACCCCAGGTTACAGCAGGTACTGTACCCCAGGTTACAACAAGTACTGTACTCCAGGTTACAGCAGGTACTATACCCCAGGTTACAGCAGGTACTGTACCCCAGGTTACAGCAGGTACTGTACCCCAGGTTACAGCAGGTATACAATAGATCATCCGCTTTTCGAAATTTCGCTGCAACCCGTGGGAGAACGGCGGGATGAGATGGAGGAGACGAAGAAGGAAGGAGAGAGGGGAGTGTGGGTGGTTCCTGGCGTGGCAGGACACCTCGCCTCCCATTGCAAGTCTGGCACCCTACACCGATAGTTTCTGGAGGCAGGAGTATGTTGGATGTAGTAGTGGTGCAGTGGACCACCTGAGGCCACGTCCCACTCCACTTAATGTAGTGTGGGTTCCTTTTGTAGGAGGAACAATCACAAACTCTTCTCTTGCGAGCCCACTGGTTAACCAGTATTCTATGCATCGAAAAAAGCCTTCACTGACTTCAGATTTTTCTCTGAATACAACCCAGTGATGGATAGGATAAGCCTCAAATGTTCTTTCTAAACCCACGTCAGATATAGCTACTGGAGCTACGGCAGTAACCATAACCTTCCTTCTCCAGAGATCTAGCACGAGCATGGCTGAACTTTCCACCAAGACCAGCCATGACACAGTGAGGGATTAAGACATGTGCAACAGTTAGGTATGGTTATTGTTGAAACGTTTCGCTTACACGGTAGGCTTCATCAGTCAAATACAATTCCAAGCACCGCAGCGCACAATCACGTATCACAGAACACAAACAGCCAGGGTACACTCGCCACCTGTCACGCTGTGCCTATCAAAGTTGTAGAGACCGCGAGCAACGAGGTGGTCAGCTGGTCTACGACCTGTCAGTTGTAGTGGGACCCACCACGCCAGCGCCGGGATACAATCACCAATACCCAATTAAGTATTATCTATTGCGGGGGAAGTTGGTAACTGTGTGTGTGGTAGTGACGCCGTGGTGGGGAGACGGTAGGCGTGTGACGGAGATCAAACGATGATGGTAAGGGGTTGTGGTGGGGGTGTGATGGTGAAGGAAGGTGAGGGGGAAGGTATAGAAGGTGAGGTAGTAGGGAGGAGGGAGGGAGAGAAAATCAGGAACACGGGAAGATCTCTCGAGTCAATGTTCCAGCCAGACAGAACACGTCTCTGGTGAGGAACAGAGAACAAGCATCTCACAAACGTTCCTCAACAGCAAACGCTGCCGACGATCATCTCTTCGAAGACGCATTCCTAACGTTGCTCATTCCAGAAACGAAATGAAGTCAGACTTTTTTTCAAATGTGCCACTGTAAATAATTTGACTTGTGGATGTTTGTTGTGAAATTGTAAATTAGTCTGTAGTTCATGTTATACCTCATCAAATTTGCAGATTAAGAGCTGTTATCCTACCTCGGTGTATTTACAAAGGCTGTTATCCTACCTCGGTGTATTTACAAAGGCTGTTATCCTACCTCGGCCCATTTACAAGTTAACAGATATTATCTTAACCTCGGCTCATTTACAAGTCCAGTCTTATCTTAGGTACATTGCCACCCACCACAGTATGCCACCCACCACAGGACGCCACCCACCACAGGACGCTACCCACCACAGGATGCCACCCATCACAGGATACCACCCATCACAAGATGCCACCCACATCAGTCGACTAACATTTACCGATTGGTGAACAGGGGCAGCAGGTGTTAGGAGACTTGGCTATTTGTCTCGCCGGGGGACGAACCCGGGTTCTTGGGAGAGAACCTTTATGGATTAACCATTATTATATCAAACTGGACCTGGGATCACTATCACACGCACCAGATAACGTCTGTAAATAAAAATTTTCCTGGATATTACGCATATCTTTTTTTTACAAAAAATTGTGAAAATATGTCTTTACACTAATTTTTGTTGTTATTACATCGGCTATCTTACACTGAGGTAGGGCGATACTCTCCTTGAAAAAAAAAACACACATTCACCATCGTTCATTCAATCGCCATTTTGTGGGATGTGCGCTGACAACACAGTTTTGATGATCCTCCAGGTATTTCATGACCGTCCAGGTGTTACCTGGTATTACCAGGTATTACCTGTGCTACTCCATCTCTTTGAGACGTGGAATAAGTCACAGTACTGTAACTGGAGCAATTCAACACTCATCCCTTGTCTTCCTGCCCTTGTCTTCCTGTCCTTGTCTTCCTGTCCTTGTCTTCCTGTCCTTGTCTTCCTGTCCTTGTCTTCCTATCCTTGTCTTCCTGCCCTTGTCTTCCTGTCCTTGTCTTCCTGCCCTTGTCTTCCTGTCCTTGTCTTCCTGTCCTTGTCTTCCTATCCTTGTCTTCCTGCCCTTGTCTTCCTGTCCTTGTCTTCCTGCCCTTGTCTTCCTGTCCTTGTCTTCCTGTCCTTGTCTTCCTGTCCTTGTCTTCCTGTCCTTGTCTTCCTGTCCTTGTCTTCCTGTCCTTGTCTTCCTGCCCTTGTCTTCCTGTCCTTGTCTTCCTGTCCTTGTCTTCCTGTCCTTGTCTTCCTGCCCTTGTCTTCCTGTCCTTGTCTTCCTGTCCTTGTCTTCCTGTCCTTGTCTTCCTGTCCTTGTCTTCCTGCCCTTGTTTTCCTGTCCTTGTCTTCCTGTCCTTGTCTTCCTGTCCTTGTCTTCCTGTCCTTGTCTTCCTGCCCTTGTCTTCCTGTCCTTGTCTTCCTGCCCTTGTCTTCCTGTCCTTGTCTTCCTGCCCTTGTCTTCCTGTCCTTGTCTTCCTGTCCTTGTCTTCCTGTCCTTGTCTTCCTGTCCTTGTCTTCCTGCCCTTGTCTTCCTGTCCTTGTCTTCCTGTCCTTGTCTTCCTGCCTTTGTCTTCTTGTCCTTGTCTTCCTGTCCTTGTCTTCCTGTCCTTGTCTTCCTGCCTTGTCTTCCTGTCCTTGTCTTCCTGTCCTTGTCTTCCTGTCCTTGTCTTCCTGTCCTTGTCTTCCTGCCTTGTCTTCCTGCCTTGTCTTCCTGTCGCTCTGTCTTTCCTGTCCTTGTCTTCCTGTCCTTGTCTTCCTGTCCTTGTCTTCCTGTCCTTGTCTTCCTGTCCTTGTCTTCCTGTCCTTGTCTTCCTGTCCTGTTTCCTGTCTTCTGTTTTGTCCTTGTCTCCTTCTTGTCTCCCGTCCTTGTCTTCCTGTCCTTGTCTTCCTGTCCCTTGTCTTTTTCCTGTCCTTGTCTTCCTGTCCTTCTTCCTGTCCTTGTCTTCCTTCTTGTCTTCCTGTCCTTGTCCTTCCCTGTCCTTGTCTTCCTGTCCTTGTCTTCCTGTCCTTGTCTTCCTGTCCTTGTCTTCCTGTCCTTGTCTTCCTGTCCTTGTCTTCCTGTCCTTGTCTTCCTGTCCTTGTCTTCCTGTCCTTGTCTTCCTGTCCTTGCTTCTTCCTGTCTTCGTGCTTCCTGTCCTTGTCTTCCTGTCCTTGTCTTCCTGCCCTTGTCTTCCTGTCCTTGTCTTCCTGTCCTTGTCTTCCTGTCCTTGTCTTCCTGTCCTTGTCTTCCTGTCCTTGTCTTCCTGTCCTTGTCTTCCTGTCCTTGTCTTCCTGTCCTGTCTTCCTGTCCTTGTCTTCCTGTCCTTGTCTTCCTGTCCTTGTCTTCCTGTCCTTGTCTTCCTGTCCTTGTCTTCCTGTCCTTGTCTTCCTGTCCTTGTCTTCCTGTCCTTGTCTTCCTGTCCTTGTCTTTCCTGTCCTTGTCTTCCTGTCCTTGTCTTCCTGCCTTGTCTTCCTGTCCTGTGTCTTCCTGTCCTTGTCTTCCTGTCCTTGTCTTCCTGTCCTTGTCTTCTGCCTTGTCTTCCTGTCCTTGTCTTCCTGTCCTTGTCTTCCTGTCCTTGTCTTCCTGTCCTTGTCTTCCTGTCCTTGTCTTCCTGTCCTTGTCTTCCTGTCCTTGTCTTCCTGTCCTTGTCTTCCTGTCCTTGTTCTTCCTGTCCTTGTCTTCCTGCCTTGTCTTCCTGCCCTTGTCTTCCTGTCCTTGTCTTCCTGTCCTTGTCTTCCTGTCCCTTGTCTTCCTGTCCTTGTCTTCCTGTCCTTGTCTTCCTGTCCTTGTCTTCCTGTCCTTGTCTTCCTGCCCTTGTCTTCCTGTCCTTGTCTTCCTGTCCTTGTCTTCCTGTCCTTGTCTTCCTGTCCTTGTCTTCCTGTCCTTGTCTTCTCTGTCTCCTTGTCTTCCTGTCCTTGTCTTCCTGTCCTTTTCTTCCTGTCCTTGTCTTCCTGTCCTTGTCTTCCTGTCCCTTGTCTTCCTGTCCTTGTCTTCCTGTCCTTGTCTTCCTGTCCTTGTCTTCCTGTCCTTGTCTTCTGTCCTTGTTCGTCCTTGTCTTCCTGTCCTTGTCTTCCTGTCCTTGTCTTCCTGTCCTTGTCTTCCTGTCCTTGTCTTCCTGTCCTTGTCTTCCTGTCCTTGTCTTCCTGTCCTTGTCTTCCTGCCCTTGTCTTCCTGTCCTTGTCTTCCTGTCCTTGTCTTCCTGTCCTTGTCTTCCTGTCCTTGTCTTCCTGTCCTTGTCTTCCTGTCCTTGTCTTCCTGTCCTTGTCTTCCTGTCCTTGTCTTCCTGTCCTTGTTTCTGTCCTGTCTTCTGCCCTTGTCTTCCTGTCCTTGTCTTCCTGTCCTTGTCTTCCTGTCCTTGTCTTCCTGTCCTTGTCTTCCTGTCCTTGTCTTCCTGTCCTTGTCTTCCTGTCCTTGTCTTCCTGTCCTTGTCTTCCTGTCCTTGTCTTCCTGTCCTTGTCTTCCTGCCTTGTCTTCCTGTCCTTGTCTTCCTGTCCTTGTCTTCCTGTCCTTGTCTTCCTGTCCTTGTCTTCCTGTCCTTGTCTTCCTGTCCTTGTCTTCCTGTCCTTGTCTTCCTGTCCTTGTCTTCCTGTCCTTGTCTTCCTGTCCTTGTCTTCCTGTCCTTGTCTTCCTGTCCTTGTCTTCCTGTCCTTGTCTTCCTGTCCTTGTCTTTCCTGTCCTTGTCTTCCTGTCCTTGTCTTCCTGTCCTTGTCTTCCTGTCCTTGTCTTCCTGTCCTTGTCTTCCTGCCTTGTCTTCCTGTCCTTGTCTTCCTGTCCTTGTCTTCCTGTCCTTGTCTTCCTGTCCTTGTCTTCCTGTCCTTGTCTTCCTGTCCTTGTCTTCTGTCTGTTCCGTCCTTGTCTTCCTGTCCTTGTCTTCCTGTCCTTGTCTTCCTGTCCTTGTCTTCCTGTCCTTGTCTTCCTGTCCTTGTCTCTGCCTGTCTCCGTCCTTGTCTTCCTGTCCTTGTCTTCCTGCCCTTGTCTTCCTGTCCTTGTCTTCCTGTCCTTGTCTTCCTGTCCTTGTCTTCCTGTCCTTGTCTTCCTGTCCTTGTCTTCCTGTCCTTGTTTCCTGTCCTTGTCTTCCTGTCCTTGTCTTCCTGTCCTTGTCTTCCTGCCCTTGTCTTCCTGTCCTTGTCTTCCTGTCCTTGTCTTCCTGTCCTTGTCTTCCTGTCCTTGTCTTCCTGTCCTTGTTCTTCCTGTCCTTGTCTCTGCCTTGTCTTCCTGTCCTTGTCTTCCTGTCCTTGTCTTCCTGTCCTTGTCTTCCTGTCCTTGTCTTCCTGTCCTGTGTTCCTGTCCTTGTCTTCCTGCCCTTGTCTTCCTGTCCTTGTCTTCCTGTCCTTGTCTTCCTGTCCTTGTCTTCCTGTCCTTGTCTTCCTGTCCTTGTCTTCCTGTCCTTGTCTTCCTGTCCTTGTCTTCCTGTCCTTGTCTTCCTGTCCTTGTCTTCCTGTCCTTGTCTTCCTGTCCTTGTCTTCCTGTCCTTGTTTCCTGTCCTTGTCTCCTGCCTTGTCTTCCTGTCCTTGTTTCCTGTCCTTGTCTTCCTGTCCTTGTCTTCCTGTCCTTGTCTTCCTGTCCTTGTCTTCCTGTCCTTGTCTTCCTGTCCTTGTCTTCCTGTCCTTGTCTTCCTGTCCTTGTCTTCCTGTTCCTTGTCTTCCTGTCCTTGTCTTCCTGTCCTTGTCTTCCTGTCCTGTGTCTCCTGTCCTTGTCTTCCTGCCTTGTCTTCCTGTCCTTGTTTCCTGTCCTTGTCTTCTGTCCTTGTCTTCCTGTCCTTGTCTTCCTGTCCTTGTCTTCCTGTCCTTGTCTTCCTGTCCTTGTCTTCCTGTCCTTGTCTTCCTGTCCTTGTCTTCCTGTCCTTGTCTTCCTGTCCTTGTCTTCCTGTCCTTGTCTTCCTGCCTTGTCTTCCTGTCCTTGCTCGTCCTTGTCTTCCTGTCCTTGTCTTCCTGTCCTTGTCTTTCCTTGTTCCTGTGTCTTCCTGTCCTTGTCTTCCTGTCCTTGTCTTCCTGTCCTTGTCTTCCTGTCCTTGTCTTCCTGTCCTTGTCTTCCTGTCCTTGTCTTCCTGTCCTTGTCTTCCTGTCCTTGTCTTCCTGTCCTTGTCTTCCTGTCCTTGTCTTCCTGTCCTTGTCTTCCTGTCCTTGTCTTCCTGTCCTTGTCTTCCTGTCCTTGTCTTCCTGTCCTTGTCTTCCTGTCCTTGTCTTCCTGTCCTTGTCTTCCTGTCCTTGTCTTCCTGTCCTGTCTTCCTGTCCTTGTCTTCCTGTCCTTGTTTCCTGTCCTTGTCTTCCTGTCCTTGTCTTCCTGTCCTTGTCTTCCTGTCCTTGTCTTCCTGTCCTTGTCTTCCTTCCTTGTCTTCCTGTCCTTGTCTTCCGTCCTTTGTCTTCCTGTCCTTGTTCTTCCTGTCCTTGTCTTCTGTCCTTGTCTTCCTGTCCTTGTCTTCCTGTCTTGTCTTCCTGTCCTTGTCTCCTGTCCTTGTCTTCCTGTCCTTGTCTTCCTGTCCTTGTCTTCCTGTCTTTCTTCTATCTTAGATCTTCTGCTTTTTTTCCTTGTTATCCTGTCTTTTTTCTGTCCTTAGTCTTCCTGGCCTAGTCTTCATGTCCTTGTATTCTGTCCTTAGTTCAACTGATCATTGTCTTCTGTCCTTGCTTCCATGTCCTTGTCATACCGTCACTTGTCTTCCTTCCTTGTTCTTCCTGTCTTGTTTCCATGCCTTTTTCTATCCTGTTCCTTGTTCTTCTGTTTCTTTTTCCTGTCTGTCTCCTTTTATTCCATTTTAATGAATTCGATATAAATATGACATTTTGATTGAGATCAATTGATTTTTTTTCTTAATGACTTCTGCTTTTTCAATTCCGATTTTGTAACATTAGTGTTAACATTTCCGAGTCATGTGCGCATGTCTCACGCATTTCCAGTCTTAACTGCTCCTTTTATTTATATATATTTACTTATATTGTCATATTAGTATATGATATTTTTTATATCTATTGTATTATATATATTACAACATAATACATAATTTTATTATTTCAGTTGTATGTCATAATAAATAGTTAGTTTTTCTTACGAAATTAGACTTAGCTGTCATTATCAACAAATTAGCATATATCTGCGAATTTGCAGCGTTATTTGCTAATGGCATATCTTAGGTTGCTTTAATTACAGGTGTCATTAGTCCCTGGCTCGTCATCCAGGCCAGGTGTAAATCTCTCTCTAATGGCCTTATTAAATAGATTTATTGACGCTCTATCGATTAATTGGGAGCAATTGAGCTCATTTGCATACGTATTAGTTGTAATTACCGCTGATTGGTTGTGTTTTTGTTGGAGGAGCAAGTCAAGTCGGGACCACTTTTGTCTTTGTTATTGTGTTGTTGCTTTTATATTTTTTTGTGTTTGTTCCTCTGGTTCTTTGTTCCGCTTTGCTTGTTTGGATTGTTTTTACCCTCTTGTTTGTTTGTTTGTCAGATGTTTGATGTCTTCTCTCTTTCTTCGTTTATTTTTTGTTTTTTCTACGTTTCTCTTCACCCTCTCTCTCTCTCTCTCTCTCTCTCTCTCTCTCTCTCTCTCTCTCTCTCACTCTCTACTTTCCTTTTGTCCTCTCTTGTCTCCTCTACCTCCTTATCTCCTCTGTGTTTCTCTTCCTCTTTATTTCCCCTCCTTAATAGATGTTTCTCACTGGATGTTTCTTAACAGATGTTTCTCACTGGATGTTTCTTAACAGATGTTTCTCACTGGATGTTTCTTAATAGATGTTTCTCACTGGATGTTTCTTAACAGATGTTTCTCACTGGATGTTTCTTAATAGATGTTTCTCACTGAATGTTTCTTAACAGATATTTCTCACTGGATGTTTCTTAATACATGTTTCTCACTGGATGTTTCTTAATAGATGTTTCTCACTTGATGTTTCTCATTAAATGTTTCTAATTGGAAGATTCTTAACAGATGTTTCTCACTTGATGTTTCTCATTAAATGTTTCTCATTGGAAGATTCTTAACATATGTTTCTCACTTGATGTTTCTCATTAAATGTTTCTCATTGGAAGATTCTTAACAGATGTTTCTCACTTGATGTTTCTCATTAAATGTTTCTCATTGAAAGATTCTTAACAGATGTTTCTCACTGGCTGTTTTTTTAACAGACATTTCTCACCGTATGTTTCTTAATAGATGTTTCTCACTGTATGACTTTTAATAGATGTTTCTCACTGCATCTTTCTCACTGATTTCTTAAAAGATGTTTGCCACTGGATGTTTAAAAATATTTATCACTGATGTTTCTTAGTAAATGTTTCTAATTTTATGTTTCTCACCGTATGTGTCTCACAAGATGTTTCTTAAAAGATGTTTCTCACTGGATGTTTCTTATTGGATGTTTCTTATTGGATGTTTCTGACTAGATGTTTCTTAAAATATGTTTATGACTGGATGTTTCTCACTGGATGTTTCTCACTGGATGTTTCTCACTGGATGTTTCTCATTGGATGTTTCTCACTGGATGTTTCTTATTGGATGTTTCTTATTGGATGTTTCTGACTAGATGTTTCTTAAAATATGTTTATGACTGGATGTTTCTCACTGGATGTTTCTCACTGGATGTTTCTCACTGGATGTTTCTCATTGGATGTTTCTCACTGGATGTTTCTTATTGGATGTTTCTCATTGGATGTTTCTGACTAGATGTTTCTTAAAAATTTATGTTTATGAGGGGTGTTTCTCACTGGATTTTTCTCAGGGGTGTTTTCTTGGGATGCTTTTCATGGATGTTTTCATTGGGATTTTCATGGAGTTTCTCATTGGGTTTTTTTAACGATATTTTCAGGGATGGTCTCAGTGGGCGTTTTTCAGTGGGTGAGGAGTGAGTTAGAAACCACTGGCCCGTGTGTAGGTATGAGTCCCCAAGTCAGGCAGGTGTTTGGATGCCATGGCACCCGGAACAGTCCCTGGTCAGGACCGTCCCGCGGGGGCGCTCCCCCCCGGTATCCCCCCGGTGTAATATTCCCTTTTAAATTTAATGTCTTTACAATTAGAGGTGGTATGGGGGGTGATAAGAGGGGGGGGGTTTTGAAAGGGGGGGAAAGGGGTGAGGAGTGAGAGGGAGAGAGTGAGGAGGAGAGTTGAAAAGAGAGAGAGAGAGAGGAGAGAGAGGGGGATATTGAAATTCCTTAAAATCTATGTAACTTTGAAGGTGTGAGTCTCTTTGAACAAACCCTTTTAAAATCAGCCGGGGAGTAATTGTTTCCGCATTCTAGTTCAAGGAACGGATCAAAACCCTTCTCCCACGTACCCCCGGAGGGGGAGGGGGGCATGAATTCAACCCCAACTTTACGCTTCCCATTAAAAAAAAAAAACAATTTGAAAAATCACCAGGATTCCCCATGTTTACGTATTTCCCAAATTAGCAAAAAAAAATAATCTCCCGAAAATTATTGCTAAAAATAGACTCAACGCTAACATATTAATCGTTAAATTTTTCGCAGAAATGTTTTTTAAAAATTGTGGATAATTTCAAAATATTTGGTTAGGATGGGTTTGGGCCAAGGGGGAAAAAGACAAGTGTTTCCCGACGTGGCTGAGACACTGCAGCTCCCGGTTCTGGGGGCCCGGGGTCCTGGTCTAGGACCAGGTCTCCTGGTCCTGGGACTGGGCTCCTTTTCGGGGACCGAGGTTCCCGGTCTGGGACGAGGTCCTTGATCCTGGGATGGGGGTTCCTGGTCCTGGGACCGGGTTCTGGTCCTGGGTGAGGTCTCCTGGTCCGGGACTGAGGTTTCCCGGTCGGGGGCGAAGTCTCTTTGGGCCCCGGGATCGATTCTCTGGTCTGGGACCGGGTTCCTGGTCCTGGGCCGAGGTTCCCGGTCCTGGGACTGAGGTTTTGGTCGGGGACTGAGGTTCCTGGGGCTGGGACTAGGTTCCCGGCCCCGGGATCGAGGTCTTTGGGCCCGGGATGAGGCTCCTGGTCCTGGGATCGAGGTCTCCCGGGTCCTGGGATCGGGTTCCTTGTCTGGGCCCAGGTTTTTTGGTCCTGGGCTGAGGTCTCTTGATCTGGGCTGAGGTCCCCCTGGTCTGGGCCCAGGTCTCCCCGTTGGGATTGAGGTCTCCTGGCTGGGATTCCGGACTCTGGTCTGGGGGCCGAGGGGCCTGGTCCTGGGGTCGAGGGCTCCTGGTTTGGGGTCGAGGTTCCTGGGGCCCGAGACCGAGGTCTCCTGGTCCTGGGCTGAGGTTCCCGGTCCGGGAATGAGGTTCCTTGTCCTGGGACCGGGGTTCTCCTGGGTTTTGGGACCGAGGGTTCTTGATCCCGGGGAGGTCTCTGGTCTGGGACGAGGTCTAAAACTTGGGACGAGGTTTTTGGTCCTGGGATCGAGGTCTCCTTTTCCTGGGACCGAGGTCTCCTGGTCCTGGACTGAGGTCTCTTGATTCCGGGACTGCAGGTCCTCCTGGTCCTGGGACCGAGGTCCCCGGTCCGGGACCGAGGCCTCCTGGGTCACTGGGACGAGGTCTCCTGGTCCTGGGACCGAGTCTCCTGGACCTGGGCTGAGGTCTCCTGTCCTGGAGCTGAGGTCTCCTGGTCCCCCCCCCCCCTGGACCGAGGTCACTACCTGTCCTGGGACCGAGGTCTCCTGGTCCTGGGACCGAGTTCACCTGGTCCTGGGACCGAGGTCTCCTGGACCCTGGACTGAGTGTCTCCTGGTCCTGGGAGCGAGGGAGTCCTCCTGGTCCATAGGGACTGAGGTCTCCTGGTCCTGGGACCGAGGTCTCCTGGTCCTGGACCGAGGTCTCCTGGTCCTGGAACCGTGGGTCTCCTGGTCCAGGGACCGAGTCTTCCCACTGGCTCATAATATAAATAATAAATTTATTGTATCTTCAATAAATACAATTTTACTTACCAAATGCATTCCAAAATTATGTATTTTCCCCCTTGAATATAATAAAATAATAAAAATAATAATCATAATAAAAATAACTAATAAGAACAACAACATACAACAACAACAACCAACAACAAACAACAACAACCACAACAACAACAACAATAATAATAATAATAATAAATAATAATAAATAATACATATAATAATACTATTAATAATTATTATTCTATATTATTTATTATATTCTTATTATTATTATATTATATTATCTATTAATTATTATCAAAGGCTTCGTATGACTTATAATCATGTCTTTGTAAATATTTTGTGACGTCGAACTCAAAACCGAAGCGAAGTTGATGAACCAGAGCGGATGACCAACGTCACCATCACTGTCACCAACACTGTCACCAACACTGTCAACCACACTGTCACCACACTGTCACCAGCACTGTCACCAACACGCCACCAACACTGTCACCAACACTGTCACCAGCACTGTCACCAACACTGCCACCAAAAACCCCCCCACTGGGGTCCCACCCATACACTGTCACCAACACCTGTCCCACCAACACTGTCACCAACACTGTCACCAACACTGTCACCAACACTGCCACCAACACTGTCACCAACACTGTCACCAACACTGTCACCAACACTGCCACCAACACTGTCACCCACCACTGTCCATCCTACCATCAGTACACCAACACAGTAACCAACACTGCACCAACACTGTCAACCAACACTGTCACCAACACGGTCCACCAACACTGTCACCAACACTGTCACCAACACTGTCACCAAACACTGTCACCATCACTGGTCACCAACACTGCCACCAACACTGTCACAACACTGGTCACCCAACACTGTCCACCAACACTGTCACCAACACTGTCACCAACACTGTCACCAACACTGTCACCAACACTGTCACCAACACTGCCACCAACACTGTCACCAACACTGTCACCAACACTGTTCACCAAACACTGTCACCAACACTGCCACCAACACTGTCACCAATCACTGTCAGCCAACACTGCGTCACCACAGCTGCCACCAACACTTGTCACCAACACTCCACAACACTGTCCACCAACACTGCCACCCAACACTGTTCATCCCAACACCTGTCACCAACACAGCCACCAACACTGTCACCACACTGTACACCAACACTGTCACCAACACTGTCACCACACTGTTCAACCAACACTGCCACCAACACTGTCACCACACTGTCACCAACACTGGCACCAACACTGCCACCAACACTGTCACCAACACTGTCACCAACACTGTCCCAACACTGTTCACCAACACTGCCGAACCAACACTGTCACAACACTGTCACCAAACCTGTCTCACCACAGCTGAGTCCACCAACTACTGTCACCAACACTGTCACCAACACTGCCTACCAACACTGTCACCAACAGCTGATTTTCTGTCACCAACACTGTCACCAACACTGACACCACACTCCACCAACACTGCCCCAACACTGTCCCGCAACACTGTCACAACACTGTCACACAACACTGGCACCAACACTGTCACCACTCTTGTCACCAACACTGTCCACCCACACTGTCACCAACACTGTCACCAACACTGCCACCAACATTGTCACCACACTGTCACCAACACTGTCATCCCACACGTCACCAACGCTGTCACCACACTGTCACAACACTGTCACCAACACCGCCACCAACACTGTCACCAACACTGTCCACCACACTGACACCAACACTGTCACCAACACTGCGCCAACAACACTGTCACCAACACTGGTCACCAACACTGTACACCAACACTGTCACCAACACTGTCACCAACACTGTCACCAACACTGTCACCAACACTGTCACCAACACTGTCACCAACACTGTCACCAACACTGTCACCAACACTGTCACCAACACTGTCACCAGCACTGTCACACAACACTGTCACCACACTGTCCCAACACTGTCAACCAACACTGTCACCAACACTGTCACCAACACTTCACAAGCACTGTCCACCAGCACTGTCCACCAACACTGTCACCCACCACTGTCCACCAACAGTGGAGGGGGGGTCACCAACACTGTCACCAACACTTCACCAACACTGTCACCAACACTGGCACCAGCAACTGTCACCTAAACGTGTCACCAACACTGTCACCAACACATGTCACCACACTGTCACCAACACTTGTCACCAACACTGTCACCAACACTGTCACCAACACTGTCACCAACACTGTCCTCCAACACATGTCACCAACACTGTCACCAACACTGTCACCAACACTGTAACCAGTCACTGCACCAACACTGTCACCAACAAGAGTGGGGGGGGGTTTGTTGGGGTGTGGGGGGGGTTTCGGTGGGTCGGGGGTGTTGGGGGGGGGGGGGGGGGGGGGGGGGGGGGGGGGGGGGGGGTGGGGGGTCACCACACTGTCCCACCAACACTGTCACCGACACTGTCACCATCACTGTCACCAGCACTCTCACCAGCACTGCACCAACACTGTCCACCTACACTGTCACTTTAAATGGCGAAACACTGTCATCACAACACTGTAATCCCACATTGTCACCAACACTGTCACCACACTGTCACCAACAACTGTCACCAACACTGTTCACCAACAATGTCACCAACACTGTCACCAACACTGTCACCAGCCTGTCACCAAACACTGTCACCAACACTGTCACCTTATCGGAACCTTAACGTCCAAACCTGTCACAACACTGTCAACAGCACTGTCACCACACTGTCACCAACACTGTCAACCAACCTGTCACCAACACTGTCACCAACACGTCGACCAACACTGTTCACCACACTGTCACCAGCACTGTCACCAACACTGTCACCAACACTCAGCCACACAACACTGTCACAGCACGTCACAAGCACTGTCACCAATCACTGCACCAACACTGTCACCACCTGTCCCACCACACATGTCACCAACACTGTCCACCAGCACTGTCACCACACTTCAACAACACTTACACCAACACTGTACACCAACACTGTCACAGCACAGTCACCAACACTTCACCACACTGTCAACAACACTGTCACCAACACTGTCACCAACACTGTCACCAGCACTGTCACCAGCACTGTCACCAACACTGTCACCAACACTGTCACCAACACTGTCACCAACACTGTCACCAACACTGTCACCAACACTGTCACCAACACTGTCACCAGCACTGTCACCAACACTGTCACCACACTGCACAACACAGCACTTGTCACCAGCACTGTCACAAAACACTGTCACCAACACTGTCCCAACACTGTACCAACACTGTCACCAGCACTGCGGTCACCAGCACTTCACCAACACTGTCACAACACTGTCACCCAACACTGTCACCAACAAATGCCACCAACACTGCCACCAACACTGTCACCAACACTGTCATCCAGCACTGTCACACCACAGCTGTCACCACACTGTCACAACACTGTCACCAACACTGTCACCACACTGTCACCAGCACTGTCACCAACACTGTCACCAACACTGTCACCAACACTGTCACCAACACTGTCACCAACACTGTCACCAACACTGTCACCAACACTGTCACCAACACTGTCACCAACACTGTCACCACCACTGTCACCAACACTGTTCACAACCTGTCCACCAACATGCCACCAAACACTGCCACCACCACTGTCACCACACTGCCACCACACTGCCATCAACACTAGCCACCAACAACTGCCAGCAACACTGCCACCAACCACTGCCACCAACACTGCCAGCAAACACTGCCACCACATGCCACCAACACTGCCACCAACACTGACCACCAACACTGCCCACCACACTGCCACACAAACACTGCCAACAACACTGCCACCAACACCTGCCACCAACACTGCCACCAACCCTGCCACAACACTGCCCACCAACACTGCCACCAACACTGCCACCAACACTGCCACCAACACTGCCACCAACACTGCCACCAACACTGCCACCAACACTGCCACCAACCCTGTCACCAACACTGCCACACAACAGCTTGTCACCAACACTGCCCACCACACTGTCACCAGCACTGCCTACCAACACTGCCACCAACACTGCACCAACACTGGGCCACCAACACTGCCACCATCACTGTCACCAACACTGTCACCAACACTGTCACCAACACTGTTCACCAACACTGCGTCACCAACACTGTCTCCAACACTGTCACAACACTGTCACCAACACTGCCACCAACACTGTCACCACACTTCAACCAACACTGCCACCAACACTGCCACCAACAATGCCACCAACACTGCCACCAACACTGCCACCAACACTGCCACAACACGTCACCAACACTGTCTCCAACACTGCCACCAACACGCCACCAACACTGCCACCAACACTGCCACCACACTGCCACCAACACGTCACTACACTGCCACCAACACATGCCAACATAACACCTTCAAATATGATATTGTACAGTATAAAAGCATTCCAATATCCCTAAACAATGTAAATAAACAACCAATATAAACAACACCAATATACACAACACCAATATAAACCAACACCATATAACACAACACCATATACAACACAACACCAATATAACACACACCAATATAACACCGCACCAATATAAACACAACACCAATGTACACAACACCAAATATAACACAACACCAGTATAACTCAACATCAATTATAACACAACACCAATATAACACAACACCAATAGTAACTCAATACACCAAATATAACACAACACCAGTATAACACAACACCAGTATAACACACACCAATATAAACACAACACCAATATAAACACAACACCAATATAACACAATCAACCAATAAACTCACAAGACCAATATAACACAACACCGATATAATAACACAACACCAATATAACACAACTCCAATATTACACAATCAACGCAATATAAGATATAAAACACATAAACTAACGCAACACCAATATAACACCACACCAATATCACACAAGACCATTAAACAACACCAATATAACAAAACACCAATATAACACCACACAATATAACACAACACCAATATACCAAAACACCAATATAACACTACCACCAATATAACGCAACCCATCTAACGCAACACCAATATAACACAACACGAGTATAACACAACACCAATATAACACAACACCAATATAACACAACACCAATATAACACAACACAAATATAACACAACACCAATATAACACAACACCAATATAACACAACACCAATATAACACAACACCAATATAACACAACACCAATATAACTTTAAACACCATATAAACATCACTCGAATATACACAACACTAGTCAATATAACACAACACCGATATAACACAACACCGATATAACACAACACCAATATAACACAGCCCCAGTATAACACAACACCAGTATAACACAACCAATTATAACACATCACCATAGAAACAACACATATAACACAACACCAATATGAACACAACACCAGTATAAACGACAACACCAGTATAACACAACACCAGTATAACACAAACACAGTATACACAAGCACTCAGTTTAACACAACATCAAATATAACACAACCACCAATATAACACAACACTAGTATTATACACAACACCGGAGGGGGGGGGGGGGATAAAACACAACACCGATTAAACACAACAACCAATATAACACAGCACCAGTATAACACAACACCAGTATAAAACAACACCAATATAACACATCACCAGTATAATACAACACCAGTACTAACACAACACCAATATAACAAACACGCATATAACACAACACCAGTATAAACACAACACCAATATAACACAACACTTCAGTAATAACACAACATCATATTCACAACACAGTAATAACAAAACACCAAGATAACACAACACCAGTATAACACAACACCAGTATAACACAACACCAGTATAACACAACACCATAAACACAACACAATATAACACAACACCATTAAACACAACAACCATATAACACAACACAGTACTAACACCAACACCAGTATAACACAACACCAGTATAACACAACACCATAGAACACAACACCAGTATCACACAACATCATATAACACAACACCAGTAATACACACACCAGTATAACACAACACCAGTATAACACAACCATCACTATAACACAAACACCATATAACACAACACCAGTATAACACAATAACAATATAACACAACTCCAATATAACACAAACACCAGTATAACACAACAATCCAGTATAACACAACACCAGTATAACACAACATCACTATAACACAACACCATATAACACAAACATCAATATAACACAACATCCAGTATAACACAATCACCAGTATAACACAACCACCAGAATAATAACACAACACCATATAACACAACACCAGTATAAAACACAAACATCAATATAACACCAACACTATATAACGACAACACCATATAACACAACATCAATATAACATCAACACCAGTATACACAACACACCAGTATAACACAACACCAATATTCTAACACAACACCAGTAAACACAACACCAGTATAACACAACATCAATATAACACAACACCATTTTTTGTAATAACACAACACCAGTATAACACAACACCAATATAACACAACACCAGTATAACACAACACCAGTATAACACAACACCAGTATAACACAACACCAGTATAACACAACACCAGTATGACACAACACCAGTAATAACACAACACCAGTATAACACAAAACATCAATATAACACAACACCGTATATACACAACATCAATATACAACACAACACCAGTATAACACAACACCAATATTAACACAACACCATTATAACCACAACACCCAGTATAACACAACACCAGTATAACACAACATCAATATAACAACAACACACATATCACACAACACCAGTATAACACAACATCAAATAACACAACACCAGAATAACACACCAATGTAACACAACACCAATATAACACAACAACAAATATACTCACAACACCAATATAAACACAACACCATTATAACACAACACCAATATAACACAACACCAATATAACACAACACCAATATATACACAACATCCCAATATAACACAACACCAATCATAAAACAACACCAATATATCACAAGACCAATATAACACAACACGCTATAAACACAACACCAATATAACACAACACCAATATAACACAACACCAATATAAAACAACGCCAAATATAACGCAAACACCAATATTACACAACACCAATATCACACAAGACCAATATACACACAACACCAATATAACAAAAACACCAATATTAACACACACCAATTTAACACAACACCTATATACAAAACACCAATATAAACACAACACCAATATTACTCAACACCAATATAACGCACACCAATATAACACAACACGTAGTATAACACAACACAATATAACACAACACCAATATAACACAACACCAACTATAAACACAACACAAATATAACACAACACCATAACCAACAACACATATAACTTAACCCAATATAACACAACGACAATATAACACAACACTAGTATAACACCACACCGAATATAACACACACACGATATAACACAACAGCCAATATACACAGCACCAGTATAACACAACAACCATATAACACAACACCAATATAACACATCACCAGTAATTACAACACCAGTATACCACAACACAAATATAACACAACACAGTATAACACAACACACAGTATAACCACAACACCAGTATAACACAACACCAGTATAACACAACAGCAATATAACACAACACCAATATACACAAATCCAATATAACACAACACTAGAATAACACACACGATATAACACAACACCGATATAACACAACACCAATAAACACAGCACTCAGTAATAACACACTACCAGTATAAAACAACACCAATACAACACATCACCAGTAATACAACACGCATATAACACAACACCAATATAACACAACACCAGTAATAACACAACACCAGTATAACACAACACCAATATAACACTACACTCAGTATATAACACACATCATATAACACAACACCAGTATATACACAACACCAATATAACACAACACCAGTATAACACAACACAGTATAACACAACACCACTATAACACAACACCAGTATATAACACAACATTCAATATAACACAACACCAGTATAACACAACACGCAATATAACACACACCATATAACACAACACCAGTATAACACAACACCAGTATTACACAACACCAATAATAACACAAAACTCAGTATAACAACCAAATATAACACAACACAGTATAACACAACACCAGCTATAACACAACACCACGGAATAACACAACATCAGAATAACACAACACCAGTATAACACACACCAGTATAACCACAATATCAATATAACACAACACCAATATACACAACGACATATAACACAACACCAGTATAACACAACACCCAGGAATAACACAAACATCATATAACACAACACCAATATAACCAACTAATCAATTTAACACAAAAAAAAAACCAACCCCACAAAAGTTTAAATAACACAACACCAGTATAACACAACACCAGTATAACACAACACAATATAACACAACACCGTATAACACAACATCCATAAAACACAACACAATAGAACACAACACCATTAACTAACACAACATCAATATAACCAACACCAGTATAACACAATCACCAGTATAACACAACCACCAATAAACACAACACCAGTATAAACACACACCAGTATAACTAATCTTCTCTCATCTCTCTCTGATCAAGATAACCAACACCAATATAACACAACACCAATATAACACAACACCAGTAAAAAACAACAAATATAACACAACATCAATATAACACACACCAATATAACACAACACAAAGTATAACACAACACAAGTATAACACAACACATATAACACAACATATATATAACAAAACACCAGCATAACACAACATCAATATAACACAACTCCATAGAACTCAACTCCAATATAACACAACACCATGGATAACACATCATCCAGTATAACACAACACCAGTATAACACAACTCAATATAACACTACACCATATAACACAACACCATTATAACACAACATCAATACTAACACAACACAGTAATAACACAACACCAGTAAACCAACCCAATATAACACAACACCAATAAACACAAAACAAGAGAACACAACACCAATATAAACACAAGCACCAATATAACCAAACAACCAATAAACACACACCAATAACCACAAAACCAATATAACAAACACCAATATAACACAACAACAATGGTTCTCAGAGGCACCATATAAATTTCAAATATGGTTTTTTCACTTAAATAACCAAAATATTGATGGATAAGTTTTACAGTGAAGGAGAAAAACTCAGGGAGTGTGAAGACGTTTGTGATGTGTCATGACTCTACAAAGTTGTATGTTCAGTGACGCTTTCAAAGTTGAAGTTCATAACGTACAAAGTTGAGATGTGGTCAGTAACGTTACAAGTTGAGATATGGCAGTAACGTTTACAAAGCTGTGATTGTCAGTGACGTACAAAGTTAGATGTGTCCGTAACGTTAACAAAGTTGTTCGTCTTGTGTCAGTGATTTACAAAGCTTGAAATTGTCAGTAACGTTACAAAGTTGTGATGTGTCAGTAACGTTACAAAGTTGAGATGTGTCAGTAACGTTACAAAGTTGTGATGTGTCAGTAACGTTACAAAGTTGAGATGTGTCAGTAACGTTACAAAGTTGTGACTTGCTCAGTGACGTTACAAAGTTGAGATGTGTCCAGTAACGTTACAACGTTTGATGTGTCAGTAACGTTACAAAGTTGAGATGTTTCAGTAACGTACAAGTTGAGATGTGTCAGTAAACGTAAACAAATTGTGATGGGTCACTACAGATACAAAGTTGAGATTGTCAGAATAAACGTTACAAAGTTGAGATTTGTCAGAAACGTTACAAAGTTAGATGTCGTCAGTAAACGTTACAAGTTGAGATGTGCTCAGTAACGTTACAAGTTGAGATGTGTCATAACGTTACAAATTTGAGAATTGTCAGTAACGTAACAAAGTTGAGATGTGTCAGTAACGTTACGAAAGTTGAGATTTGTCAGTAACGTTTACAAAGTGAGATGTGATCTCAGTAACGTTACAAAGTTGAGATGTGTCAGTAAGTTTACAAAGTTGAGATGTGGTCAGTAACTTACAAGTTGAGAATGTTCAGTAACGTTACAAGTTGAATTGTGACTGGATATAAACATTACTTTCGTGGCGAAGGTTGTGACTTCAACTACAGTAATAAATAATAATATAAAATAATATAATCGTAATAAAATAATAATAATACTAATAATAAGACAGAGAAGAAGAAGATAAGAAGAGAAAAAGCAAGAAGAAAAAGAATAAGAAAGACAGATAAAAAAAACTGTTTAGAACACAATTAAAAGTTATGAAACCTTTCATCCGACAGACAAACCTTCACCCAGAGAACTAACTCTTTGCGTTTGAGTACGCTTTGTACTCTCCAGTTGTCAGGTTCACAGCATTTCCTACGTACCAAGTTATAAGAGAGAGAGAGAGAGAGAGAGAGAGAGAGACAGAGACGAGCAGATATGGTCAGAGACGAGAATGCCTCCCAACTTTTATTACCCCGATTTATCTATACAATATTATAGTGATTCATTCTATAGTGTTATCTCTGTTGTCATTACAAAAGAAGAATGCTACTGTTATTATTAAGAGTCTCAGTGAAAGAAAGACAACTTCTCCTCACCACACTGATTTATATGATGCAATCATATAAATCAATACATACACACTCAGTATACAGTGAGTTGTATATCCTGAGTGTGTATACACTCACAGGTTATTCTATAACCTTTATTTAAGTGATTCTTTTAACTTGTTGTAAACAGGTAACATAACACCGTAATGACCATGGTGTGGTAAGAACAGGCTTTCAACCCAATAGATTAAACAATATAATTTAGAATGTTATTCTGGTATATCCAGTGAGAGCCTCATCCTAGATGGGGACGGGGGGGGGTTATCCCAGTGTTACACCTGTTAAACCATGATTAAACCAGTTCCTTAAACCAGTTGCTGTTGTCTTCCCGCGATTATAAAGCAAACTCTCTTGATATAAACTTAAGTTGAAGACTACGCGTCTGCATGATGGCTGCAGGTTTACATGTGCGTCAATATTGCCCCAACAGTATTTATATCCTCTGAAATATGAGTGTCGAAGTATATGCACACACACACACACACACACACATACACACACACATCACCACACACACACACACACATACACACACACACACACACACACACACACACACACACACACACACACACACACACACACACCATGGACAGACTGGACACCTGGTCCAGCAAATGCTTCCCGAAATTAACCCTGCAAATGTAAAGTCATGAAGACTGGGAAGGGCAAAAGAATACATCGGCAAGACAAATATAGAGTTTATTACGGTGGTTAAAGACTGCAAACCTCACTCAAGGAGAACAGATCTTGGGGTAGCATAACACCGAGCATGTCTTCCGAAGCACACATCAACCAGATAACATGCTGAGCAGCATATGAGGGCGCCTGGCAAACCTGAGACAGATTCCGACATCTTAGTACGGAATCGTTCAAGACACTCTACACAGTGTACGTCAGGCCCATACTGGAATTGCAGCACCTTTGGAACCCACACCCGTCAAGCACGTCAAAGAAATAGAGAAAAGTGCAAAGTTTGCAACAAACACTAGTTCCAGAGCTAAGGGGAATGTCCTACGAAGAAAGGTTAAGGGAAATCGGTCGACACACGGGGAGATCAGAAGGGTTAGGGGAGACATGATAACGACATACAAAATAGTGTGTCGAATAAACGGTGGCACAGAGACAGGATGTTCCAGAGATGGGACACAGAAACAAGGGTCAAACTGGAAGTTGAAGACTCAGATGAGTCACAGGGATGTTAGGAATATTTCTTCAGTCATAGAGTTGTTCAGAAGGTGGAATAATCTGGCAAGTGATGTAGTGGAAGCAGGAACATACATAGTTTTTTAAGACGATGTATGACAAAGCTCATAAGCAGAAGGAGAGGAAGGACCTAGTAAGTTCAGTGAAGAGGGCGGCCAATAGCTGTGTCTTTTACCCTGCAACCACAATTATGTGAGCGCATATATATATATATACATACAT
Organism: Cherax quadricarinatus; assembly: GCF_026875155.1. NCBI lineage: Eukaryota > Metazoa > Arthropoda > Malacostraca > Decapoda > Parastacidae > Cherax > Cherax quadricarinatus. The sequence continues at coordinate 116,952,368 of NC_069400.1, read as the reverse complement.
ATATATATATAAAATTATATATATATATATATATATATATATAAACTATATAATATATATATATAAATATATAAATAATTATATATATATATATACTATTTTATTTATTATTTTTTATTATCACACTGGCCGATTCCCACCAAGGCTAGGGTGGCCCGAAAAAGAAAAACTTTCACCATCATTCACTCCATCACTGTCTTGCAGAAGGTTGCATTACACTACAGTTTTTAACTGCAACATTAACACCCCTCCTTCAGAGTGCAGGCACTGTACTTCCCATCTCAGACTCAAGTCCCTGCCGGTTCCCTGAACCCCTTCAGTACAGTTACTTTGCTCCACTCCAACAGCACGTCAGTATTAAAAAACCATTTGTCTCCATTCACATCTCCTCCTATCCAACACCTCACGCATAACCTGCTGGAAGTCCAAGCCCCTCGCTCCACAACTAAAACCTCCTTTACCCCCTCTCTCAACCTTTCCTAGGCGACCCCTACCCCTCCTCCTTCCACTACAGACTGATACAACACTTAAGTCATCTGTTTCGCTCCATTCTCTCTACATGTCCGAACCACCCTCAAACAACCTCTCCTCAGCCCTCTGGACAACAGTTTTGATAATCCCGCCGCACCTCCCCTAATTTCCAAACTACGAAATTCTGCATTATATTCACAACACACACATTGCCCTCATACATGACAAACTCCACTGCCTCCAGCCTTCTCCCTCGCTGCAACATCTCAGCCCACGCTTCACATCCCTATAAGACGTTGGTAAAACTATCTTCACACATTCCCCTCTTTGCCCCTCCAAGGACAAAGGTTCTTTGTCTCCACAGACTCCCTAATTGCACCACTCACCCTTTTCCCCCTCATCAATTCCATGATTCACACCAACTTTCATATAACCCATCCGCTGACTCGCTCCACATCCCAAATATCTGAAATACATCACTCTCCATACTCTCATTCTTCCCTCCAATCTGATATCCAATCTTTCATATATATATATATATATATATAAATAATATATATATATATAATATATAACATAATATACCTATATATATATAACTATAATATATATATATATATCACAATTATATTAATTTATTTATTATCACACCGCCGATTCCCACCAAGGCAGGGTGGCCCGAAAAAGAAAAACTTTCACCATCATTCACAACCATCACTGTCTTGCCAGAATCGTGCTTTAACTACATTTTTAAACCTGCAACATTAACACCCCTCCTTCAGATGCAGGCACTGTACTTCCATCTCCAGGACTCAAGTCCGGCCGCCGTTCCTGAATCCTCATTAAATGTTACTTGTGCTCACACTACCAACAGCACGTCAAGTAATTCAAAAACCATTTGTCTCCATTCACCTCCTATCAAAACAAAACGCCTCACCATGCCTATTGCTGGAAATCCAAGCCCCTCGCACACAAAACCAACCTTTACGCCCCTCCCTCCAACCCATCCTAGGCCGACCCCTACCCCGCCTTCCTTCCACTACAGACTGATACACGTCTTGAAGTTATTCTGTTTCGCTCCATTCTCTCTACAGTGGTCCGAACCACCTCAACAACCCTTCCTCAGCCCTCTGGGACAACATTTTGGAATCCCGCACCTCCTCCTAACTTTCCAAACTACGAATTCTCTCATTATATTCACACCAAACATTGCCCTCAACATGACATCTCCACTTGCCTCCAGCCCTTCTCCTCGCTGCAACATTCATCACCCACGCTTCACACCCATAAAGATCGTTGGTAAAACTATACTCTCATACATTCCCCTCGTTTGCCTCATGGAAAGGGACAAAGTCTTTTCCTCCACAACTCCTAAGTGCACCACTCACTCTTTTTCCTCATCAATTCTATGAAATCCTCACTTTTTCATAGACCCATCCGCTGACAGTCACTCCCAAATATCTAATACGTTCAACCTCCTCCATACTCTCTCCCTCCAATCTGATATTCCAATCTTTCATCACCTAATCTTTTGTAACCTCATAACCCCCCCTTACTCTTCCTGTATTCACCTTTAATTTTCTTCCTTTTGCACACCTACCTAATTCAGTCCACCAATCTCTGCAACTTCCACCTTCTAGAATCCCAAGAGCCAGTGTCATCAGCAAAGAAGCAGCTGTGACAACTTCCCACTTTGTGTGTGAATATCTTTATCTTTTAACTTCCACGCCTCTTGCCAAGACCCTCGCATTTACTTCTCCCTTTACACCCCATCTATATATATATTTAATACAACCACGGTGACATCACCACGATCCCTTTCTAAGGGGCCTACTTTACTGGGAAAAAATTTCCCTCTTTCCACATACTCTAACTGAGCCCTCACTATCCTCGTAAAAACTCATCACGCTTTTCATTAACCTACCTCCTACACCATACACTTGCCATCATCTGCCACAAATTTGCCCCCATATCCACCCTGTCATACGCCTTTCCAAATCCATAAATGCCACAAAGACCTCTTTAGCCTTATCTAAATACTGTTCACTTATATGTTTCACTGTAAACCAACCTGGTCCACAAACCCCCTACCTTTCCTAAAGCCTCCTTGTACATCTGCTATCCTATTCCTCTCCGTCTTACTCTTAATTCTTTCAATTATAACCTCTACCATACACTTTACCAGGTACACTCAACAGACTATCCCCCTATAATTTTTGCACTTCTCTTTTATATCCCTTGCCTTATAACAAAGGCACTATTGGCATGCTCTCTGCCAAGCCCTAGGTACCAGTACCCTCCTTCCATACATTTATTAAATAACTGGCACCAACCACTCCAAAACCTATATCCACCCTGCTGTTTAAAACATTCTATCTTTATCCCATCAAATCCCGGCTGCCTTACCCCTTTCATTTTACTACTGCCTCACGAACTTTCCCCCCACACTCACAACTGGCTCTTCCCTCACTCCCTACAAGATGTATTCCCTCCTTGCCCTATACACGAAATCAAAGCTTCCCTATCTTCTTCAACCTATAACAATTCCTCAAAATATTCGTCTTCAGCTTCCCAATACCTCTAGCTCTCCATTTAATAACTCTCCTCTCCTATTTTTAACTGACAAATTCCAATTTGTTCTCTAGGCTTTCTTAACTTGTAATCTCACTCCAAAACTTCGTTGTACTTATTTTCAACAAAATTCGTTTGATAACAAGTCTCACCCGACTCTCTCATTTGCTCTCTTTTTTACATTGCTTCACCACTCTCTTAACTTCTCTCTTCTTCTCCCATATACTCTTCCGCTCGGGGTCATCACTTCCTACTTGTAAAACTTCTCATATGCTAACTTTTTCTCCCTTACTACTCTCTTTACATCAATCATTCCACCAATCGCTCCTCTTCCCTCCTGCACCCTCTTTTCCTGTAACCACAAACTTCCTGCTGAACAACTCTAAACACTAACTTCTTTAAACCTACCCCATACCTCTTTCGACCCCATTGCCTATTGCGTCTCATTAGCCCATCTAACCTCCAATAGCTGTTTATAACTTACAAGGTCTCCTGGTCCTGGGACCGAGGTCTCCTGCTCCTGGGATCGAGGTCTCCTGGTCCTGGGATCGAGGTCTCCTTGTCCTGGGACCGAGGTCTCCTGGTCCTGGGACTGAGGTCTCTTGATCCTGGGACTGAGGTCTCCTGGTCCTGGGACCGAGGTCCCCGGTCCGGGACCGAGGCCTCCTGGGTCACTGGGACGAGGTCTCCTGGTCCTGGGACCGAGTCTCCTGGACCTGGGCTGAGGTCTCCTGTCCTGGAGCTGAGGTCTCCTGGTCCCCCCCCCCCCTGGACCGAGGTCACTCCTGGTCCTGGGACCGAGGTCTCCTGGTCCTGGGACCGAGGTCTCCTGGTCCTGGGACCGAGGTCTCCTGGTCCTGGGACTGAGGTCTCCTGGTCCTGGGACCGAGGTCTCCTGGTCCTGGGACTGAGGTCTCCTGGTCCTGGGACCGAGGTCTCCTGGTCCTGGACCGAGGTCTCCTGGTCCTGGAACCGTGGGTCTCCTGGTCCAGGGACCGAGTCTTCCCACTGGCTCATAATATAAATAATAAATTTATTGTATCTTCAATAAATACAATTTTACTTACCAAATGCATTCCAAAATTATGTATTTTCCCCCTTGAATATAATAAAATAATAAAAATAATAATCATAATAAAAATAACTAATAAGAACAACAACATACAACAACAACAACCAACAACAAACAACAACAACCACAACAACAACAACAATAATAATAATAATAATAAATAATAATAAATAATACATATAATAATACTATTAATAATTATTATTCTATATTATTTATTATATTCTTATTATTATTATATTATATTATCTATTAATTATTATCAAAGGCTTCGTATGACTTATAATCATGTCTTTGTAAATATTTTGTGACGTCGAACTCAAAACCGAAGCGAAGTTGATGAACCAGAGCGGATGACCAACGTCACCATCACTGTCACCAACACTGTCACCAACACTGTCAACCACACTGTCACCACACTGTCACCAGCACTGTCACCAACACGCCACCAACACTGTCACCAACACTGTCACCAGCACTGTCACCAACACTGCCACCAAAAACCCCCCCACTGGGGTCCCACCCATACACTGTCACCAACACCTGTCCCACCAACACTGTCACCAACACTGTCACCAACACTGTCACCAACACTGCCACCAACACTGTCACCAACACTGTCACCAACACTGTCACCAACACTGCCACCAACACTGTCACCCACCACTGTCCATCCTACCATCAGTACACCAACACAGTAACCAACACTGCACCAACACTGTCAACCAACACTGTCACCAACACGGTCCACCAACACTGTCACCAACACTGTCACCAACACTGTCACCAAACACTGTCACCATCACTGGTCACCAACACTGCCACCAACACTGTCACAACACTGGTCACCCAACACTGTCCACCAACACTGTCACCAACACTGTCACCAACACTGTCACCAACACTGTCACCAACACTGTCACCAACACTGCCACCAACACTGTCACCAACACTGTCACCAACACTGTTCACCAAACACTGTCACCAACACTGCCACCAACACTGTCACCAATCACTGTCAGCCAACACTGCGTCACCACAGCTGCCACCAACACTTGTCACCAACACTCCACAACACTGTCCACCAACACTGCCACCCAACACTGTTCATCCCAACACCTGTCACCAACACAGCCACCAACACTGTCACCACACTGTACACCAACACTGTCACCAACACTGTCACCACACTGTTCAACCAACACTGCCACCAACACTGTCACCACACTGTCACCAACACTGTCACCAACACTGCCACCAACACTGTCACCAACACTGTCACCAACACTGTCCCAACACTGTTCACCAACACTGCCGAACCAACACTGTCACAACACTGTCACCAAACCTGTCTCACCACAGCTGAGTCCACCAACTACTGTCACCAACACTGTCACCAACACTGCCTACCAACACTGTCACCAACAGCTGATTTTCTGTCACCAACACTGTCACCAACACTGACACCACACTCCACCAACACTGCCCCAACACTGTCCCGCAACACTGTCACAACACTGTCACACAACACTGGCACCAACACTGTCACCACTCTTGTCACCAACACTGTCCACCCACACTGTCACCAACACTGTCACCAACACTGCCACCAACATTGTCACCACACTGTCACCAACACTGTCATCCCACACGTCACCAACGCTGTCACCACACTGTCACAACACTGTCACCAACACCGCCACCAACACTGTCACCAACACTGTCCACCACACTGACACCAACACTGTCACCAACACTGCGCCAACAACACTGTCACCAACACTGGTCACCAACACTGTACACCAACACTGTCACCAACACTGTCACCGAACACTGTCACCAACACTGTCACCAACACTGTCACCAACACTGTCACCAACACTGTCACCGAACACTGTTCACCAACACTGTCACCAACACTGTCACCAGCACTGTCACACAACACTGTCACCACACTGTCCCAACACTGTCAACCAACACTGTCACCAACACTGTCACCAACACTTCACAAGCACTGTCCACCAGCACTGTCCACCAACACTGTCACCCACCACTGTCCACCAACAGTGGAGGGGGGGTCACCAACACTGTCACCAACACTTCACCAACACTGTCACCAACACTGGCACCAGCAACTGTCACCTAAACGTGTCACCAACACTGTCACCAACACATGTCACCACACTGTCACCAACACTTGTCACCAACACTGTCACCAACTTGGGGGACGCAGTTCCCCCCCCCCAACACACTCCTTCCTTCAAAAAACTGTTCATGATGCTCTGAAAGGGGAAATGTTGCAAATTAACAAAGATAGTTTATCTCATTTGAAGTAGTTGGTCTTAACAGATTGTTTGTTTATAACCAGCCAGGTGGTGGGCAGCCAGGTGGTGGGCAGGCCAGAGTGGTGGGCAGCCAGGTGGTGGGCAGCCAGGTGGTGGGCGCCAGGTGGTGGGCAGCCAGGTGGTGGGCAGCCAGGTGGTGGGCAGCCAGGTGGTGGGCAACTCAGCTCAAAATATGAAATAAATATCTATTATAAGACGTCATTTATTGATATATATATATTATATATATATATATATATATATATATATATTATATATATATATATATATATATATATTATATATATATATATATATATATATATATATATATATATATATATATATTGTCGTGCCGAATATGTAAAAAACTGGTCAATTAGCAAGAACTCATTTAAATTAAGTCCTTTCTAAAATTTTCTCTTATACGTTTAAAGATATATATTTTTTATTAATGTTGATGTAAAAATTTATAATTTTGTACCAAAAGGAACTTAGAAAACTTACCTAACCTTATTATAACAAGAACAATTTATTTTAGCCTAACCCAACTAAATATATTTTAGATTTGTTTACAATAATTTAATACTAAACAAACACAGTGAAATATATTTTTTTTGTTAGGTTCAGAATGATTTTGGCGAAATTATTGCATACACAAATTTTCACTTGTCCTATATGGCAAGATCAGCGTTCCTATTTAAGCCAAGATCGCAAGTTCTGCCTATTCGGCACGACATATATATATATATATATATTTATATATATATAATATATATATATATATTTTATATATATTATATATAATATCGAACTACGATACTTCAACCCGCCACCCAGGTAGCCCGCCAAAATTCCGAGACGTGTGACTGGTATTCCAAACAGGAGGAGAATGAAATTAGTCCTGCGACTTGCCACAGCCACGGATGTGTCCGCGTCAGGAATGACATGTCCAGTGCTACTGGACACCTGATCTTTGTGAGAGATTTTAACCATCCCATTGACTTTCTAAAGGCCGAGAAAGCTGCATCAAGCATGTCTATGCTTGAGAGAAATAAAACTGAACCAAGCTTCATAAGATATAGTTTTGATTTTAATACGAATATTAGTTTAGGGTTATACAAATTAGATTCGTTTATATATTCGTTTATAAGGGCAATGTGTGGTGTAAATATTATGCAGAAAATTCGGAGTGTGGAAATTAGGAGAAGGTGTGGAGTTAATAAAAGCATTAGTCAGAGGGCAGAAGAGGGGTTGTTGAGGTGGTTTGGTCATTTAGAGAGAATGGATCAAAGTAGAATGACATGGAAAGCATATAAATCTATAGGGGAAGGAAAGAGGGGTAGGGGTCGTCCTCGAAAGGGTTGGAAAGAGGGGGTAAAGGAGGTTTTGTGGGCGAGGGGCTTGGACTTCCAGCAAGCGTGCATGAGCGTGTTAGATAGGAGTGAAAGGAGACGAATGATATTGGGCCTGACGTCTGTTGGGTGGAGCAGGGTAATATTTAGTGAAGGGATTCAGGGGAACCGGTTTTTTTATATAGCCCGGGCTTGAGTCCTGGAAATGGGAAGTACAATGCCTGCACTTTAAAGGAGGGGTTTGGGATATTGGGAGTTTGGAGGGATATGTTGTGTATCTTTATTTTGTGTATGCTTCTAAACTGTTGTATTCTGAGCACCTCTGCAAAAACAGTGATAATGTGCGAGTGTGGTGAAAGTGTTGAATGTGATGAAAGTATTTTCTTTTTTGGATTTTCTTTCTTTT